>CM042803.1:4488835-4938687 GCA_018691245.2 Ips nitidus | reverse complement strand
TCNGNNNGCTNCGCTGNTNCCNNGCNTTATCNAAGGGGACNNTANACAAGCCATAGGGTAGCNTCGACNGGNTTANGNTNNCNGNTANACCCCCACCNGTNNACACTCNCANTTGTGGNTACGNNCATANGGAAATCCTGCAAACAGAAGCGAATAATGCAGGAAAATATAAAATGATTTCAGAGAGACTTTATGAAGAATCAAAGGTAAGAGGTATAATATAGAGGTATTATTATTATATAATAATTATATTATTAACCAAGGTTTAGACAGAAGCTTTTATTGACCGTATGTTAAGATTAAATCCCGAGGAGCAAAGCGTTGTCTAAACCGTGGATAATGTAGCGTTTTTTCCACTATTAACAAAATTTAGGATAACAACCATGAAGAGACAACCTTTGATATCAAATGTGAACGATTTATGCAAAAACGCGTCATTTGACAGATTTTGTTGATGCTTTATTTGCCTTTTTCTTCGTTTTGTGCTTATTTTAGTTTTTTGTGCTTATTTACTGCTATTTTTGTATGGTTTAACTAGTTTTTTACAAAACTTTTCAAGTTTTTAAAAATAAACTAAACTAATAACTGATTTGACAAAAAATTGCTATATTGAAGTTTCTGAACGACAAAAACCTGTTGCAAAATGTATAAGTGTCAATTTAAAAATTTAAACTGACCAAAAAATTTCCAAATACTCCTGAAGAGGTCTAAAAAAATTGAAAACATTCCAAAACACTATAAAACGCCTTGCAAAGCTTACAAAGCAGCCTAGAAGCTTCTAAATGCTTTTAGAACAGTCTAAAAGCTTCCAAATGCTTTTCAATTTATCTAGAAACTCTCAAAAGCTTCCGTATGGTTCTAAAGCAGTTTAACAGCTTCCAAATGTTTCTAAAACCATCTACAAGGTTTCAAATATCTTAAAGACAGTCCAGAACCTTCAAGGCTCTTTAAACTGCCCAAACACCTTTCAAATGCTTCTAAAGTAGTCTAAAAAGGTTTTAAAACACTACAGAAACTCCAAAATATGTCTAAAACCTTCCAAAACAGGCTAGAAGCTTCCAAAAGCTTTTAGAACACTCTAAAGGCTTCCAAATAATCTCAACTAGTCTAGAAGCTCTTAAAAAATTTCAAGGCAGTCTTAAAGCTTCCGTATGCTTCTAAAGCAGTTTCAAAGCTTTCAAAAGTTCAAATTCACATGTCTTAAAAGCAGTCCAGAATCTTCAATGCTCCTAAAGTAGTCTAAAAAGATTTCAAAACACTACAGAAACTCCAAAATGCTTCTAAGCATTTCAAAATCGTTTAGAACAGTCTAAAAGATTCCAAACGCTTTTCAACTAGTCTAGAAGCTCCCAGAAGATATTTACGCAGTTTAGAAGCTTCCAAAAAATTTTGTGAACCGTGTAAGAAATTCCAAATGCTTCTAAAGCACCAGAACCTTCAATATGCTGTTTAAACAGTCCAAAAACCTTCCAAATACTTTCAAGTAGTTCAAAAAACTTTTGAGAGTTTTCAAAACAGTTATAATCTTCCGTATGCTTCTAGAAGCTGCCTAGAAGCTTCTAAATGTTTTTAGAACAGTCTAAAAGCTTCCGTATGCTTCTAAAGCAGTTTAACAGCTTCCAAATGTTTCTAAAACCTTCTACAAGGTTTCAAATATCTTAAAGGCAGTCCAGAACCTTCAAGGCTCTTTAAACTGCCCAAACACCTTTCAAGTGCTCCTAAAGTAGTCTAAAAAGGTTTTAAAACACTACAGAAACTCCAAAATATGTCTAAAACCTTCCAAAACAGGCTAGAAGCTTCCAAAAGCTTTTAGAACACACTAACGGCTTCTAAATAGACTTTAACTAGTCTAGAAGCTCTCAAAAAATTTCAAAGCAGTCTAGAAGCTTTCGTATGCTTCTAAAGCAGTTTAAAAGCTTCCAAATAATCTTAAACTAGTCTAGAAGCTCTTAAAAAATTTCAAGGCAGTCTAAAGCTTCCGTATGCTTCTAAAGCAGTTTCAAAGCTTTCAAAAGTTCAAATTCACATGTCTTAAAAGAAGTCCAGAATCTTCAATGCTCCTAAAGTAGTCTAAAAAGATTTCAAAACACTACAGAAACTCCAAAATGCTTCTCAAACAGTCTAAAGCCTTTCAAAATATTCTAGAAGCTTCCAAAAGCATTTAGAACAGTCTAAAAGATTCCAAATAATCTTCAACTAGTCTAGAAGCTCTTAAAAAATTTCAAGGCAGTCTAAAGCTTCCGTATGCTTCTAAAGCAGTTTAAAAGCTTTCAAAAGTTCCAATTCACAAGTCTTAAAAGCAGTCCAGAATCTTCAATGCTCCTAAAGTAGTCTAAAAAGATTTCAAAACACTACAGAAACTCCAAAATGCTTCTCAAACAGTCTAAAGCCTTTCAAAATCTTCTAGAAGCTTCCAAAAGCATTTAGAACAATCTAAAAGATTCCAAATAATCCTCAACTGATCTAGAAGCTCTTAAAAAATTTCAAGGCAGTCTAAAAGCTTCCGTATGCTTCTAAAGCAGTTTAAAAGCTTTCAAAAGTTAAAATTCACATATCTTAAAAGCAGTCCAGAATCTTCAATGCTCCTAAAGTAGTCTAAAAAGATTTCAAAACACTACAGAAACTCCAAAATGCTTCTCAAGCAGTCTAAAGCCTTTCAAAATAGTCTAGAAGCTTCCAAAAGCATTTAGAACAGTCTAAAAGATTCCAAATAATCTTCAACTGGTCTAGAAGCTCTTAAAAAATTTCAAGGCAGTCTATAAGCTTCCGTATGCTTCTAAAGCAGTTTCAAAGCTTTCAAAAGTTCAAATTCGCATGTCTTAAAAGTAGTCCAGAATCTTCAATGCTCCTAAAGTAGTCTAAAAAGATTTCAAAACACTACAGAAACTCCAAAATGCTTCTCAAGCAGTCTAAAGTCTTTCAAAATATTCTAGAAGCTTCCAAAAGCATTTAGAACAGTCTAAAAGATTCCAAATAATCTTCAACTAGTCTTGAAGCTCTTAAAAAATTTTAAGGCAGTCTAAAAGCTTCCGTATCCTTCTAAAGCAGTTTCAAAGCTTTCAAATGTTCAAATTCACATGTGTTAAAAACAGTCCAGAATCTTCAATGCTCCTAAAGTAGTCTAAAAAGATTTCAAAACACTACAGAAACTCCAAAATGCTTCTCAAGCAGTCTAAAGCCTTTCAAAATATTCTAGAAGCTTCCAAAAGCATTTAGAACAGTCTAAAAGATTCCAAATAATCTTCAACTGGTCTAGAAGCTCTTAAAAAATTTCAAGGCAGTCTAAAAGCTTCCGTATGCTTCTAAAGCAGTTTCAAAGCTTTCAAAAGTTCAAATTCGCATGTCTTAAAAGTAGTCCAGAATCTTCAATGCTCCTAAAGTAGTCTAAAAAGATTTCAAAACACTACAGAAACTCCAAAATGCTTCTCAAGCAGTCTAAAGTCTTTCAAAATATTCTAGAAGCTTCCAAAAGCATTTAGAACAGTCTAAAAGATTCCAAATAATCTTCAACTAGTCTTGAAGCTCTTAAAAAATTTCAAGGCAGTCTAAAAGCTTCCGTATCCTTCTAAAGCAGTTTCAAAGCTTTCAAATGTTCAAATTCACATGTGTTAAAAACAGTCCAGAATCTTCAATGCTCCTAAAGTAGTCTAAAAAGATTTTAGAACAATCTAAAAGATTCCAAATAATCTTCAACTAGTCTAGAAGCTCTTAAAAAATTTCAAGGCAGTCTAAAAGCTTCCGTATGCTTCTAAAGCAGTTTCAAAGCTTTCAAAAGTTCAAATTCACATGTCTTAAAAGCAGTCCAGAATCTTCAATGCTCCTAAAGTAGTCTAAAAAGATTTCAAAACACTACAGAAACTCCAAAATGCTTCTCAAGCAGTCTAAAGTCTTTCAAAATATTCTAGAAGCTTCCAAAAGCATTTAGAACAGTCTAAAAGATTCCAAATAATCTTCAACTAGTCTTGAAGCTATTAAAAAATTTCAAGGCAGTCTAAAAGCTTCCGTATGCTTCTAAAGCAGTTTCAAAGCTTTCAAAAGTTCAAATTCACATGTCTTAAAAGCAGTCCAGAATCTTCAATGCTCCTAAAGTAGTCTAAAAAGATTTCAAAACACTACAGAAACTCCAAAATGCTTCTAAGCATTTCAAAACCATTTAGAACAGTCTAAAAGATTCCAAACGCTTTTCAACTAGTCTAGAAGCTCCCAGAAGATATTTAAGCAGTTTAGAAGCTTCCAAAAAATTTTGTGAACCGTGTAAGAGATTCCAAATGCTTCTAAAGCACCAGAACCTTCAATATGCTGTTTAAACAGTCCAAAACCTTCCAAATGCTCTCAAGTAGTTCAAAAAACTTTTGAAAGTTTTCAAAACAGTTATAATCTTCCGTATGCTTCTAAAGCAATTTGAAATCTTCAAAAAATTTCTAGAAGTTGAATTCAAAAAAAAATTTGCATCTCAAAGAGTTTTATGCTTTTTTGAAGAAAATAATTTTGCTTTTTTTCACGACTTTAGTGCTTTTTAATCCGGACTCTACTAATTAGTCTCTGTCAAGTCAGTTCATATGTCATATGTCGTAATACACATTATTATTTACCTAGGTCAATAATATTTCCTTTTTTGTCGTGTTTGTGCCAGACTAGAACTAGAGATTAGACTCTATTATTGACCTAGGTCAACAATGACCATTAAGGTAGAGAAAACTAATTTTTCGAGTTACTAATCGGTCAATAATGGATATATTTATCATGTTAGTAGTGGAAAAAATTGATTATTTAATTAACGGTTTGTTATTTAGGAAGGAATGGAGCGTGTAACGTTAAAACGCGTTCATGAAACCATTCTAGACATATGTGTTTACCTGAACGAAATGAACAGAAGTGTTGAACACCTAAGCCAAATTCTTGATATTGAGAGGAAAATCATTAAATTAAATGAGGCGAATTGCAGACTGGCTCATTATGGCAATATAATCAAAGTCATGCAAATAAGATTAAAATCAAGCGTACAAGAAAGGTTCAAAAAGAGGCGTATGTTTGTCTTTGATTTATGTGTTTTGTTATGTGATATTTTAGAGGTAAGTAGGCATGAAAATACAATTTTTTCACTTTGCTATGTTCATATTTTTTTCATCGTTTAAATGAAATCGGTACTTACTGTCTTTGAAATAACCAATTCAACAAAATTTGCGTTAACAAAGCGGCTAAGAAATTATTATTGTCAAAAATATACAACGCGCAAAATGTGATAATTCTAGTAATGGGCGTAAATTTGGAAAAGTTAAATTTAGTGTGACAGAACAATTTAGGTACCAATTTTATCAGTAAATTTCAATTTGACCAGAAATGTATGGGTCCATTGCTTGAAAGGTATCTTGATAGGTAATGGCTGTCATTAATTTCATTAAAGTCATTTTTGGTCAATATTGTCAAAATAAAATCCTGAAAAATAAAGACTATAAATAAAAGGCTGATTTTATTCGTTTTATATTGTTTTAAATATTTTGGTTTATCAATAATAAAATAAATAAAGTAAAATTTTTCTTACAAAGTGATTCTTGTACCAAATGAGTAACAATTTTATAAATTTTTTATGAACAAGTAGACTTTTCTAAAAAAAAATTGCATATTTTTTGAGATGAGAAAAATGAGGCAAATCTGAAGATATCATTATTTAAACAATTTGAAATTTACCAGTTATTTACTGACAGTTTCACGTCTTGTTTCGAAAATTGTAAGAAATCTGTAATTTGTGCAAATTCTAGGCAAAATTAGACAGTTTTGACATTGAGTCACAGATATCACGTGGTTTTTAAAGGATAATTTAGCTAGGCAGTCATGTGACCACTGTCAAAATAACTGTCATAAACTTCAGAAACCCGTTTTGTATCGAATAATGCAAGAAATCTTTTTTTTTTAACTCTGATTTTTGCAACTTTTGAGTAAAAAAAATTGCTTGTCAAACCCACCTGGAGTGAGAAAATGACAGTTTTAAGCACATTCTTGAAATCCTCATTAAATTTCCCATCTAATAACATGAAAAACACTACAAAATTTGATAAAGTCAAGAAGAAAAGCGGTGTCAAAGTTTGAATGTAGTTTAAAAGGACAGTCAGAGACAAAATCACCTGTAAAACCCACTTGGAGTAAAAAAATCACTGTTTTAAGAAGATTTTTGGAATCCTCATCAAATTTCCTATTCAATAACATGACAAAACACTACAAAATTTGATGCAGTCAATAAGAAAAACGGTGTTAAATTTTAAACTGACAGAAACACAGTTTGAAAGAAAAGTCAGGGACAAAATCGCCTGTAAAACCCACTTGGAGTGCGAAAATTACTGTTTTAAGCACATTTTTGGAATCCTCATTAAATTTCTATCTATCTGATAAGAAAAGCCAAAGTGGAAAAGACAGTACTACAAAATTTGGTACAGTCAGGGAAAAAACTCTGAAAAGAGGTGTATCAAAGTTTGAACTGCCAGAAACACAGTTTGAAAGGAGATTCAGGGAAAATATCGCCTGTAAAACCCATTTGGAGTGAAAAAAATTACTATTTTAAGCAAATTTTTGAAATCCTCATCAAATTTCTCATCCAACAACCTGAAGAACACTACAAAATTTGGTAAAGTCAGGGAGAAAAGTGGTGTCAAAGTTTGAACTGACAGAAACACAGTTTGAAAGAACAGTCAGGGCCAAAATCGCCTGTAAAACCCATTTGGAGAGGGAAAATTACTGTTTTAAGCACATTTTTGGAATCCTCATTAAATTTCCCTGAAAAAATATCCAAAGTAACCAGAAAAACAGTGAAAAACAGTCACACTACAAAATTTGGAGTGGGGAAATTACCGTTTTAAGCACATAAAGTCAGGGAGAAAAGAGGTGTCAAAGTTTGACCTGCCAGAAACACAGTTTGAAAAAACAGTCAGGAACAAAATCGTCTGTAAAACCTATTTGGAGTGAAAAAATTACTATTTTAAGCACATTTTTGGAATCCTCATTAAATTTCCCATCCAACAACCTGAAAAACACTACAAAATTTGGTACAGTCAGGGACAAAAGAGGTGTCAAAGTTTGACTTGCCAGAAACACAGTTTGAAAGGACAGTCAGGTACAAAATCGCCTGTAAAACCCATTTAAAATAAGAAAAGGACTGTTTTAAGCAGATTTCTGAAATCCTCATCAAATTTCTTATCCAATAACATGAAAAAACACTACAAAATTTAGTACAGTCAGGGAGAAAAGAGGTGTCAAAGTTTGACCTGCCAGAAACACAGTTTGAAAGGACAGTCAGGTACAAAATCGCCTGTAAAACCCATTTGAAATAAGAAAATGACTGTTTTAAGCACATTTCTGAAATCCTCATCAAATTTCTTATCCAATAACACGAAAAAACAAAATTTAGTACAGTCAGGGAGAAAAGAGGTGTCAAAGTTTGACCTGCCAGAAACACAGTTTGAAAAAACAGTCAGGAACAAAATCGCCTGTAACACCCATTTGGAGTGAAAAAATTACTATTTTAAGCACATTTTTTGAATCCTCATTAAATTTCCCATCCAACAACCTGAAAAACACTACAAAATTTGGTACAGTCAGTGAGAAAAGTGGTGTCAAAATTTGAAGAAAAATTTCACCGGTAAACTACAAATACCGTATTTCAGACAGTTAATATTTACTTTACCAATAATTTACCCATCACTAGATTCACACAGAGATTCCATGGATGGAGGAAATCCAAAAAGAACGTGAAAAGACTGTAATAGGTCTGTTCGCAGAACGAATCTCCAACTAATAATCATAGACGTTCAGCTATTGGCCATTACCCTTAAAATGTCAATGTCACGTGAGCATTCAACCAATAAAAGCCAACAATTTCCGATTTTCAGTTGGAAACCAGTTTGAAATTGCCTCTACGAACAGACCTACTATGTCTCACACTTTTTAAGTAGGAATGATCATTCGCACCTTTTCATTTCATCAACCATGTTGCCAATTTTATTTAAAAAAATTTGCTGATAACACAAAACAGTTAAACTTACTCTGTTAAGAATTAGGGTGTGATACCCCATAACGTACTGAAGAGCTTGGACTCATTTCCAATACACCCTGTATAAGTGAAATAGTCTAAAAATTTTTGTTTTCATTTGCAGAATAATGACTGTGTATACTTTGATCTACTACATACATGGAAATTAAAGTGGAGAATGGCAGGTCCCAGCCACAATAACATAGTGTTGACTATTGATGACCGCTCAATAGCCTACGTCATTGTAACGTCATCGAACGAACATAGGAATGCAATTATTGATGCACTAAAACAAGCTCAGTAAGTCCAGCCTAATTGAATTTGTGGCATCTGATTTACTATATACAAACACTTTTTGGTTTCAGAAGCAATTGTGATAATAACTTGTTAAAGAAACTCAATCACAACTTTCAACCTTACACGTTTGTTAAGCCAGTTAAATGTGACTTTTGTCACAAATACCTTAAAGGAGTAATTTTTCAAGGATACCGTTGTCTGAAATGCAATTATGTCACGGATAGACAATGCATATTTAGTAGCAATATTGCACGATGTAAACAACTAGCTTCATGGTATGTTTCATTTTATTTTATATAAAATACTATTAAGAAAGATTATTTCTTTTTATTTTATATAAAAATATTTTAAGTGGAAAATAAGAACTTAGCTGTCAGCAGTTTTTCCGGAAAAAAATTCGAAAAAATTTCACACTCCTCACAGCAACATAAAGAGTTACCCTTTCTAAAAATTAAAATAAAATGTTTATTTAACTCAGGAAATAATCTTACCAAATATCCCTCGTGTTGGAATACTCGTCTCACAAATTTTCGGAAAAATTAAATGCATTATTACCCCCGAAAATGTGTCTCACACGAGATTAGGAAAGTTTTGAAAATTTGGCAACATAGTAAATAGTATAGTCTCTTTCTTAAATTGTTTAGGAGCATATTGTTAGGGATTGGCGCCTACTATGCTCGATACTGACCAAACGAGTACTCGATTCGGAAAAGATTCCATGCGCCGTAACATGGCCTGGCGCGTGTTATAAAAGGTCGCCGTTAGAACCCCGACACATGTGGAAGACAGATAGTGTCAAGAAGACAAAGAGCGACAGGAATAGAGTAACGCAGAACTATTAGACGTTCTTCGTTCATAGTCTCAAAAATATGGAATATGATGTTCAGGTGAAATTAAGTCCGGGAGGACATGAATCAAATTCATAATGATGTCGAGAATAAGTTGCCTTGGAGCAAACAAACGACAGCAGAGAAGCCAGTTTTACAGTAATCACCAGAAACATGATCAACAACATCAAACCTCCTCAAAACATACGACGGTCAAACTCTAATCGCTCAACGAAGCACTAGTAGCTGCTACAGAACATCGTTTTGGGGATCGGCAGAAGAAAGGAGTTTATCAAACCCGATTAAAGGCACGACAGCAGAAACCCGGTGAAAATTTACAAGAGTTTGAAGCCTTGTCCATTTGGCTTACCTATCAGCAGTTTCAGAAGAAATCCAAAAAGAATTTGTGACACAGTACCCTGTAGACGGGATTAGAGATCCGGTGGTAAAGAGAATGATAAAGATGTTCAAGGGGAGCAACTTCAGTGAAGTGTTGGGAAATGACTTAAAGCCAAAGGCCAGTCCACACAGATCACGTCTAACCATTAGAGTGGAGTGTGTTATCAATACGGACGTTCCGCTCTCCAACGAGGAACGTACAATCATCCAGAAGGAATCAGGAGAAACTCCTCCATCTGAAAACATTGTCAGATAAATGGAATTGTCCGATAAATGGAGTCCCGATCAGGTTTGCTGTTGCAACGTGGCAAGAAATCACTAGCAAAGGCCTGACGTTTAACTTTGGGCTCATTGGGACTCCCTTGTGATTAAGTTGCGAAAAGGAGCATGGGAGAGCGTTGATGGAAAAGAGATAAGAAAGCAGCTGACGTCCACGTACAAATTTCAAGTAAATTTGGCCAACACGTGAAATTATGGTCCACTTGTACAGCTAGCCAAAGACCACAGACCAGATCCCCGGGACCTATAAAACAGTACAACGTAGGACTGCCATTTGAAGGTTTGACCATAAATGTCACTGGTCCTTTTTCTGAGACAGAGTACATTCTTGTTGCCGTGGACTACTTTAGCAAATGGCCTGAAGTGTTTACTATTCCAAATCAGAAGCCAGCACAGTCGTCGAAAATGTTTTCAGTAGCTTTGGTTGGAGTTACATTCTGACCAGTGGCAAAAATTTGGTTCCAAGCACTTCCGGAGGCTCTAAATCCTCAGTCGGATGGTATGGACGAAAGGTTCAATAAGACCATAGAGCAACAAGTCAAAAGTTGTCGACCAAGATCAGACGGATTGGGACCAGCATATTCTGCTCTTCTTGATGGCGTATAGAGCAGCAACCCACAACTCAACAGAACAGTCTCCATCCAAAATTTGATCGGCTTCCATGTGTTTGGATCTCCTACAGGCCAAAGCAAGGACAGTGAGGACTACGTTGACGAGTACTGCAAGAAAGATCGCTGGAACATCCATGAGCTTGTCGGGGAAAGTTCGAATTTAGCTACTGACCAGATAAAAGCTCGTTATGATCTTAAAACCAATCCGGGAAGGTTCCAAAAGGATGATAAAGTTTGGTTGTTTAATCCTCAGAGGAAGAAAGCCAAATCACCGAAATTGACCGGTTTGGAAGGGACCTTACTTTTAAAACACTACAGAAACTCCAAAATGCTTCTCAAGCAGTCTAAAGCCTTCCAAAACAGTCTAGAAGCTTCCAAAAGCTTTTAGAACACTCTAAAGGCTTTCAAATAATCTTTAACTAGGCTAGAAGCTCTCAAAAAATTTCAAGGCAGTCTAAAAGCTTCCCAAAAGTTCAAATTCAAATGTCTTAAAAGTCCAGAACCTTCAATGCTCCTAAAGTAGTCTAAAAAGATTTCAAAACACTACAGAAATTCCAAAATGCTTCTAAAGCAGTCGAAAGTCTTTCAAAACAGTCTAGAAGTTTCCAAAAGCATTTAGAACCGTCTAAAAGATTCCAAATGCTTTTCAGCTAGTCTAGAAGCTCCCAGAAGATATCAAACAGTCTAGAAGCTTCCGTATGCTTCTAGAGCAGTTTCCAAACTTTCTAAAACCGTCTGCAAGGTTTCAAATGCTTTAAAGGCAGTCTAGAAATTGTCCAAATGCTCCTGAAGTAGTCTAAAAAGGTTTTGAAACACTACAGAAACTCCAAAATGCTTCTCAAGCAGTCTAAAGCCTTCCAAAACAGTCTAGAAGCTAGCAAAAGCTTTTAGAACACTCTAAAGGTTTTCAAATAACCTTCAACTAGCCTAGAAGCTCTCAAAAAATTTCAAGGCAGTCTAAAAGCTTCCCAAAATTTCAAATTCAAATGTCTTAAAAGCAGTCCAGAACCTTCAATGTTCCTAAAGTAGTCTAAAAAGATTTCAAAACACTACAGAAAATCAAACATACTTCTAAAGCAGTCGGAAGTCTTTCAAAACCGTCTAGAAGTTTCCAAAAGCATTTAGAACAGTCTAAAAGATTCCAAATGCTTTTCAGCTAGTCTAAAAGCTCCCAGAAGATATCAAAACAGTCTAGAAGCTTCCGTATGCTTCTAGAGCAGTTTCCAAAAGTTTCTAAAACCATCTACAAGGTTTCAAATGCCTTAAAGGCAGTCCAGAACCTTCAAGGCCCTTAGAAACTGTCCAAACACCTTCCAAATGCTCCTAAAGTAGTCTAAAAAGATTTCAAAACACTACAGAAACTCCAAAATGCTTCTCAAGCAGTCTAAAGCCTTTCTAAACAGTCTAGAAGCTTCCACAAGCTTTTAGAACACTCTAAAGGCTTTCAAATAATCTTCAACTAGTCTAGAAGCTCCCAAAAAATTTCAAGGCAGTCTAAAAGCTTCCCAAAAGTTTCTAAATTCAAATGTTTTGAAAGCATCTACAAGGTTTCAAATGCCTTAAAGGCAGTCCAGAACCTTCAAGGGCCTTAAAATCAGTCCAAAACCTTCAATGCTCCTAAAGTAGTCTAAAAAGATTTCAAAACACTACAGAAACTCCAAAATGCTTCTAAAGCAGTCGGAAGTCTTTCAAAACGGTCTAGAAGCTTCCAAAACCATTTAAAACAGTCTAAAAGACTCCAAATGCTTATCAGCTAGTCTAGAAGCTTCCAGAAGATATCAAAACTGTCTAGAAGCTTCCGTATGCTTCTAGAGCAGTTTCCAAAATTTTCTAAAACCATCTACAAGGTTTCAAATGCCTTAAAGGCAGTCCAGAACCTTCAAAGCCCTTAGAAACTGTCCAAATACTCCTAAAGTAGTCTAAAAAGGTTTCAAAACACTACAGAAACTCCAAAATGCTTCTCAAGCAGTCTAAAGCCTTCCAAAACAGTCTAGAAGCTTCCACAAGCTTTTAGAACACTCTAAAGGCTTGCAAATAATCTTCAACTAGTCTAGAAGCTCTCAAAAAATTTCAAGGCAGTCTAAAAGCTTCCCAAAAGTTCAAATTCAAATGTCTTAAAATCAGTTCAGAACCTTCAATGCTCCTAAAGTAGTTTAAAAAGATTTCAAAACACTACAGAAACTCCAAAATGCTTCTAAAGCAATCGGAAGGGTTTCAAAACGGTCTAGTAGCTTCCAAAACTATTTAAAACAGTCTAAAAGATTCCAAATGCTTTCAACTAGTCTAGAAGCTCCCAGAAGATATCAAAACAGTCTAGAAGCTTCCGTATGCTTCTAGAGCAGTTTCCAAAATTTTCTAAAACCATCTACAAGGTTTCAAATGCCTCAAAAAATGTGGTATACGTGTTACAGTACATAATTGAAATGCTGTATTTCAACAACAATGACCAATTTCGCCCATCATAATCATGGTTATGTTATTTTAGCAGGATTCATGCTGATAAATCGTACATTAATAATGATCCGCTGAAAGAATATAGTGATTTGTGGTATGTCGGTGAAATGGATACAAAGATTACTGCTGAGAAGCTACAAGATAGGGAAACCGGAACATTTTTGGTTAGAAAACGTCAGGAAACCAATTTGAAGGCAGGAAACTGGTTTCATAAATATTCCATCAGCTTACGGTAATTCTCATCTAGTTAAATATTCATTATACTTCTTTGAAAACCCTATATTTTCATCTCTATTTTAAGAGTAATAGAAAACGCAGTTTTTCTGTGCGCCCGCACGGAAAATTTTTTCCGTGCGCTCATTTAAAATGCTAAGTAAATTATGAAGATATTAAATTTAAGATAATTTATAAGCAGGCAAATATTTAGCACAAACCTGCATTGTTATTTAATATGTAAATGCTGGAATATTTGGATATATTTTCGCAGTATTTCTTGATGTTTTATGGACATTGAATGACGGTGATAACTTACAACAATTAAATCACCTTTGAACTACTTTAAACTAGTCATAGAAATGATCAGTTATGTCATTTTTTCTCAAGTCTGGTTTTAATGCCTTCGTTTACAAAGAAGTGTAATGAAAAATATCGTTAATAATTCGTCCAAAAATAGGTTTTCCGTGCTTGCATTGGTCATACGCGCACGGAAAAACCTTTATTTTTGTACTCCTAATGAAATATATACTATTTCAGGTGCTTTGACTCGATAAAACATATAGCAATCTTTTACAAATTTGATCGTGCTGGAAACAAATATGTATGGTCGGTAAATATAGAAAAACGATTTTTCGAAAGTATAGACGATTTGATCAAGTTTTATCAAAACCACAGCTTGAGAGAAGTGTGTCCACGGTAAGATTGTCTAAAAATCATCTAAAACTGTAGTGATTTTTTCTACTCGGGTGCGGTGGAAAAGTGCACTTTTCCGCACTCATTTGAGTGCGGGAACGAGTACTTAAAGGTACTTTTTCGCATTGCAAGATTAATTTACAATAAATGAATAAACTTGCAATTTTATATTTGTAGAGCGAAAATATCCATTTTCACCAACCTTTTTATGAGATGTTTAAGTGAGTGCGGAAAGTGCACTAGTGTGAAAAAGTTACTTTTCCGCACTCATTTTATTTTTCAAAAAAAAAAACATTTAAATTAAAAAACCATAACTGTATATTTGATGTCTCAATTAAGAATACACTTTTAATCCGCTTTGCGTCGTTCGGGCAACTGGCAGTCTCGTGCTGGAAAGTACCACCTTCCGCACTTGTTATGTAAATAACTATTAACTGAATAGGAATAAACGAAATATGCTTGATCTGAAATTTGCTAATTTGTTTTAATTGTATTTAGTTTGCGGTCAGCAATTAGCCTGTTGTATCCATTATACGAGTTGAGAGGAATTGTGGTTGAACTTTACGAACAGAAGAACGATGAAGAATTAACATTAGTTTTGGGTCAAACCGTGACAGTATTAGAAAAAAATGGACCAATTTCGTCACTTACTGATAGTTTTTGGAAAGGCAGAACCAACAATAAGGTAAATATTTATTTATTTATTTATTTATCGTGTGGATTCTTATCAAATATCAAAATTGTACAAAACTTACTTACAAATATTTAGTTCAGTCACATAATCAATTGAAGGGTCTTTTACCACTAATACTTTCATTTTTTGGTGTGCATTAGAACCCTTTTTGGAGCAAAAAAAAATAATGAAAATTTTGACAAAAAATGGCATTTTTTCAATTTTCGAAGGGTTCAAAGTGGTTATTTCATCTAATTTAAAATCTAAATAATAAAAATTTGCCAAATATTCACTTTTGACCAAAACTGTCATTTTTTCCACTTCAATCAATTTCAATAAACTGACATTAAAAAGGGGATCAAAAACACTACAATATGAGCCTCTCTAGCTCTTCATGTTATCGAGATATTGAATTTCAAAAAGTAGTAATAAAGGACCCCGACTGTTTCAATTTTTTTGAAAAATGAAGAATTTTAACGTGCTTTTTTGTACTTATTTTACCTAATTTAAGGTACTTTGGTATAAATATACCCTTTGCTGTGCATTGGAACCCTCCTGGAGCAAAATAAAAAATTGCCAAAATTACACTTTTTGAAAAAATGACATTTTTTCAATTTTTGAATGATTGTAACTTTTTTATTTGAACTCTTATAGATTTCACGAAAATGCCATTAGAAAGAGAATAAAAAATACTACAAAATGAGCCAAAACTGGCCTCTCTAGCTCTTCCTGTTACCGAAATATTCACATTCAAAAAGTAGTAAAAAAAGACTCCTAATTATCGCCATTCTTACAATTTTTTTGAAAAATGAAAAATTTTAAAGTGCTTTTTTTTACTTATTTTACCTAATTTAAGGTACTTTGGTATAAATATACCCTTTGCTGTGCATTTGAACCCTCCTGGAACAAAATAAAAAATTGGCAAAATTAAACTTTTTTTTTAAATTTTTGAATGATTGTAACTTTTTTATTTGAACTCCTATAGATTTCACGAAAACGCCATTAGAAAGAGGATAAAAAATTTTACAAAATGAGCCAAAACTTTCAATTTTTGTGAAAAATGAATAATTAAGTGCTTATTTCACTTAATTTAAAATTCTTTAGTATACATATGCCCTTTGCTGTGCATTGGAACTCTTTTGGAGCAAAAAAAAAATTGGAAATATTGACAAAAATGGCATTTTTTCAATTTTCGACAGGGTCATACTGGTTATTTTTCTCACGTTATCGAGATATTGAATGTCAAAAAGTAGTTAAAAAAAACTCCTAATACACCCATTCTTTTAATTTTTTTGAAAAATTGGTTATTTCACTTTAATTTAAGGTTCTTTAGTATAATAATATGCCCTTGGCTGTGCATTTTTATTTTTTTTTATTTTAGATCGGATATTTTCCGAAGAATATGATAATCCTGGAAGGCAAACTCATCTGAAGGAACAGAAGCAACAGGAAAAGTGACTAAGTTTTTAATATAAATTGTCAAATTGGAATGACACTAGCTTTTAGCTCTAGAAACTAAAAACTTTAGTTTTAAGTCATATAGTTTTTTGATTCAACCTATCTATAGACGAGTCTATGGATATTCACCCTGTATAATAAAATGACAAAAAAACTTGAATTGTTATAAGTCAGACATTTTTTTATTTGTTCAGCAACCTATTTAAACAGAGTGTGCAAAATATATAGTATAATAGCTTGTGATACATCAAAAATATTTGAAATGGATAGGACTATTCAAAAATACAATAATATACAGGGCGTTCCATTTAAAATAAGCTGAAGTTAACTACTTCCGGTTGAACGGGAAGTGACAAAAAGAGGAAAATAAAAAATATATAAATACATAAACGTCACATGGCACCATGATTACAAATCAGACGGTGATCACGTGACTTTTTTGGCTCAACCGAATAACAGAAAGAATACGGCTATTGTCGACAACCCTGTTGACAGTTGACACATGGATTGACCGCTGACAAGTACGTTTGACAGAAAGCATATTTTTCAAATAGGAAAACAAGAAAAATAACACTTTATTTGTTGTAAAATCTTGTTTAGAGAATCTCAATGATTGAATGGCAATATTACTAGAATAAATAAACACCGGACTGCTACTGGATTTCATTGTCAACCGCTGAACGTGATTGATACCCACAATAGAAATATGAAGCATCTACTTTTCCAAACAATAATTGAATGGTTAATGTAACTTGAGCCTACTGGAAGCTGAAACAGCATTTAAGGTAATTATTTAACATTATTACTTGATTAATTGTTCTGATTTACTAGGTTTAATTGAAAACTGACATGTTTCTTTACTAAAGTGAATAATTATTAGTAACCCAATTGCAACACTGATAAAACAGCAGTAACTCAACCAAAACCATTCATTTAAGTGTATTTAATATTCCTCTCATTAACCCTGATAATGCTAAATTGATAGACAAGGAAATCAGCAAGGCCAGTTATGTGATGAACTCCATAAAATATCTGACCAGACTGTAATTGCAACATTACACTATAAAAAATCAACAAGTCTGTTTCGAGGTCCATTTATTATTATTTAATATTTTATCGCACTGCCTGTTCCAAATTGTACTAGTATTAATGGAATTTGTTTGATAAAATATTGGGTAACCTGTGGTAAATATATTTTTAAGCTGACTTAAGTCAAGTTACAATTTGAATGTGAAAGTTTTGGTCCCAAATGTCCTGATCAAAAGCATTGAGGTAAATATAAAACAACAAATATTTTGGTGCATTTCACTATAAGAGCATCAATTATTCATTGAGTAATATAGGCTAGAAAGTCCTGAAAACTAGTTAATACCTACCCGACCCCTTCAAACTAATACTCAGTCTGAGTTGCCAAGTGCCATAGCAAAACAGTCAAAATGTATCACAATTTTTGCTATTTGGCTAGGCCTCTCCCAAGGGGTAGATTTGCCAAGGTATTTTAGTGTACACACTCGAAGTATTATGAGGCACTTTGCCAGTATTACAAAGCATTTTGAGGTATATTTTCATTGTAATTTTGAGTGAAATAAAGCCTATATAAAGGAAATTTTGTGATATTTTAACAAATACATTGCAGTAGACAATATAGTGTATCAATACAACAAAATTGACTGAAAATTGAAGAGAACAACATAGGCACATGTAATTATTATGCTACATGATATTGAATTGAAACAATCTTCATTACAAATTATTATAATAATTTACCCATTTTTCAACATTTAAACTACATTTTTAAGGTCACGTGACTGTTTTTGACAGGTGTCAACTGGACTTTCCAGTGTTGCAAGCTTGCAAAATTGCATAATCAAAGTCATGTAATGGGTCTCTTACAATTTCAGCTTTTACAACCGTCTAAGTTTAATTTACCAAGTTTTTAAAGTTTAAACCACATTTTAACGGTCACGTGATTAATTTTGACATACAAAGTGTAGCAAATAAGCTAGTTATTAACGATTGAACAAAAAAATGCAACAAAAACGTCATGATAAAATGAGTCAAGTTTGACGCCCTCTAGTGGCCAAACCGTCCAACCTATTAACCTCAGTTGGGGTATTTTTAGAAAGCTCATTTCATTGGCTATCCATTGACGTATAAAACTTTACTAAAAGTAGTGCAATTTACCAAAAGCGGACAAACCGTCTAACCTGTCAACCCAAGTTGGGAGTGCAATTATAGCGTGCAATTAAGCGAGTTTTTGAGAATTAAACAAAAAGATACCCCACGCCTTCTAGCGGGCAAACGGCTAACCAGTCGATTTTTATACGTCAATGGGAAGCTCATTTCATTGGCTGTCCATCGACATATAAAAGTATATACATAGTGCTACAAATACACGTGTGTTATTTACGGTTTAGTGACAAACATTTTTTGACTAGTTAAAGGCTAATTTGACTATAGAAAATTAGGAAAACACGGTCACGTGACTTACTAGATCTACCACGACGTAATGCCTGGAAATTTTTTGAACCACTGTTTTTGCAAATGACAATTTTCGTAAGGTTTAAATTTGCCTGAAACACCGCCACTATCCTAATGGGTTTTGCGTTATGTTGGCTAGTTAGTGCAAGCGAAAATCGACCTTAATGATTGTATTTCTACAGTTTTGCTATTACTCTAGATTTGGCAATCATTGTGCTAGGTTTGTGCCAAATATCTGGGCTAGAGCGGTAACAGTCAAGGAAAACATTTAGTTAGCTTTGGAGCCCTCTGGCGGCCAAACGAAGCAACCTATCAATACAGGCGACCATATTTTTTGAAAGCCCATTTTATTTTCTATCCATTGACATATAAAAGTCTATACAAAGTGTTGTGTGTGACAATAAAGACAGTTTTGACTAAATTTGACAACAACTAATTTAACCTTCATTAATTCGGTTATTTTGACCGTTACAGGGTGGTTCAATGTATCAATTTAAAAAGTGATTTTTTTAAATAAGTGGCGTAATACAAGCTTCTTTAATTTTGAACAGAGAATCAGACAATTATAAGAACGTGTTCCGTTTGAAAAACTAGACTTTCTGTCCTTTTTTAGAACTGATTTTTTGACCACACTGTATTATATATTTTGATGTTTTTCTGCACCCATTCCTAGAACAAACCTTGTCTAACATGACAAAACACAAAAACGAAGAAAAAAACCTTTCCTGATATGTATAAATTAAAAATGCTTTGGGGACCAAAAATATCAAATTTCACATAAAATGGTGAATATCTCAGAAACGGATACAGATAGGTATATGACATTAATACACGAAATATGTCTAGAATTTGACGTAGAATACAAAAATGAAAAAATATACAGGGTGTCCCATTTAAAATAAGCAGCAGTTGATATCTACTTCCGGTTAAATCGTTGCACGCATATTTTCTTATTTTTACATTTTTTTAATAAGACTCTCAAGTTGTGATAATTCA
Organism: Ips nitidus; assembly: GCA_018691245.2. Lineage (NCBI taxonomy): Eukaryota > Metazoa > Arthropoda > Insecta > Coleoptera > Curculionidae > Ips > Ips nitidus. The sequence goes on along the minus strand of CM042803.1, from coordinate 4,919,283 downwards.
GGAAGTTACTGGGTATTGTTAGGCTAAGTTAGGTTAGGTTAATAATTAGGAATTACTGGGCATTACAAGAAATTAGTGGGCATTACTGGCATATTAGGAATTAGTGTACAAAATTTTACTCAGTACTCGCATTCTAGGTATGTAGCAATAACATAAGAAGTGTATTTTATAAATGGACTGATAATTTACAGTTATTCATATTTTATTTTAGTAATCTGTATTTGACTCGATAAATAATAATGTTCAATGTGTGTTTATGCATTTAATACAATTTGTGGGAGTTTAATTTAGATTTTTTATTAACAATCATACTTTTTCTTATTTGTTTTTGATTGGTTTATGCAAAGAATGCCTTAATTTTTATCAGGCTGTCCATGTTTAACAAAGAAACCGACCATAATTTCACCAGATTAGTTTTTTGAGTAGTTTGAACTAACTTCCTATAGACTATACTATAAAATAATTTTATAGTTTCTATAGTTACTATGAAAAATAGTAAAGATCTCAATGGCTTCTCTAGTTAATCTAGGATAGGAACGTTGTGATCGATCTAAAACCTCCACCTCTTCAAAACGAATATCATGTCCTCTAGAAAGTGCCTGTTCTGCCACCGCTGATTTTTCGGTCTGTCCCAGTCTGCAACTTCTCTTGTGCTGACACTACGTTTAGTCGTTCCAATGTATGCGGATCCACAGCTGCAAGGGATCCTGTAAACTCCAGAAGCCGATAAAGGATCCCGTTTGTCTTGGCCGATCTGAGACTCTGTGTTGTATCGTGCGGGTTGGTTTAAAGACCGTCTTGACCTTGTGCTTCTCTAAAATCCTTCCAATCCTATCCGTGACCTTGTGTATGTATGGTAAGCAAGTCCAGCCAACTTTCTCTTCAACATCCCCCGTTTGTTGTCTACGTACTTTCTTGGGCGAGTGGCTCTGTTGAATTGTTGTCTACTGTATCCGTTCCATCCGAAAACCCTTTCCAGATGTTTAAGCTCCTTTTCTAATTCCGATGGTTTGCAAATCCTTTTTGCCCGCTCCGATAGGGTTTTGATCACTCCTCTTTTTTGGCTAGGGTGATGATTAGATCCACTATTGAGATAACGATCCGTGTGTGTTGGTTTTCGATACACCGTGTGAGCCAGTGTTCCATTAGGTTTCCTTGTCACCATTACATCCAGGAAAGGTAGACGTCCTTCTTTTTCGCTCTCCATAGTAAATTGAATTCTTGGATTTACGGAGTTTAGATGTACCAAGAATCGCTGCAGTTCGTCTTCACCGTGGCTCCAAACTACAAAGGTATCGTCAACGTATCGAAACCAGCACTTTGGTTTCTTTGAAGCGGTGTCTAGGGCATTTACTTCAAATGTTTCCATAAAATAGTTTGCTGTTACCGGACTGAGAGGACTGCCCATTGCTACACCATCATTCTGTTCATAGAATTCACCCTGCCACTGGAAGTAAGTGGTGGTTAGGCAGTGTCTGAACAATTTGGCAATGTCCAGTGGAAAATCTCGTTCTATCTGCTCCATAGCCGTTTTGATGGGTACCATAGTGAATAAAGAAACAACATCAAAACTCACAAGGACGTCACCTGGAGATAAAGTTAAGGCATGCAATTTGTCCACAAAATGTGCTGAGTCTTTGATGAAGCTGTCCGTCTTTCCTATTTTTGGTTGAAGGAGTGTTGTAAGGTACTTTGCTATCTCATACGTAGGGCCTCCTATGGCACTAACGATGGGTCTCAGAGGTACATCCGGCTTGTGTATTTTAGGCAAACCATAAAGTCTGGGTGGAAGGGCCTCTGTCTTCTTGAGTTTCGAGATATCTTCAGCAGCGACAGTCGTGGAATCTTTAATAAGTTGGTTTGTGGTTCTAAGTATTCGACCCGTTGGATCACGTGGCAACTTCTTGTAAGTTATGGGATCCAGAAGGGTTTCGATCTTCCGATCGTAGTCAGTTGTTGATATGATCACTGTTGCGTTTCCTTTATCAGCAGGTAAAACGAGGATCTCTCTGTCTTGATTGAGTGTTTTAAGAGCTGTTCTTTCTCCAAAAGTGAGATTGCTTTTCGGGGGCTTTGCTCGCTGCAGAATCCGTGACGTTTCTGCTCTTATGTGCTCTGCGGTATGTATTGGCAACGACCGTATTCCACTCTCCACATTTGCGATGATTTCCTCTACCGGCAGCTTTGCAGGTACTATCGCAAAATTTCCTCCTTTGCTCAAAACACTCTGTTCGTCAGCAGACAGTTCCTTTTGAGTAAGATTGACAATAGTTCTACGTTGTCTGTCTTCAGGTGGTGCGTCTACTAAATCCGGTTGCCGGTTATGTTGTGTCAGAGCTTCAAACTTCTTTTTTTGACGCTCTGTCGCTATGGCTTCAGTTATACTCCTGCGTTCGTGTGTTAAACGGTCCACTTTTTCCCAGTCGCTCCAATGTAATTCGTTCGCCAGGTGTAAGTTGATATCCAGAAGTTTATGGTCATTACGTGCCAAGTCCCGGCGAGTATCTTGTATTCTTTCACGTAAAAGAGCTTGTTCGGTCCGATCGTAGATTCTCTTAGCGTGGTTGGATTGGAAAGTCCTTTTAATCCTGAGAAACTTTGGGGTGGTCTTGGTGTCACGGCATCTAAGTAGAAAAGCCAGTGAGCTCAAAAGTTGAGCCTTCATTTTAATATTTATTATTATAAGCCCGGATAACTTTTGTATTTCAGTTTTAACCGGCCGTGAAAGCCTTCACACCCTGTATATGTTCAATCGTCTTGCGGTTAGCACGAGTGAAAGAGCAGTTTAAGACAAACATTTCGAGCTTTTTGGAGTTTAAACCCCAAAAATGAAGACAAACAATTTCCAAAAAAAACAAGTAAAAGTCGAATATTAAACGGTTAGAGTTACGGAAATTTTTCATTTAAGATGTTCAGACCTTTCTTGAAATGCACCCGGTGGACTACGTTTACACCCACTTAAACTAAAGAATCATTTCGGTTAGTACGAGGTGAAAGAACAATTCAAGACAAACATGTCAATCGAACGATGTCGGAAACCATTAGAGTTACAGAAATAGTTTGGAAGGCGGTGCTAAATTGAGGATTCAAAGAAATTGTTTAAAAGGTTTAAATTTTAGAAGATCCAGATCCCATCCCAGATCCCATTAGAATCCAACTTTTTTAACAGCTTACTACATAAATTATTCTTTGCTGTTTTATGCAATATTTGAAACTTTATAAACAAAGACACTGAACTGTAATAGTCGTAATTATTACAGAATAAAAGAGGACAGAAAGATGAAAGTCACTGGACACTCATCATACTTTCTTTTTTGAGTTTAAAGGCTATGGTGATTATCAACTCTTTCGCTTCTCTCAATTTAGCAAAAAAAAAACTTATTTTACCATTCAAAATGTTTACATTGAAGTTTTCGAAACGTGTTGCATACATAATTTTTTCTAATTTTGACCAAAAAACATTCAAAAATACATTTCAGTTAGGTCTTTTCTTGGAAAGCATTTTTTTGGACATTAATTGTTATTCCCTCTAGCTCTTCAACTCACAATACTAAAATACGCTTAAAAAGATAGGAAAGATGTATTTGCTTTAAAATACTATTTTATTTCTCATTATTTTAAAAAGTACTTCTTCTCTGTTCTCTGGACAATTTTATACAAATTTACTGTTATCTTGGATCGCGAATAAGATAAAATTTTAAAAATGGGGGTGTTCCTTTTTACAAAATTAACCGGCTTTCAGACCTTTTTAAAATTTTATAATTGAACCAAATTGTTTGTAATAATTTTTAAGTTGAAATAGAGCCCCTACTGCAGCTTATGGGCTTTTTAGGCATCTGGTAGTATCTAACTAAGGACAGAGGCTTACACCTTTAAAGAGAAATTATTTCTTGTTTAGTAGACTAGTGTTTTGCCAGCAAAACACTTGGGTGCTATTGAAAAGTTGGTGCTTATTTTCGGTGGATCCGGCAACATTGCAAAATCAAAAATATGTATTTTAGGAAGAGAATAAAATTTTATGTTCAGACATTTTCTAATACACTGTAGTAATCTCAATTACACTATTCTGTAGTGTTATTGAACAAAGCTGTTATCTTTATCATATTAATTATGTTTGCACTAGATTAAATTAAGTTTTCTGATACTTTAGTTTTGAGAGGTAGGAATAAAAGCCTTGGCCATTCAAGTTAGGGTAATTTTTTAGCTGGAAATGTCGAAATAGTGCTCAAACTGTACTGATTGGAATAGGGAAGTCTGCAGTGTTGTTAGACTTGTCATTATAGTGGTTTCAAGAGAAAGTGTGATTTGGAGAAAGGTCTGCTTAGCTTCTAGTGCTTCACTTATTATGTAAAAACTATATATTTTTGCATCAATACAATGATAAAATAAATAATATTTGCTAAACCAGAAAAAAAAGCTTTTCAACAAGATTGACAAAAAATTAACAAATCATTTTGTTCACTCACTGTATATGGTTACTCAGAAGAAAATAATCATCAATTTGTAGTTTGTTACCATGGCCACAGCTTATCCAGACTCAAACGATGAATTGTGGCGTGAGTGCACCAAATGGCTAACGCGATGGGAAATGATCAGAAGTGATCACAAAGCCAACTGGCCGACTAGTTCGATTGATGATTTAGCGAACATTCTAAGAGATGGAGTTCTCTTGTGCAAATTGCTCAATAAAATTGATCCCGGATGCATTGACATGAAGGACGTCAATTTAAAACCTACTATGGCGCAGGTATGAATAATAATTTTACTATCAGTTTTCAGTTTGTTTGCACATTTCTTACTTACCGTTCTTGATACTTAATATTACATTTTACTTGCTGTTGAGCTGAACGGTAAGTAAACCCGGTTCAGTTGAACTACTTCTCGGTTTGTTAGTCTAGAAATTTACCTCTAATTTAGTCCGTTTTTATTAAATCCCATACCTAACAAGATTTACCTGATTGTATATTTAGTATCACTGGTCACCCTGTAACTAAAAATTCTCTGTTCCAGTTTCTGTGCTTAAGAAATATCGGTTTGTTCATCAAAACCTGCATAACGTCTTTTGGTCTGGGACCGTCCGACGTTTTTGAGGGATCCATGCTTTTTGACTTGTCAAACTTCCACAAAGTTTTATGTACTTTGTCAGCGTTGTCAGTGAGTGAAAAAGCACTGAGCAGCGGTATACCGTAAGTATTCTACTACCTTATTAGTCGATTGTAACAAGAACTTTGTAAGAAGAGTTTACAGTTTTAAACGAATGTCCAACATTTTAATTATCGAATTGAAAAGGTGGTTGTAGTGGGTTTTTTGGTCTGGTATTAACAGAAAAAACTGTTTTCTTAGGCCAACGTTTCGACTTTCTTTTAAGTGATCCTCGGGGCGCTACAAACCCACTACAACCACTATTTCAATTAAATTATTGCCAAGTCACCAAATTTTAAGACTTAAAGATTCTTAATCTCTTAGGAAATAATGTCATAACCACGTTTGTTTAATTAAATGTCTCGTTATAGAAAAAAAATGTAATAATTCTGTAACATTATTTATTGTCTGTACTTTTTCTTTCGTTTGGGTTTGCCATTTTGGGTCACTTAATCAAAACTAACTAGTTCTAAAAGCTTTGTCTGGAAGGCACTGAAATGTTGCAGAAGGCTTTGGAACGTTCTGGCTAGTTTTAGAAGCTTCATCAAAGATCTAGAAAGTTTTGAAACGTTGTCAAAGGTTCTACAACATTGTGACAAGTTCTAGAAACTTCTGCAAAGGTCTGGAGGGTTTGGGAACGTTGCCAAAGGCTCTAGAACGTTTTGGCGAGTTCTAGAAGCTTCATCAAAGATCTAAAAGGTTTGGGAACGTTGTCAAAGGCTCTATAATATTGTGACAAGTTCTAGAAGCTTCTGCAAAGGCCTGGAGGGTATGAAAACGTTGTCAAAAGCTCTAGAACGTTTTGGTTAGTTCAAGAAGTTTTATCAAAGATCTGAAAGGTTTCGGAACGTTGTCAAAGACTCTAGAACGTTTTGGCTAGTTCTAGAAGCTTTATCAAAGATCTAAAAGGTTTGGAAACGTTGTCAAAGGCTCTATAACATTGTGACAAGTTCTAGAAGCTTCTGCAAAGGTTTGGAGGGTTTGGGAACGTTGCCAAAGGCTCTAGAAAATTTTGGCTAGTTCTAGAAGCTTTATCAAAGATTTAAAGGTTTTGGAACGTTGTCAAAGGCTCTACAACATTCTGACAAGTTCGAGAAGCATCTGCAAAGGTCTGGAGCGTTTGGAAACGTTGCCAAATACTCTAGAACGTCTTGGCTAGTTCTAGAAGCTTCATCAAAGATCTAAAAGGTTTTGGAACGTTGTCAAAGGCTCTATAACATTGTGACAAGTTCTAGAAGCTTCTGCAAAGGTCTGGAGCGTTTGGAAACGTTGCCAAAGGCTCTAGAACATTTTGGTTAGTTCTAAAGCTTCTCAAAGAAAAAGCTTTGGAACGTTGTCAAAGGCTCTATAACATTGACAAGTTCTAGAAGCTTTGCAAAGGCGGAGGGTTGAAGCGTTGTGAAAAGCTCTAGAACGTTTTGACTAGTTTTAAAGAAGCTTTGGCGTTGTCAAAGAAGTCTGGAGGAAGTTTGGTCTAAAACGTTGTCAAAGGCTCTACAACATTCTGACAAGTTCTAGAAACTTCTGCAAAGGTCTGGAGGGTTTGGGAACGTTGCCAAAGGCTCTAGAACGTTTTGGCGAGTTCTAGAAGCTTCATCAAAGATCTAAAAGGTTTGGGAACGTTGTCAAAGGCTCTATAACATTGTGACAAGTTCTAGAAGCTTCTGCAAAGGTCTGGAGGGTTTGGGAACGTTGCCAAAATCTCTAGAACGTTTTGACTAGTTTTAGAAGCTTTGGCAAAGGTCTGGAGAGTTTGAAAACGTTGCCAAAGGCTCTACAACATTCTGACAAGTTCTAGAAGCTTCTGCAAAGGTTTGGAGGGTTTGGAAACGTTGCCAAAGGCTCTAGAAAATTTTGGCTAGTTCTAGAAGCTTTATCAAAGATCTAAAAGGTTTTGGAACGTTGTCAAAGGCTCTATAACATTGTGACAAGTTCTAGAAGCTTCTGCAAAGGTCTGGAGGGTATGAAAACGTTGTGAAAAGCTCTAGAACGTTTTGGTTAGTTCAATAAGTTATATCAAAGACCTGCAAAGGTTTTGGAACGTTGTCAAAGACTCTAGAACGTCTTGGCTAGTTCTAGAAGCTTCATCAAAGATCTAAAAGGTTTTGGAACGTTGTCAAAGGCTTTTTAACATTGTGACAAGTTCTAGAAGCTTCTGCAAAGGTCTGGAGGGTTTGGGAACGTTGCCAAAGGCTCTAGAAAATTTTGGCTAGTTCTAGAAGCTTTATCAAAGATCTAAAAGGTTTTGGAACGTTGTCAAAGGCTCTATAACATTCTGACAAGTTCTAGAAGCTTCTGCAAAGGTCTGGAGCGTTTGGAAACGTTGCCAAAGACTCTAGAACGTTTTGGCGAGTTCTAGAAGCTTTATCAAAGATCTAAAAGGTTTTGGAACGTTGTCAAAGGCTCTATAACATTGTGACAAGTTCTAGAAGCTTCTGCAAAGGTCTGGAGGGTTTGAAAACGTTGTCAAAGACTCTAGAACGTCTTGGCTAGTTCTAGAAGCTTCATCAAAGATCTAAAAGGTTTTGGAACGTTGTCAAAGGCTCTACAACATTCTGACAAGTTCTAGAAGCATCTGCAAAGGTCTGGAGCGTTTGGAAACGTTGCCAAATACTCTAGAACGTCTTGGCTAGTTCTAGAAGCTTCATCAAAGATCTAAAAGGTTTTGGAACGTTGTCAAACGCTCTACAACATTCTGACAAGTTCTAGAAGCTTCTACAAAGGTATGAAGGGTTTGGAAACGTTGTCAAAAGCTCTAAAACGTTTTGGTTAGTTCTAGAGGTTTTATTAAAGACCTGAAACGTTTTGACTAGTTAGAAGCTTCATCAAAGATCTGAAAGGATTTGAAAAATTGCAGAATGCTCTTGAATGTTCTGACTAGTTCGGAATTATTAGGGAAGCCATTTGTAGCTTTTCTCTAATGCTGATAATAAAGAAAATGCGAGAGGGGTTTCAAATTGTCATACTTTTTTAAAATCACCCTGTAGCTCAGAAACGAGGGCAGTTGTGGAAGGTGCGACTGCACCATTCACAAAAAAACCGCGTTGCTCTACCTTTGCTAGAGTTTTGAAGATACCCCTATAAAACCATCGAATTTGAGACACTCTGTACATGTGATCTCTCTGTCTCTTGATCTAACTTACCTTAGTTGCAGGAGATACAGAGTGTCAAAAGTTTGGCTGGTAGGAGTTTGTTGGGTGTTTGGTTAAATAATTCCAATCTGATTCAATTTTTATTGTAAGTTTTAGAGGGCGCCACCTACACATATTTAAAATGCCTTAAATTTTTTGAGCCACTCCGTATTTAACTGTAAATTAAAATTTTATATTCTTTAAAGTATTTTACATAAAAAAGAGTTGATTTGAGCAGAGGTTTTGGGGAAAAATAGTTTTGTATGAAAATAAATAGCAGTGACACTATAATTGTTAACATAATTTAAAAAAATACGTATTTACTCGTGTGTGTTACATTTCAGAAAATAATTATTTACCAGAAAACGAGATATGCAAATTTTCTTAATTTGTTTCTAATTGACTTTGGGTTGTGTTAAAAAAAAGGAAAGTTGCAAGTGTTTTCATAGCATGATATCTTAATAATTAATAACGTGTACCAGTAGAGTGTTAATTAAATTTATCTTTGATTGTTTATTTTGGGAATTTTATGTGTGTTATGTGCTCAAACGGTTTTGATGTAAATGAGAGTTGGTCACTTTGTATTTTGAAAATAATTGTTTATTGGTTCAAATTGCAAACTGTTATATTTTAACATTCCCAAACAGATTTCAGTAGTCCAAGCAAGATTCCAGCTTAGAGCTGCGCTACCATTGAGTATACCATAACTTTTTTTACCAGACAAATTTCTACAGCCGTGGTCACTGGACCAACACAAGCCGGATAATTGACTAGTTTGCTAAGACACAAAGCACCTTTCTTCATTAACAACGCAATTTCACGTATTCATTATAAGCTGATGCTTCAGTGAACAGAGAAAATAAATAATAGGTTTTTAAATAAATGTAATTTAACGTAATTATTGGAGCAGGCAGATGAACCAGCCGCAGGTTTAGTTTTTCTCCGACGCGCGCTTAAAAATGTTCGTAAAAAATGTGCCAAAGCAATAAAGTTAATAGTTTGTGTGGCAGAATGGGGTACATTGATTGATTTTGGATTGAAACTCAATGATTACTAACTATATTAATTACTATTTACATAAAACTAAACGATAATTAAAATGTTGGAATTGAAACAATTTTTACTGAAGCCCGACAAACACACTAAAATAACATTATATGGAAATAAAGGATGTTGGAAAATAGACCATTTAGACAAAAATACGTTTTTCAGAGGGTTCTACGCTCAAAATCACAAAAGTGAAGACGAGGAAATCTACCAAAGCTTAAAACGGTAAGTTCTCTTGGTTTACCTTTATTTATTTTTAAGATTGACTTTTCAAGTAAAGTCGTGTTGAGTGAGGTTTAAATACATTATTTAGCAGCCAAGTGCCAGTGGTGCACACGCCCAACGGCACCACCGACCCTCGTTGGCGTATGTTTACCATCCCCTGTCCCCGAATTGAGAGTAAAGAAGACGTTTATGACGATTTGTGTTACGTTACTTTTCAAGCTACTCTGCCAGAGGTCAGATATATGGCGGTTTTGGATTTTGTGTGCATAGTTTGAGAATGTTTAGCTTGATCGATTTCACCATTTAGAATTCAGTGTAAAAGTTATTAAGTAGTTTTCGATTTTATTTTTTTTTCATTATGTTTTATAGCATGTTCGGATTTCTGTTGTGAGGTGTAGTAGGGTTTATGACATATAGTAGATACGCCATTTTCAACTATTCAAGAGTGGCGCATTTTGATTAGCATATTTTGTTCCGCTGGTGTTAATATGGTCCCACTAATTCAAGGCTCAAAGCCACCACTGAAAACTATAGTAATACTGTGCAGGGTGGTCCAGTTTTGTTGTTATTTTGGTAAACAGCAAGAACCGAGGGGTAAACCGCTGAGTACAATGTCCACTAATTCCTTGTAATGCCCAGTAATTCCTAATAATTTCCAATAACTAATCTAACCTAACATAACTGTAGAAATTGGGCTTTAATTTGTATACCTTTTGACCTACAAAAATTAGTGAAATCTCTGGAAAAATATTCCTTTCCATTATCACAACAAAGAGGAGCAATTCTAGTGTTAAGTTTAGCAGAAATTCAGCAACAAATTGCTTCCAGCAGTCAAAAACCTCACTTTTATGTCTAATTAGATATACAATACAAAAATGTGAAAAATCAGGTGTTAAAGGGCCACAAATATCAGAGTGAATCAATTCCAAAACCCTACTTGATTTTGGTTCACTTTTCTTATTAAAAGGTAACCGAGTCATCTTACTTTTAACACACACTTCACAAATTGATTGAAATTCCTTATTTGTAGTAACATTTTTACAAACAAAACCTGTAACCATATTATTTTACAACTTTATCATATTCTGATATCCTAAATGCCCTAAGCGCTTATGCCAAGTCATCAAATCAGTTTGTTTATTCAATGTTAATGCTGAACATTGACAATTGCTTCAAACTTTCTTAACTTGAATGTCAATTCATATAAACCATTAATTCTGTTCCCAATGGCAATGTTCTGCATTCCTTTATTAATAAACACTTTCCCTGCTCTAAATCATATACATCAAATCCAGATCTTTCAATTTTTTGTACTGACATTAAATTATGTTTTAAATCTGGCACAAACAAAACATCTTTCAATGTTAAATCTACATAACCAGTTTCACTTTTTAACATTCCTTCAATATTTCCTATCTCTGTGGCAAAAACTACAACTCTATTTTTAGCAATATTAATCTTAAGTGGTTTGTCTAACTTACGGCTTTCTTTGAAATAGTTTGCTACTTTAACCATGTGATCAGTTGCTCCAGAATCCAAGTACCATTTAACATTCCCTAGAGCAGCTTCTCCACTGGTCACCATGCATGCAGAGGTCAGAAATGCAAAACCATCCTCCTCTTCTTGATCCTGGTCAGCTCTGTTCGCATTATGACCTTGTCGAGAACCCCCATTGTTGTTTTTCCAGCAGTTTGACCTTTTATGTCCAGCCTTCCCACAGTTATAACAGTTGAATTTAAAGTGTTGTCTCTGACCCATATTTTGACCATTCCCTTCAGTCCAACTATGCCCTCTCTTCATATAATTTCCATGAGGTTTTCCTGATCCCTTTCCACGAGTATTAAAAGCTGAACTTGAATTTGTATTCACATTCTCTTGACTTCCTGATCCAACAATTTCCCTTTAACAAACTCTAATGTGAGTTTGTTTGGTTCCAAAGTTTCAAGAGCAGTAACAAGTGGATCATCATATTTAGACAACAAAAGATGGCAAACAATGTCTGTTTCTTCTAATTTGGCACCCACTGACTTCAATTCACGAATAGTCTCCTCAAACTTTACAAAATGAGTTTCCAACAAGTCACCTTGAGATAGTTTCATTAATAATAGCTTTTTCCTCAAAAATAATTGACTTGCAATTCCTTTGCGCTGAAACACAGCTTCCAAAGCCTTCCACATTCCATAAGCAGTTTTCTTGTCCTTGACATATTCCAAATGGGAATTGCCAATGTACTTTATTAATATGGCCTTGCACTTCTTATCCTGTCTCTGGAATTCTTCATTTGGATTCATTTTCTATGCATTTCTTGACATCATTACTGTCTAAAACCGTAAATAACACGCGTATTTGTAACACTTTGTATATACTTTTATATGTCGATTGACAGCCAATGAAATGAGCTTTCCATTGACGTACAAAAGTCGGTTGGTTAGTGGTACCGTTTGGCCACTAGAGGGCGTCAACTTTGACCAATTTTTTTGGTGTATTCTTTTGTTTAATATTCAAAAACCTACTTAATTGCAGTATTTTTGCTAGAGTTTTATACGTCAATGGATAGCCAATGGAATGAGCTTTCTAAAAATTTCCCAACTTGGATTGATAGGTTGGCCGCTAGAAAGCGTCAAAGTTGACTATTTTTTTATGATTTTTTTTGGTGCATCATTTTGTTCAATCTTGAATAACTAGCTTATTTGCAAGACTTTGTAGAAACTTTTATATGCCAATGGATAGCCAATGAAATAAGCTTTCTATTGACGTATAAAAGTTAATGGATTAGTGGTAGCATTTTGCCGCTAGCGGTTTACCCCTCGGCAAGAACGACCAGTAGAAAAAACAGGTTGTTGTCTAAAGATAACCAAATTATCTTCATCCGCTTTTAACTTGAGTCCATTTAACTATAGCAAATGTATTTATTTGTTCACTATAAAAAATCACATTTCTTAACACACCGATTAATCATAACATACACGGTGATTTACAAATCCGTTGTATTAGCACCGCATCCGGAGATGTCGGAAAAAGACAAAATTTATTATTTTACTACTTTACTACTCATTGTAAAGTCTGGGGATCTGGATCCAGTGATCTAGCAGGCCTCACAACTGGTTCACTTCGTCCAATAAAAACACAACTTTATGGTTGATGTTGTTAAGCAGGATTTGGGAGCAAAATAAAATAAATTAGCATTTCTTGCAGCAGTGTTAACAGGGAAGCTGTTTTAGAGAGTTTTTTGATGTTCTGAATCTTATTATAAATATAATTCATCATTCTGAACCATTATTAGATACTTTTTGCCCAGTTAAATCAAGCGATTTATTAGTTGATATTACAATAACGTTGTAGGTGAAGTAACGAAAAAATGTTTTACATTAGAATGTATATTATTTTTCTTGTTATTAAGTTTACGAGAAAAAAGTATGGTTTTTTATTCAAAAATTGAAACCTACGATCATCATCATCATCATATAGCAGCTTGTCTCGTCCACTGCTGGACATAAGCCTCTCTTAACATAAACCATTTTGCTCGGTCTTGGGCATCTTGGATCCAGTTTAAAGATATCCTCTTCATATCGTCCGTTCAACGAGTCCCCTGTTTCTGTGTGCTTCGTCTCTGGGACGCCATTCTATTATTCTCTTCGTCCATGTATTGTCTGACATTCTTGCGACGTGGCCAGCCCAGTTCCATTTTAAGTGTGTGACTCTTTCGATTGCATCCGTAACTTTTGTTCTTCTACGCAGTTCTTCATTTCGGATTTTATCTCGCAGTGACACTCCCAACATGGACCTCTCCATGGCTCGTTGAGTTATTCTTATTTTATTGACAGTTTTTTGTGTTAATGTAAGTGTTTCCGAGACATGTCGGTGTATCCGATTTGAGTACATGTCTCAGCCTGCCGAAGGCAGCCCAGGTCAGTCCTATCCTTCTGTTTAGTTCGCAGGTCTGATTGTCTCTTCCCATTCGGATCTCGTGTCCCAGATATTTGTAAGATGTTACGTATTGAATTTCTTTTCCTTCTAGCATTAAGTTACAGCTTGGGACTAAGTTCGTCATAAATTGGGTCTTGACAATGTTGATTTTTAAGCCTACTTTTTGGTAAGCTGCGGATAGTTCTGAGACCACTTCATTTGCCTCGTCGAGCTGGTCCGAGATCAGCACGATATCGTCGGCAAAGCGTAGGTGGTTTAGCTTTTCTTCATTCACGTTTATGCCCTTATTGTCTAATTCAATCTTTTTAAACATATATTCTACCAGAGTTGTGAAGAGTTTGGGGGAAATTGTGTCGCCTTGTCGGACACCCTTTTTCGATCTTGAACCGATCTGTTTCTGCATGTATTTTTACGTTTGCTGCTCATATAGGTATGTGTCGTAGTATGGAAATGTAGCGGTGGTCTATACGACAGTCTGCGAGAGCTTTAAACAATTCATGGTGATTTATGGAGTCGAAACCTACGATACCATTGCTGTAATCAGTTTGTTTGACCAACACTGACCAACCTCATCAATTTGTATTTTTTGAAGATGTACTACAATCAATAGTTTTTATTTAATTAATTTTAGGATCATCACATTGTTAGATATATCAAAAGATTCTCGATTCAGTTTTCAAAAATGTTTTCAATGTTTAATTTTTCAAACCCAAAATGGTTAGTTAATTTATTTGTAATTGTTCTCACTCTAGTTGTAGATGGATGAAAAAACCCAGTGCCATGCACAAGAACTTACAAGAGAGCGATACCGCACTGATCTGATCTAGACAGATTTTAGGTTTAAAACTACAGGAAATGTAGGGGTATTAGAGAAGTAAAGTATTTTTTTTTAATTTAAACTGGAACACCCTGTACAGAACTTGCTTTATTTATGATTGGGTGGGGTCACGTGTTCTGTCAGTTTTCACCTAAATATGTTTGTTTCTTCCCGATCAATTTTATTACTTTATCTGCTCCGTGAACCTAGTAGAACAGAAATTCGCTTTTATGTCAAATATCAAAAATTGTCAATCTCTAGTATTGTTTCTACAACATCTACAGGGTTGCCCAGTTTTAAATGTCAATAATTTACCATTCGTTAGCCTATCAAAAAATAAGTTGACATGCATTATGTCATTTTCCTGAAGAACGCTTCGTAAGAAAGACACACAGACTTGTGAGAGTCCAAATTTGCACTGAGTAGTCTAAAAAGTTGTTATTTACTACTGGAAATAGTTTTAAAATTCGTTTTTTCAGACTACAATCCGTTGTAGAGTGTCTGAAACTTGGTTTCAAGCACTAAAAACAGTCCGGAAATCAAGACAACGATTGTTGCGCATAAAACTAATTTTTTACTACTAAAAATAGTCTAAAAGTCTTTACTACGACTAAAGAGAGTTATATTTCAGGACTTTTTGGTGTAGGCTAGAATTCAATGAAACACTGATGACTTTACTAAGACTAAAAAGAGTACAAAAGTCTATTTTCAGGACTTTAATTGGTGTACAACTCAATTTTCAGGGTTAAAACAAGTCTAAAATTCAATTAAACACTGGTAGCAGCCCAAATTCAATTTTCGGACTAATTCAATTCAAAAAATTAGTATTCAAGGCTAATATCGTAGCATTTAATGCCAATATTTTTTACTTTATCTCTGAAGAGTCTGAAACTTACCTTTTACTATGATAAATAGTTTTAAACTCGACTTTTCAGTCTTAAAGCACTAAAAACAGTCTGAATTTCTTAGAAATGCTCCATTTTTTTTGTATTGATGAGTGTAGAAGTCGATTACAAGTAAAGAAGCGTAAAATTACATTTTCAAGACTATAGACAGTGTACAAACTGGGCTTTCAGACCTGATAAACCAAAAACTATGTGAAGATTCTGAAAAGCCTTAAAACTCGATTTTTCAGGCTGAAAACAGCCTTAAAAGCACTAAAAACAGTCTAGATTTTTATGAAAAGCTCGAGTTCTTAACACTAAAGTGTCTAGAAGTCAATTTATTGGCGACAAAGCTTGAAATGGCATTTTTAAGCTTATGGAAAATGTAAAAATTGTCTTTTAAGTCTGCTATGTCAAAAACTTGGTGAAGATAGTCTTGAAACTTGATTATCCAATCTGAAAGCAGTTTTAAAGCCCTAAAAATAGTCCAGTTCTAAGAAAATGAAAAGGAAAGTTAGTCTTCAAGTTAATTTTCATGATTCTAATGTCAATATCCTGTATTTAACACTATTTTCAAGACTTAAATATTGAAATGTGTTTTCAAATTATGAAAACTTACTTCAAATGCAAATTTTAAGCTCCTGATGTCACTTTTCATTGATTCATAGTCACTTTTTGGTGTCCAAGTCAATTTTCAATGTTTAAATGTGTGAATTTGTAGGCAAAAATTCTAGCCAAAGTAGTTTCTCATGTCTACAAGTCAATTTTCAATACTAAAGGTTTTCAACTTACCTAAAAACTAGGACGACTGACTACAAAGACAGTTTTTAAGCCTCTCTACCGTTTCCAAAACAATTTTTAAGTTGGGTTGCGTTGGTTTTGGGTCTTTGAACGTAATAACTCAATTATCTAGTAAAACAACTTTTTTCCTCAGGGAAGGACTGTATTTTCCTTAGGAATACAGTATTTTAATCACGATTTAGTTCCCATTACAAAACCATCAATCAATGTTTACTTTGTGTTTTAATTAGTTTCCAGCGCTTTCTCTACTTATTAATTTTGCATGCTTTATTTTGTTTTGGCAGCCAACCTGATCCGCCACGCCACGTAGATTTAAGACATGCATTTGTTGACACTGAAATCGGATTAACATCCGAGGAAATTTATCAGGATTTGCTTCTAGCGCGGACAGCTGTTGAGGTATAGCTTACGTTATTTATTTCAAATCATTCAGGATTCAATTCAATTCAATTTCAAAGTGACAACTTATTGAGTATTTTAGTTTACACTTCATGCATTTGGTTATTGAATCTATAATTTTAGCAAACTCAACCTCAAGAAAAACGGGATTTCGTTATAAAAGAACTGTTGGATACGGAGAAAAACTATGTAGACGTTTTGAATAAGCTGAAAACCAATTTCATGATACCATTGAAAAATCATATGAAGCCAGATGAACACTCGCTTGTTTTTTATAAAATCAAGGTAAGTCTTAATTTCTATTAGTAGAATATAAACCAGACTGATTGGTTTTCTTGTAGGAATTATACGAAGTTCATTCATCCTTTCTTATTGAACTGACTAAAATTAGGACCAATCCAAACGTTAAACTCAGTCAAGTGTTTCAGCAATTTAAGGAAAAATTCTTAATTTACGGCAGTTACTGTGCCAACTTAACCAAAGCTACTACTTTATTACAAGAAATGTGCGATCAAGACGATGCATTTAATCAGGCTGTTATTGTAAGTTTAACGGTTATTTTTCGTTATTTTAGTGACATTGTTACTTTTCAGAGGTACGAAAAAGAAGTGAATAACGGTAGATTTAAGTTAAGGGACGTGCTTTCCGTGCCAATGCAACGAATATTAAAATACCATCTACTACTAGCTAAACTAATTGAAACCACAGAAGAAGTGAGTATAATTTAGGTAGTGATACGAAAACGATAACTAAAATTTTCATAGAACCATGATGAGTATTCGGATTTAAAACGGGCGTGGGAAGCAATGCTGGATGTTGCTGGATACATAAATGAGGCTCATCGGGACGTGGAACATTTAAATGTGATACATAATCTACAAGAAAATATTGTGGAGTGGGAACATGAGCCGGATGTAAAGTAAGTCACATTCAAGTCTAAATATTTCATATAACTGCGCACGGAAAATATCAATACCACTTCTAAATGTCCGAAATGCGTCAGCCAAATTGAATAAACAAAAATTGGGTTTGAAAGGGCGTTGTTCTAGAATCAGGACGGTTATTCAATTTGCCTCAAAATGATTTCTTCATAGATACAGCGTGAGCCAAATTGGTGATGCATGTATGGTTAATTTGTTTATCTTAGAGATAAACAGTTTTAGAGAAATTTATGACAAACTCCTACCCGGTTTCCAAATAGAATTATCTTTTCCCGTTTTCTAAAAAAAAAATAAGAAAGTATAAGGGAATTTTGTAATTTACCAGAGAGCTTTTTTAAATAATTTCATTTGATCTTTTCTGAATAACAGTGTTATTGTTTATTAAAAACTTGTTTTCTCAACTTTTCTTTTTTCTTAACTTTGCAGTGAGCAAATTTTATGATTTTTGTTTTCTATCAGGAAATTCTTCAAGGTCTACTTAAAAAAAAAACAGGAAAACTCAATTTTTCCACTTTGTTTAATAGTATTAATCAATACACATTTGAAAGGGAAATTGTAGTGATGGGCGTAAATTTACCGTGACTTTTTGGAGGCTAGTTTAGCTAGGCAGTCACGTGACCACTGTCAAAATAACTGTCATGAATCTCAGAAACACGTTTTGTATCGAATACTGCTACCTTGAAGCACAGTTTGATAGGATCAGTCAGACAAAATCGTCTTGTAAAACCCACTTGGAGTTTAGGACTGTTTTAAGTACATTTTTAGAATCCTCATTAAATTTCCTATCCAATAACCTGAAAAACACTACAAAATTTGGTACAGTCAGTGAGAAAAGTGGTATCAAGTTTGAACTGTCAGAAACACAGTTTGATAGGACAGTCAGGGACAAAATCGTCTTTAAAACCCACTTGGAGTGAGAAAATGAGTATTTTAAGTACATTTTTAGAATCCTCATTAAATTTCCTATCCAATAACCTGAAAAACACTACAAAATTTGGTACAGTCAGTGAGAAAAGTGGTATCAAGTTTGAACTGTCAGAAACACAGTTTGATAGGACAGTCAGGGACAAAATCGTCTTTAAAACCCACTTGGAGTGAGAAAATGACTATTTTAAGTACATTTTTGGAATCCTCATTAAATTTCCTATCCAATAACCTGAAAAACACTACAAAATTGGGTAAAGTCAGTGAGAAAAACGGTGTCAATGTATGAACTGCCAGGAAAACAGTTTGAAAAGACAGTCAGGGACAAAATCGTCTTTAAAACCCACTTGGAGTGAGAAAATTACTATTTTAAGTACATTTTTGGAATCCTCATTAAATTTCCTATTCGATAACTTGGAAAAACACTACAAAATTGGGTAAAGTCAGGGAGAAAAACGGTGTCAATATTTGAACTGCCAGAAACACAGTTTGAAAAGACAGTCAGGGACAAAATCGTCTTTAAAACCCACTTGGAGTGAGAAAATTACTGTTTTAAGTACATTTTTGGAATCCTCATTAAATTTCCTATCATCAATTTCTATTCCCATTCCCTGGACCTTTCTTTTCCAGTTTTTTAGTGCCATCGCTATGTATATTTTAAAAAGAGTGGGAGAGACACAGCATCCTTGACGCAATCCTTTATTCACCATAAGCTCTTCAGTGACACATTTGCCTACCCTAATTCTTGATTTTGATTCCCTATATAGTTCTTTAAGGGCTGTTATGTAGGTGTGATTAATGTTGGATTGCTCTAAGACCCTCCATAGTTTTGATACTGGGTAGTTTTGATACTGGATATCGTAGGCTTTTTGTAGGTCAACAAATGCTAGGTGCGTTTCCAAGTTTCTAGCCCTTCTCTTCTTTATAACTTGTTTTAGAGTAAACACGTCGTCTGTACATGATCTTCCTGCTCGGAAACCGCATTGTTCTTCCTCTTCTTTTCCTTTATAATCCTCTTCAATGAGATCACGTAAAATTCTACCATACAGTCTGCTCAATGTGCTTGTAACCGAGATGCCCCGATAGTTATTGCAGTCCAGTTTATTTCCTTTTTTGTGAATGGAGGAGATGAGAGCCATTTTCCATTCCTTAGGGACGGAATGTCCGTTCAAGCATTTATTAATAATAACTGTTAAATTTCTAAAGAGCTTTCGAGTTCCATATTTTAACATTTCGGAATATATTCCTTCTGGACCGCTAGATTTTACCTGGTTTAAGGTTCATAACAGCTTTTCTCACTGTTTCCTCAGATACCTCAACTTCCTCTCCTTGTACATTGAAGTGTCTTGGAGACTCAGTTAAATATTCTTGTCTAGATTCCTGAAGTAGGTCTTTGTAGTGTTTTTAACCATTCTTCGGGTTTAATCACTTGAATGTTCGCCCCGTCTTTTCCTGGGTTCTTGACAGTTGATATAAATTTCCATACAAAATTCAACCAATCAACGACGCTGCTGCGGAAACAGTTGAATATCGATACATACATTTTTACATCAATTAGGCCTAGAATTTGACGTAGAATTCAAATATCGGATAAAAAGTTGGTCAATGCATTTAAAAAAACATAAGTTTGGTTCGTTACTCAAATTTGGGACACCCTGTATAATAACCGTTTATCTAAAAATAAACTAGACCTAAATATCTTCTAGTTTTGTATTTAACGTTTTTTGCTAAAATCAAAATTATGGAAGTTAAGGGGGTGGTCAAAATTCAATCCATCACCCTGTACATTCCATGTGGCAAAATTCATCGTCCATTTTCTTTGCTTAGTTCGTCGTCCAAGTGATCCATCCGATGCTCCGAGGCTTTGTTTAGGTTTTTTGGTATGTTTATGTTTTTCCAAGTATTAGAGAACCAGTCTAATGCCTTAACCCTCAACTTGGAGGACCAGGTCAGTTTTTGTTTCACGGTGGGTATTTTATTTCCCCACTACCCTCTGAATCTGCTGGCTTGCTGACCCAGTGAGCTTCCCCTAATTCCAATAGGGACGCGCCCGATGGAGGTAACTGACAAATCCCCACACGGGCAGAGATTCAGATTGTCATTAAATTTCCTATCCAAAAAAACACTAAAAAATTTGGTACAGTCAGTGAGAAAAGCGGTGTCAAAATATGAACTGTCATAAACACAGTTATTTGTAATTTACCATAAACTTACTGGTAAAGTAAAATATTTACTTTATTTATTTTACCCATCAGTATTTTACCCATCATGTTGATCCTATTTTATAGTGTTACTGTTCTATTGTCTTGTTAATTCGAATTCACAATTTTAGGCTCTCTAATTACGGCAAACTAATTAAAGATGCCGAATTGAGAATAAAAGCTCACGACGACCAAAAGACTAGAAACAGATATGTGTTCATTTTTGACAAATGCATCTTGATTTGTAAGCAATTACGGGTAAGTTATCCCGATTTAATTTTATTTATCTTGTCAACGAGTTGTTTTTTTCTTCTTCAGAATAATCAATTTGCCTACCGGGATCTACTTAACATAATGGAGTACCGTTTGGACAAATCGCACCGAGCCGTTTTAAACAGTCAAGCGCGTTGGCCGTACAATTTTCTACTAGTTAGGATTGACCAGCAAATGGCCTACACGGTTTACGTTCGAACCGTCGAGGTTAAAGATCAAATTATGAAAGCTATCGCGGATGCGCAGTGAGTATAAAGCCTAGTTTATAAAACAAAATTTAATTTTGGTAATATTAGTACTAAGAATAGAATCAATTCTTATGATTATTTCCCTCATTGTACTAGCAGCCAATAAAATTCAATGAACCTTTCTAGTTCGACCAATGAGAGCCGTTATATACTGAATAAATCCCTAGTTGCTAAAATTTTACACTGAATAAACCTCCTACCTTTTTCCAATACGTTTTTTTGAAGAACATTTGATATTAAACGAAACGGGATTTAGACACATATAAAATTTAAGCTATTTTCTTCAATATTAACAATTAATAAATCACTATAACGTAGTTTCCATTAAAAAATTACATAAATTAAAATATTATGACGTCTGATTGTCAATCTGAAATGTAAACAAAAATATACATGGCTGAACGAAAATCTGTCGTCTGCTAGGGTGAGTTCAATATTATCATTAATTTCATCACGTTTAGTTTAGTATTTGTGTTCTAACTAAGGTGTTTTCTTGTTAATAAACTTAAATGTGGGTTTTTAGGAAATAATCTTGACATATACCCCTCGGCGTTCACGTTTTATTATGTAAAATGTGCATTGGTAGGTTTTTTGCAAAATTTTTCTTTTAGGCATATTTTTTTCGACTAAATAATTCTTTGGAAAAAGAATTATTTAGTTCTTTCTTAGTCGAATTATTTAGTCTCAATCATTTTCCAAGCAAAATTTTGCAAAAAATCACCTATGCACAGTTTACCCGATAAAACTTGAACGTCTCGGGATATAACCTATGAGAATATAATCAATTCTTATGACTAGAGTCCGGATTAAAAAGCACTAAAATCGTGGAAAAAAAAGCGCTTAAGGGCGTCAACACGCCTTGTTTCTGACCGGATATTTGTCAATATTCTGGAATGAATTGCAGCTAATTGAATAAACATTTCTACAAATTTCAAAAACTGACTGATTCATGGAATATAGAGGTAGTTAATGTGTAAAGTAAGTTTGCATTTAGGGTTTTAGAAAGAAAATTATTATCCATAAAAAATAGGACAATTTTGAGTTTTGAGTTTAAGTTGGCGTAATAATTTGAAGATTTTAAAGCAGTAATATCTAACTATTATTTTAATCATTGACAAGAGTTATCCTTCGTTTATGCATCTAAAAAAAGTTGGCGTAAATATATTCATTAATAGATCGGTGATTCCTTCCAGATAATTTTTTTGCAAAACGTTCTTAAAACCTATATTACCTATATTCCCTTCTTTCTTTAACTTCACATGGTTTTTGTCGGTCGAAGCACCGCTGGGGCGATATACGAAGACAGTTTTGATACATAGTACAAATTATTTTTGATACAGCCACAGTCTGCCGAATAAACAGCCTTAAGAAGCAAAATCATTTTCCTCAAAAAATCTGTAAGCACAAAACTCTTTCAGAGATACATTTTTTGAGTTCTAGACTACTTTTTTCTGTTATGAAACTGCTTTAGAAGCATTTTCGAGTTTCTGTACTGTTTTAAAACCTTTTTAGACTACTTTAGAAGCATTTGGACAGTTTAAAGACGATGAAGGTTCTCTGGACTGCTTTTAAGGCATTTGAAACCTTGTAGACGGTTCTAGAAACCTTTGGAAATTTTTAGACTGTCTTGAAATGTTTTAGCTCTCAAAACAATGTTCTCTAGGATGTTCTAAAAGCGTTTGGAAGGCTTTCGACTGCTTTAGAAGCATTTTGTAGTTTCTGTGGTATTTTGAAATCTTTTAAGACTACTTTAGGAGCATTTGGAAGGTTTCTGGAGAGTTTAAAAAGCATTGAATTTTTTGGACTGCTTTTAAAGCATTTGAAAACTTATGGAAGCTTTTAAACTGCTTTAGAAGCATACGGAAGCTTTTAGACTACCTTAAAATTTTTTGAGAGCTTCTAGACTAGCTGAAGATCATTTGGAAGCCTTTAGACTGTTCTAAAAGCTTTTGAGAACTTTAAGACCGTTTTGGGAGGCTTTCGACTACTTGGGAAGCATTTTGGAGTTTCCTTAGTGTTTTAAAACATTTAAGGAGCATTTGAAAGGTTTTTGGACAGTTTAAAGAGCATATTGAAGGTTCTGGAATGCTTTAGAGGCATTTGAAAATTCTTAGACAGTTCTAGATGCTTTAAACTGTTTTGAAATCTTTTGGGAGGAGAATTTTTTAGACTGTTCTAAAAGCTTTTGGAACCTTCTAGACTGTTTTGAAAAGCTTCTGACTGCTTTAAGAGCATATTGGAGTTTCTGTAGTGTTTTGAAATCTTCTTAGAATACTTTAGGAGCATTGAAGGTTCTGAACTGCTTTTAAGATATTTGAAACCTTGTAGACGGTTTTAGAAACTTTTGGAAGCTTTTAAACTGCTCTTTAGACCGTTTTGAAATGTTTTGAGAGCTTCTAGAATGTTCTAAACGCTTTTGGAAGGCTTTCGATTGCTTTAGAAGCAATTTGGAGTTTCTGTAGTATTTTGAAATCTTTTTAGACTACTCTAGGAGCATTTGGAAGGTTTCTGGAGAGTCTAAACAGCATTGAATTTTTTGAATTGAATTTTGGACTGTTTTTAAAGCATTTGAAAACTTATGGAAGCTTTTAAACTGCTTTAGAGGCATTCCGAAGCTTTTAGACTGCCTTGAAATTTTTTGAGAGCTTCTAGACTAGCTGAAGATCATTTGGAAACCTTTAGACTGTTCTCAAAAGCTTTTGGAAACTTTTAGACCGTTTTGAAAGGCTTTTGACTACTTGGGAAGCATTTTGGAGTTCCCGTAGTGTTTTAAAACATTTTTAAACTACTTGAGGAGCATTTGAAAGGTTTTTGGACAGTTTAAAGAGCATATTGAAGGTTCTGGAATGCTTTAGACTCATTTGAAGATTCTTAGACGGTTCTAGAATTTTTTGGAAGCTGTTGAACTACTCTACAAGCATATGGAAGCTTTTAGACTGTCTTGAAATCTTTTGAGAGCTTCTAGATAAGTTGAAAATGCTTTCAGACTGTTTTGTAAGCTTTTGCAAGGCATTTTAGAGCTTCTATAGTGTTTTGGAGTGTTTTTTGCATATTTTAGACTACTTCAGGAGCATTTGGACATTTTTTGGTCAGTTTAAATTTGTAAATTGATACTTACTAATTTTGCAACAGATAATTGGTATGTTTGGTTGTTCAGAAGCCTTCAATATCTCAATTCAGCAAAAGTCATTATTACCACTTAGGGCCCAATGACCCACTGTGCGATTTTACAGAACCAATAAGATTACGTCAAAACTCCTGCGTTTTTTTGTCAAAGCAGTTATTTTACACATATAACCACTTGCCCCTAATATTAATAAACTATTTATTCTAACTTATTTTAAAAACTTGAAAAGTTTGTTTTGTCAAAAACTAGTTAAACCGTACAAAAAATAGCAGCAAATAAGCACAAAAAAATCTGTCAAATGACGTGTTTTTGCATAAATCGTTCACATACTAGATGTGAGAGGGCTGTTGCTTTTATTGTTTACAAAAAGCAAAATTTCTAGAAATCCGGACTCTACTTATGACCGAAAGAGTTTATAAACAAAAAATTAATTTAATTTTAATATTAGTAATAATGGAATTTACTTAAAATTCAAAATTTCTTATGGCTAATACTAAAATTAAATCTGTTTACGTTTCTCGCATTTGCGGTAGACAACCCAGCATTCACAGATGAATATTATCACAAAAATGATAGCTTCCAGCTGATTTTATTTTATTTTTCGTTTTTGTTTTGGGTCCCGGCTTAAAGAAAAGGGATTGCCCCTACAAGCTACAACTTTTTATTTATTTATTTACTATTTATGTACTGGCACTTGTCAGTCTATATGTCATGTAATAACCATCATAAATTTATCATTTATAAATACCTTCCATCTTTACAGTTAAGACTAATATTAAAGCCTGGTTTATAAAACAAAATTTAAATTTAGATTTAAATTTAGTAGTAAATTTAAATTTAGCTGTAACTCTAAGAAAATATGGTGTTCATAAAAGAAATATTTCAAGTCTTAAATCAATGACTGCTAAACGCCAAAGTTGTCATTTGCGCTCATTTGACATAGGTCAACTCTCAAAAATATTAAGTGACATTCGGGATTCCCACATACCCAGTGTTGTGATTTTGGAATACACAAACACAAAAATAGAAATTGGAAAAACCAAATATTACTAGGCTTCAGTTTAACCGTTTAACCGTAACCTTTAGCTGCCAGTAAAAACCATAACCAATTATTCAAATTCAAAACACAAATCAGCTGATTGTGTCATTGGGGACGCTTGCACAGTAGCAAGATGATTTAACTTTAGCGTTAACTTTAAGAAAATTTAGAATTATTTTAAGTTAATCCAAGGTCAGGAGATACAGGTAAATTTAAGGTTAAAGTCAAATTTCATTTATGAACGTCTTGATTTAAAACCATTTGTCTTATTCTTGAAGTTAATACTAAATTTAATGCTAAATTTAAATTTTGTTTTATAAACCAGGCTTAATACTAATGCTAATACTAAAATTAAATTTTGTTTTATAAACCAGGCTTAACTTGGCACTGTTTGTATTAATTTGACGACTAATAAACAAATATACATTCGCAGGGACAATATTCAGCCAAAATCACTGTCTTATACGAATCATAACTTTGAGCTTCACACGTTCGCTACGCCGGTGCAATGCGCGTATTGTTGCAAGTATCTCAAAGGACTAATTTTCCAAGGGTACCTGTGCCACAAATGTAATTGCGCGGTAGACAAAGCTTGTATACAGTTCAGTGGCAAGTGTGGCGTCCCATCTATAAGGTAAGTTTTTGATCTAATTTTGTTTTAATGTGTTTGATTTTGTTTTCTTATCAAGTTTTCATAAGGAACAAAGTTGTATATGGTGCGACAAAATTTACCCACCCCAAAAAATTTAAGTTTATTTTATGAAGACTATAAAAACATGTAAAATTATTTATGAAAAACAACATCGAGTAAATGACTGCCACGACTAGCCAATGACCAACTCTACTTTGAGCTTGGAACATTAATAATAATAATAATAATAACAGTCTTTATTTCGAATTGTGATTAGGATAGAGTACAATGTACATTATCAACTAATACAAAGGAAATAGCGTCATGGTAAACTATGAACTATGTAGTACTTAAAGATACTTATATACATTTTCTGCGATTTTTCCCTAAATACAGATTTCAGAGAGTAAGCAATATTTATTTAACAAAATAATCCTCTATAGTGTAGGGTTCTAATTCAATTAGTAAATTTTTTACTTCTTTTTTGAAACTTTTGTCCGTCAATGTTTTCATAGTAGGTAGGTAGGTTGGTAGGTTGTTAAATAGGCGAATACACATATATTTTGCATTCTTCTCAGTGAGTGTTAATCTATGTTTTGGACAGTTTACATCTTTTTGTCTTGTGTTGTATGTATGATTGACTTTGATGTTAAATAGGTTTTGGTTCTTTTTAAGAAAGATGAGACCGTCATATATATAAATTGCATAAACTGTCATTATTTTATTTTTTTTAAAGATGGATGGATCTACATGAATCTTTGTATTTCATTTTGAACATTAATTTAATTGCCCTTTTTTGAATTACAAATACATTCTGTATTGAAGTATTTCTACCCCAAAACATAATTGCATACTTCATAATCGATTCAAAGTTGGCAAAGTACAATATTTTAAGGGCCGCCAGGTTCAGATACCCGGAGACAATTCGAATTCCATAGCAAATTGAGTTTAACCTGCCTAGCAGAACATTTATGTGATCAGACCAATCTAGAAATTCATCAATCTGCACTCCCAAAAATTTTGTGTTCTTGGCTAGTAATTGGCTCCTGCCAGTGAGAAGGTGTATTTCATTAGGTTTCTCAAATGTACCTTGTTTTGTTGAAAAAATAATCACACTTGTTTTTTCCATATTTAAAGCTAATTTATTTTTTTTAAACCACTCAGAGGTCCTAATAAACAGATCTTTTCCAGACTGAATTAAAGTGCTGATTTCCTCTTGACCTACAAGTAAATTTGTGTCATCTGCAAAGTTGACGATTTTTTCATTTTCTTTTGCTATAGAATTCAGATCGTTCATGTAAATTACAAAGAGTAGTGGCCCCAGAATACTGCCCTGGGCTATTCCATGTTGATTTTCTTTTATATTTGATGTGTATGGCTTGCTGTCCCTAAATAGTTTAACCTGTTGTTTCCTATGAGATAAGTAACAATCAAACAATCTTAGGGCCTTACTTCTAACTCCATAGAGTTCTAATTTTTTTAACAATAGTTCTTTATCTACACAATCATAAGCCTAAGATAAGTCTAAAAATATACCTATTCCTAGTTTATGGTTTTCTATGTGTTCAAGGATATGACTTGTAAACTGAAAAATTGCTGTTTGTACTGATCTTCCGGCAATGTAGCCATGTTGATAACCACTGAAGAGGTCGCACATTATAAAAAAATCTGTTAGCTGTGTGTATAAAACCAATTACTTTGCGCAATAATTCCAAGTGGAATTTGAGTAATTTCTTCGCAAATGTTTGCCTTTAAAGCTTCTATCGTCTGTGGGCGATTAATGTAGAGTTTACTTTTCTCTTCAGGCACTTTCAAGTGACCTTTCAGTTGTCTCTGCCATCTTCAAACGACTTTTGCCAACTGCAAATGGCTCATACAACTTTCAAGTGTCTTCAGGCATCTTCAAGTAACCTTTCAGTGATCTCTGCCACTGCAAATGGCTTCTGCAACTTTCAAGTGGCTTCAGGTACTTTCAAGTGGTTTTTTAATTGTCTCTGTCACCTCCAAGCGGCTTTTGCCAATTGCAAATGGCTTCTGCAACTTTCAAGTGGCTTCAGGTACTTTCAAGTGACCTTTTAGTTGTCTCTACCATCTTCAAACGACTTTTTCCAACTACAAATAGCTCGTGTAACTTTCAAGTGTCTTCAGGCATCTTCAAGCGACCTTTCAGTGGTCTCTGCCCCTTCAAATGGCTTCTGCAACTTTCAAGTGGCTTCAGGTACTTTCAAGTGGCTTTTTAATTGTCTCTGCCACCTTCAAGAGTGGCTTCTGCCACTTTTGCTAGCGGCAAATAGCTTCTGAAACTTTCAAGTGGCTTAAGGCACTTACAAGTGACCTTTCAGTTGTCTCTGCCACCTTCAAACGACTTTTGCCAACTGCAAATGACTTCTGGCACTTTCACGTGAACTTTCAGTGGTCTTTGCCACCTTCTAGACACTTTTGCCAACTGCAAATACTTTCTGCAATATTCAAGTGACTTTAGGCACTTTCAAGTCACCTTTTAGTTGTCTCTGCCATCTTCAAGCGGCTTTTGCCAACTGCAAATGGATTCTGCAACTTTCAAGTGTCTTGAAGTATTTTCAAGTGACTTTTCAGTGGTCTTTGCCACTTTCATGAGTGGCTTCTGCCACTTCTGCACATTCTACAAATGGCTTCTGAAACTTTCAAGTAACTTAAGGCACTTTCAAGTGATCTTTTTGTTGTCTCTACCATCTTCAAATGACTTTTGCCAACTACAAACAGCTCGTGTAACTTTCAAGTGTCTTCAGGCATCTTCAAGCGACCTTTCAGTGGTCTCTGCCACTTCAAATGGCTTCTGCAACTTTCAAGTGGCTTCAGGTACTTTCAAGTGACTTTTTAATTGTCTCTGCCACCTTCAAGAGTGGCTTCTGCCATTTTTCTAGCGGCAAATGGCTTTTGAAACTTTCAAGTGGCTTAAGGCACTTACAAGTGACCTTTCAGTTGTCTCTGCCACCGTCAAACGACTTTTGCCAACTGCAAATGACTTCTGGCACTTTCACGTGAACTTTCAGTGGTCTCTGCCACCTTCTAGACACTTTTGCCAACTGCAAATACTTTCTGCAATATTCAAGTGACTTTAGGCATTTTCAAGTCACCTTTCAGTTGTCTCTGCCATCTTCAAGCGGCTTTTGCCAACTGCAAATGGATTCTGCAACTTTCAAGTGTCTTCAAGCATTTTCAAGTGACTTTTCAGTGGTCTTTGCCACTTTTATGAGTGGCTTCTGCCACTTTTGCCAGCGGCAAATGGCTTCTGAAACTTTCAAGTCATGAGCGACCGTTTCACGAGCTGTATGACATGTAGCGCCATCCTGCTGAAACCAGAAGTTTTGTAAGTCAAGTTCTTCCAACTGTGGTTGCAGAAATTCACGTATTATTGTTCCATATCGTTCTCCATTAACAGTAACTGCATTGCCCCTGGCATCTTCAAAAAAGAAAAATCCAATGATTCAACCACGACCTTTCGATCAAATTGCACGTTCTCTTGAATAAGGCGCTGATTTTCTATTCCCCAAAACCGATTATTTTGATTGTTTATCACGATTTGTACGTATTGCAAACGTCTTTGAATATCAATTGGCTGTAGTCTGAATACTGTTTGAATTGAACGCCGCATTTTCTTGTGGAAGTTTTTGGTTTTGCGCGAACATCAGTCCGAACAAGCTCAATATTCTCCAGGTCTTCCAGTATCCCTTACTGTGTCACTTTCCAAAAATGCGTTTGCTAAATGTCGAATTGTTTGTCCGTGTCGAGCTCTACGATTGCCGGAATGCGCTCTCCTAAAAGCGCGTTGAGTTAAAATTATTGAAGAAAAGTTTTGAAAATACAATTTGGCAATTTCTGCGCGTTGTTGAGCCGAACAACGCTCCATATCAAAATTCTCTATCAGAGACACAGCTGACAAGAAAATGACAAAATTATAGGAATATATTCCATAGGTTATATTTTGCCTCACCTTTTATTTCCCGAAAAATAATTCCAATTATTATATAAAAAACTAATTTTTGACTCCGTAATTTTTGCTTGAAAATATTCTGCAGTTTAGGAGTCGGTTTTGATAAAAAAATAACATTTTTCATAAAAAATTGATTTTAAGTGTTGTGAACGTTTGTTTTCCATACGGGGCATCCACAATATAGTTTTGGAATATGCTGTCATGGAGTATTGTTGTATTTTTCTTTTCATCTTTTTAAAATCCCCGTTAGGGGGCCTATTAATAATTGTACACTGAAATGTTTATTTCTCCATCTTGCAATTTGTCGTATGTATTGAATTTGAGTAACTTTTTTCCTCTGCAAAGTTATTCAAGAATTGGGGAAAGGTTAAACTCTACAGAGAACCTTACAATCAAACCAGAAGATGACGTGGCAGCTGTCAAAAACTTGCATAAAGTTGCTAAAAGGTAGACAAACCAAAAAGTATAGTTGGAATTTTACCTTTCTAAAATGACGTCATCTTTTTACATCTTTGTTTCTCGCGTCAGACTATTTTGACATTTTACGACGAACTAGCGTAATGGGTTTTCCAACGGTATAGGTATTTGGAGTTTATCTACGTCTGTTGGCACTACTTTAGACGCCAAACTGTATTCTTACGTGTCAAAACCGGAAAAGATCGACTCCGATGTTGTTCTAGCCTACAAAAATGACACTTTTGAGCCTATCTACGTAATTTAAACGTTCCAAGAATTGATTTAAATTACCAGAAACCTCTAGGGCCATTTTGAAAGCGACCAGAGACCTCTAAATGCTACTGGCAACCTTTTAAAAAGTGCCAAAAGCATCTACAAGTGTCTTAAACCTTTCCAGAGTTGTTTTAAATTGTCACAGGCCTCTAGGAATGAGTTTTGAATGTGCCAAAGACCGCTAAATGTTACTGAGAACTTTCTGAAAAGTTCCAGAGCCCTCCACAACTGTCTTAAACCTTCCTAGACTTGTTTTAAATTGTCAGGTGCCTGTAGAACTATTTTGGAAGAGCCAAGACTCTCTAAATAAACCTTCTAGAAATTGCCAGAGACTTCTGTAGTGTCTTAAACCTTCCAAGAATGGTTTTAAATTGTCAAAAGCTTCTGGATTCATTAAAAAGTGGCAGTGGGCTCTAAATGCTATTGGCAATCTTCGAAAAAGTGTCAAAAGTGTCTTAAACCTTTCCAGAGTTGTTTTAATTTGGCACAGGCCTCTAGGAATGAGTTTTGAATGTGTCGAAGACCTCTAAATGCTACTGAGAACTCTCCACAACTGTCTTAAACCTTCCTAGACTTGTTTTAAATTGTCAGGTGCCTGTAGAACTATTTTGGAAGAGCCAAGACTCTCTAAATAAACCTTCTAGAAATTGCCAGAGACTTCTGTAGTGTCTTAAACCTTCCAAGAATGGTTTTAAATTGTCAAAAGCTTCTGGATTCATTAAAAAGTGGCAGTGGGCTCTAAATGCTATTGGCAATCTTCGAAAAAGTGCCAAAAGTGTCTTAAACCTTTCCAGAGTTGTTTTAATTTGTCAGACTCCTCTATAGGACCGTTTTGAATGTGCCAAAGATCTCTAAATGCTACTCAGAACTTTCTGAAAAGTTCCAGAGCCCTCCACAACTGTCTTAAACCTTCCTAGACTTGTTTTAAATTGTCAGGTGCCTGTAGAACTATTTTGGAAGAGCCAAGACTCTCTAAATAAACCTTCTAGAAATTGCCAGAGACTTCTGTAGTGTCTTAAACCTTCCAAGAATGGTTTTAAATTGTCAAAAGCTTCTGGATTCATTAAAAAGTGGCAGTGGGCTCTAAATGCTATTGGCAATCTTCGAAAAAGTGCCAAAAGTGTCTTAAACCTTTCCAGAGTTGTTTTAATTTGTCAGACTCCTCTGTAGGACCGTTTTGAATGTGCCAAAGATCTCTAAATGCTACTGAGATCTTTCTGAAAAGTTCCAGCGCTCTCTACAACTGTCTTAAACTTTTCCAGAAGTGTTTTAGTATGCCATAGGCCTCTACAAGTGTCTTAAACCTTACCCAGACTTGTTTTAAATTGCCAGAGGCCTCAAAGACCATTTTGATTCTGCCAGAGACTCTCTAAGTGGTACTGACAACCTTCTAAAAAGTGCCAGAGGTCTCTACAAGTGTCTTAAATCTTTCAAGAATTGTTTTAAATTGTCAGATGCCTGTAGAACCATTTTGGAAGAGCCAAGATTCTCTAAATAATACTGCAAATCTTGAAGGAATTGCCAGATACTTCTACTATAGTGTTTTAAACCTTTTTAGATTTGTTTTAAATTTGCCAAAGGCCTCTAAGACCATTTTGAATCTGCCAGAGATCCTATAGACTCTCCAAGTGCTACTGACAACCTTCCAAAAATTGACTTTACTGGACTATTTGCAGTGATTCTAGTGAATTTCCAATATTAAAATATTGGAAATGGTAAAAATTCATGAAAATTGACATACTGAACCAGTTCCAGTCATTTTACCAGTTTTTTTTACCAGTTAGTCATTTCTCAAGATCAAAACGTTGAAAACTAGTCAATTTCATGAAAATTGACTTATGGGACTATTTACAGTCATTTTAGCCAATTTTCAACTAGTGACAATCCTGTTTGCGATTCTAAATGCTGCCAAAAATCGTTTGGTTCAACAATAACAAAAAAACTGTTAAAATCTCTTAGTTTGTCTGTCAAGAGTGTCGTTCCCTTTCTAAAATTGTCAGAAAACGTGTCAAATTTCAAGAAATAAAAATGTGTCTTTTGCCCAAAAGCTAAACTAGCTAGATTTTAACATTGAAATTTTCAAAACTGTAATTTTTAACATTTTATAAAAAATATAACGCAAAAGTTGTCAAAGTATTGGAAAAACCAAAAAAGGACTATTTTTTATCACTGGAACTATCAGGTTACAATAATACAGGGTGTCCCATCGGGACATACCGTGGTCGATATTTCGAAAACTACAAAAGATAACTTTGAAANCCCCNCANGCNTGCTCNACATCCANCCTNATGNAGCGATCNANAGCCGCGCNTGGTAGCTGNCATNGCACCGCTTTANTACCATGTGAATAGTCNGCACACCCCCAGGCAAGNTCACCTACTGNANACAAGCCGCNCNAGCAAANGGATCCCTNNCGNAGGNGAGAATNAATGNGANTTTATCATAATNNNNCGTATCCACCCNTCGCGCNTCGCATNCNTNTNGGCGTNANAACCGTGNTCCATCACNTNTGNNNACNAAGAGTTANCGTCACCGACTGCACAGNGGNCAATTCTCGANCCGNATCTGTAATNAACTNCGTGCTTTTNNCTCACGTTAANTCGNGAAGANTTCNTGCCAGCCANTCTATAGTCTCGANAATTGANNCGNCTCCTGGTGCATGANTCACTTGTANGTANTNCNTNANANCNNNANCTGTGNCNNAGGTCGTGGATNCGCNTGGNTCNTACNNCGCACAGCNNCNNATTTANAGTCCGTGTTATTCATTTGATGCATTTGTTTCGACCTAATACATTATGCTGGTATTCAAAAATATCCAACACTAAAATAAAACGAAAACTCGTTATTTAAATCTGTCTATCCCCCCAATATCACATACCCCTGACATTTATATTTATTCAAGTATTTACTTGTTCGGCACCTATGGCATTTCCCGATATATTTAACGTCCCTGGTATTTTTTGTCTAAGTATGCCATTTTAATTATATCATTTTTTCCATTGTAGTCAAATAACTTGTAACACGCGCGCTTAGATAATCATTTTACACACTTTTGGTGTAACTGCGGAAAATTAGACTAATATCCGTTCGGGAATTTTTCAATTGGCCATTAAATTCAGACGCGGATAAGAGAATAAAAATCCCTGAGCTCCGTAACTTCAAATTTAGGTACAACTCGGTATGTGAAGTTTGTACCCAACAAACGTAATATTTTCATTTCAACAAAATTATTACTTTGTATACAAAGTGTTACAATCTTTATGTCAGTTAGGGATAGACGGTGCGTTATTATCGTTTATTTATTTTACTTATCCAGCACTGCATTCACAGCAGTTTTGTCATTTTATGGACGAAACGGTCCTTTACTTTTTCGTCTCCAGTCACTTTCTCTGTGAGCCTGAGTGTCCGAAGTTGTCTCCACTGCAGTGAAATTTTCGGTGTTAATTTCCCCTTGTTTTTTCCTTCTGTCTGTTTAAATAGTCATGGGCGGTAAGTTGATCTGTGCTCTTTAGCTCATTACTCGTAGGGTATGTAACCTCATGTTTTTCTTCATTTCATAGACAATTCACCTCCACGTTTTACTCCAACTCCTGATAGTGCGCGCGCGGGTGGCGTATCGCCGCCCTACTTGCCTTGGGCTGCCGTTCTCGCAGCTGTATCCAGCGGACGGGGTTCGCAACCATCCTCCCAACATTGCAACCCGTGGGAGTCTCCTGACCCGTCGAGGCCAGCGACGCCCCCGGCCCAAGCCGAGGAGCCAGCTACGGGAAACGGGACTGCCCCGCAGTCCGTTGATAGGGAGGCTCCTGCCCCTCGGCATGGAGCCACAATCATAATTAGTGGTGCTAATTGCACCGTAAACTTCAACTATTACTAAATTTTTTTTTTTTGTTTCTCTTTATATTATTTTATCTTGTTTTGTTTGTAAAAAAAAAACTATCTTTTTTAGTAGTAATATACTCTTTAGTTGTTCAAAGTTGTCTCTTTTGTGTGTCCTTCCCATCTTGTCCCCTTATAAAGGCGTGCATTCTGGGGTCCAGGGATCATAATAGGGTAATATTCTGCTTACGTGCACAACTTCTCTTTTTGCTTTATCTGATCTGCCCTTCTGTATCTCATAGTCCACGTCCGACTTCTTTCGTCTTATATAATAAGGTCCGAACCACCTAAGCAGCAATTTTTCACTTTTCCCAACTTTCCTTACCGGGGTGAAAACTTTCACTTGGTCACCCTCATTAAACTCCACATGTCTATGTTTACAATCGTAACGCAGTTTGTCTATATCCTGTCGTTTCTTTATGTTTTCAGCAGCAAAATTACGTATTGCCAGACTAGTTTCCCTAATTTGATTGCTATCAAGAGATTCAGTATGCGGCATAATGTTCGCTTCAGTTGGTAAAACAGGTTCTCGTCCATATACTAACATAAAGGGCGAGAACTGCGTGCTGTCTTGTTTCGCTGAATTATAGGCACAAGTTACATGTGGTAAGTATTGGTCCCAATTTGACTGATTTGTGTTGGTGTACATTGCCAACATATTTGCAAGACTCTTATTAAATCGCTCCGTAAGACCATTTGTTGCTGAGTGATATACCGTTGTAAATTGACTTGTAGTGCCCATTTCTTTCAATAGTTTTGTCACCAATTCTGATTGAAACACTTTTCCTCTGTCACTTAATAACTCCTTAGGCGCTCCATGCCTCGTAATTATTTTTTCCAAAATAAATTTTGCTACGGGCCCCGCTTTTCCACTCGGTAACGCCTCAGTTTCTGCCCAACGTGTTGCATAGTCTGTCGCTACCACTATCATGGTTTTACCATTGCTACTTCGGCGGAAAGGGCCTAAAAGGTCAATTCCCACCTTTTCAAATGGTGTTCCCACAGGAATTGGGTGTAAAAATCCTATCGGCTTTTGATTTTGCTGACGTTTTCTAGCTTGACAATCTTGACAACCCTTAACAAATTTCTCAACATCTTTTTGCAACCCTTGCCAATAATACCGTTGCTTAATTTTTGATAGTGTTTTTGCTATTCCCAAATGACCACTCAGCGGTTCCGAATAGTGAGAATACCAAATTTCTCCCACTAGCTGTTGTGGTATTACTAACAGCTTATCTCGACCTAGATCATTCGGATTTACTCGGTATAAAATTCCGGACTCAATCCTGAAGTTTTTTGCCTGTTTACGTAAACCAATTGTAGCATTTTCCGGGTTTTTGATCGTCATTATTATTTGGGAAATTTTTTCATCCAAAATAAATGTTGGTATTTCTTCAACGTCGTGTTTATCCGTGTCTGGTTGCAGTACCGGATATCTGCTTACACAGTCAGCGTATTTGTGCGCAATCCCTGATTTATGGCACACCGTGTAATCAAATTCTGACAGTTTTAATGACCATCTGGCTAAACGACCTGTGGTATCTTTTAATGTCTTTAGCCAACACAAAGCATGATGATCAGTTACGATGTTTACAGGTTTACCATAAATAAAGTGTCTTAAGTATGAAAGTGCCCATATAACCGCTAATCCTTCTAATTCAGTTATGGAATAATTTTTCTCCGCTTTGCTAAGACTTCTGCTTGCGTAAGCGATAGGGTGTAACTTATGTTGTGTCTTCCTTGTTACGTACGAAATAGAGTTTTCGTCCGTTAACTCGTTTGATTTGTGTTTTCAATGTACATGGGCCTAGTTACACTAGTAGACCGATTCCGATCGCTTAAATCCTCCAATTGCACTTTGTGCACATTTTGTTGTAAATGTGGGTGCGTGACCTGATAGGTTATCAGGTGCCGTAGTCACGTGATTGGTTTCGATTTTTGTCGGGGAAGCGTCGGTTTGTGGTCGTGTTTCTTTGTGTCAGGTGCCATGTGCCTATTTAATCACCCCACTTTGTGATATCGGTCTCTTTACAACTACAGCACCCGAACTGCCGACATCTGATCCTTTTTTCTGAGCCGTGTGGCGTGTGCGTGAATTTGATTTTTAATCCGTAATCATCTGGCCGAATTGCAGCATTGTGTTCGGCCCAACCGCAGATTCAGAGATTTGCCAACCGGGGATTCAAGGACTTTTCCAACCGGAGATTCAGAGATTTTCCAACCGGATATTCAAACACCTTTCCGACCGGAATTTCAAAGACCTTTCCGACCGGAGATCCAAGGGTTTTCTGACCAGAGATCCAAGGGTTTTCCCGAGAAAGGAACGTTTCAATCGGGGATTGAAGGGTGGAAGTCCAAAAAGCCAACCCACGTGTTGGAAAGGCTGATCACCGGCCACAGAGTCTCAAAAGGTCAGAATTCCTCAGTCAGAACCACCAAGACAATTCCTCACTTGGCTTAGTTTTGTTTAATTTGATTTAATTTTGATTTTTTAGTTTATTTCAATTTGCTCTGAACAACTTCAACACTTGTCATCACCTCTGGTCACCTTTTTGGTTGCCGGAACAAGTGTTGAAGCTGTTTGTTCGTTTTCCCTGGTGTTCTGCTGTTTTCTGCCCTAGGTACCTGTCACCAGTCTCTGGACCCCATTTCCCACCTGGAAATCAGCGGTGGCCACTACTGACTACTGGGAGGAGGATACTGGAGGTTCCAGGACCCAAACATCGTCTTTGACAACTGGTAAGGGCAGTCAATTACAGTTTGGCACTGGGAAAACTTTTCCTGTTTTTTTTAATTTATTTCAATTTAACTTTCTTTTGTCTTTTTAATTTTCTCGGCAACTTTTGTAAATTTTATACAATTTTGTAAATTCTTGTAAATATTGTAGTTATTTTAATTTGTAATATACACGTGTACATATACAACAAGTGGTTCGTTTGATTTCCTGCAGTGTATCCAAGTGTGTTCATCTATAGCTAGTTATGAACTCATGCAATTAATCCACGACCTTGAGCTATCTAATTGAAAAATGTTGAAATCTCATTAACGTGAGGTTTCATCATAACAAATTGGCGACCAACGTGAAGGGCCTTTTTGATTTTTAGTGGATTGAGCACGCTTGGATTGTGGGTTATCGGACTGCCTTGTTTGTGCATGTGTATTTTTGCATGGCTACAATATTTACTTAGTTTTTTCACGGTGCCAGACGTGTTGATAGTATAAGATATTTATTCTTAAATTAAAGAGTGTCAAGTTTGGAATTGCTGGTTTATCGTATTATCGTTGCATTTTTACCTTTTGCTTTGCTTGTGACCGTGCCAATCTATTTTTAGACCGAAGTTTCTGGTTTGCCCCGTTATCTTAAGTTTTTTATAGTTTTTCCTATAACATTGTGGTTCGGTTTTGCAGTTAAAAGTGCGAATTAATTTTCTCTTTTGGTAGAGATTTTATTTGTACTGATTTGGACAATTTTAATTTTCCTTAATTTGATTAAGTGTTTAATTATTGATTGACTGATTTATTTAATCAGTTTTGAGTAATTTGGATCACAGGTAGTGATCAAGTTTGTGATTGTTGTCCGAGTCAGTTGTTTTTGTTGCACTTTAGCTGTAAAATTTATATATCTCTTGTGTTTATTTAGTTTTTGGGGTTAAACTAGAAATTTTAATAATGGCTCTCCAAATTAATGCCTTGCAAGCCCATGAGCTAGATTATGAAATTTCTATCAGATCTATGAAGCCATTGGGTACTGTTGATCAGAGACGTAAAATTTTGAGGGGACTGTTGGCTCAAGAAAATGCCAATCGTAGTATTTGTCAAGTGTCGAACCCATTTGAATTTGATTTTGATGAAAAGGAGCTGGCGTTATCTATTGCATCAATTAAGGTTAAAATAGTAGGTTTTACCGGTGCATCTAGTGATCCTTCATACAAAAACATTTCAACTCGGCTCTGGCATGTCTCAGGCCGACTTAATCGTATGAATCATACTTCTGATGAGGAAACTCAAAGGAAGAATGATTTATATGTTGAGATATTAACTTTGGAAGGTGATCTCGATGCTAAAGTTTTTCCAGCTGCTTCAACTCCTCTTGACCCAAATTTGGGTTCTGTCAGTTTTAATGCTAATGCAGTTAATCAGGTTGTTAGCAAGTCTGTGCCTGTACATAAATGGGGACTGCAAAAGTTTACTGGCGAGGGTTCATTAATGGCTTTTCTTGAAAAGGTAGAAACCTTTAGAATGTCTCGTGGCTGCTCAACAGATGAGGTTTTTGCTTCTGCTGGAGACCTTTTTGATTCGCAAGCTTGGACTTGGTGGTATAATCATCATAAAAAGGGGCGTTTTATTGATTGGGATGATTTAGTGGGTAAATTGAAAGAGACTTTTTTGCGTGACCACTATGATAGGAACTTATTAGAAGAAATCAAAGCTAGGAAACAAAACCCTAAAGAACCAGTTTGTTTATTTATTAGTTCTATGGAGGGTCTTTTCAATCGATTAACTGAGGCTCCTTCTGAAAAAGAAGTTGTAGACATTATCAGAGAAAATTTAATGCCGGATTATGTTAGGACTTTGGCATTGCATGACATAACTGCTGTCAGTGACTTGACTTCTTTGTGTAAACGAATAGAGAACAGTCTCTATGTTTCAAATCAGTACCGACCAACTACACATAGAGGTAATTTAATGGAACCTGATCTTAGTAGGCCAGGCTTTTCTGGAAATATTAGTTCTGTTTCCTCCAGTGTGGTTTGTTGGAATTGTAGGAAACGCGGTCATATAAACACTGAATGTACTGCCGAAAGGAGTTTGTATTGCTACAGTTGTGGTAAAGAAAATTTTACGAAGTCCAACTGTCCTAATTGTTCAAAAA
This sequence comes from Ips nitidus, assembly GCA_018691245.2. NCBI lineage: Eukaryota > Metazoa > Arthropoda > Insecta > Coleoptera > Curculionidae > Ips > Ips nitidus. The sequence goes on along the minus strand of CM042803.1, from coordinate 4,880,072 downwards.
ACGTCACAAGACCTGGCAGGAAGACCAACAATCCTTCTGTCAGGTCAACAAAAAATTCTCAAAAGAAAGAGAACAAAAAAGACAGTCAGTAGTGACTGATCTTTTGGATTGGCATAAATGGTTGGACCAAGTGAAATTTTTTATGTCTGAAAAAGTTCCTATTGTTGGTGATAGTCGAGTTACTGAAGACGGTGCGTTGTCTTTGTCCACGGAAATTTCCGTTAATCCTGTTTGTACTAAAAAATCGTTTGATGACCGTCCATATTTAAATGTTAGAATTTCTGATTGTTCGTTTTTAGCTTTGATCGATTCTATATTCTATCTCTATTCTGGGTTTTGATGGTCTGCAGATACTTAGAGACGTAGACTTATGTTTGACCGAAGATTCGTCATTTCACGTCACTGCTGCTGACGGAAACTTACAGAGTGTGTCAGGTTATTTTTGGGCTCCTATAACTTTAGGTAATGTTACCAGACTATTGAAAATTTTAGTTATTCCTTCTTTAAAACATGAGTTGATTTTGGGCATTGATTTTCTTAAAGCATTTAATATTCAATTAAATTTTAGAAACCTGTCATATCAATCAATCTTTAATTCAGTGTCTGTTATAAATAAGATTCAGTCTGCTGAAGAGTTAACTTTGACACAGACTGAAGAACTTAATAAGATCAAGGATCTGTATAAAACTATTGCACCAAAAAATGAATTGGGTTTAACCCATTTAATTAAACATACCATTAACACCGGTAATGAAAAGCCTGTCAAACAGAGACAATACCCATTATCATATGCAATGCAAAAGTGTCTTAACGAGCAGGTGGATGAAATGCTGGAGCTTGGTATAATAGAACCTTCTAATTCACCTTGGTGTTCGCCTATGTGGCTTGTCAAAAAAAGTGATGGCTCATTTAGAGTGTGCTTGGATGCCCGGAAGCTTAACTCTGTTAGTATTCCTAGTGCATATCCAATGCCTCTTATTGATTCTATTGTCACCAAGGTTCGTGATGCGAAATTCCTGTCTTCAATTGATTTAAAGCAAGCTTTTCATCAAATTCCACTTGATGACACTTCAAAAGAGAAAACCGCTTTTGCAGTGCATGGTAGAGGGCTTTTCCATTATAAAGTTTTACCTTTTGGATTGAATGATAGTGCCCAAAGTATGTGTCGATTAATGGACATGGTTATAGGACCGGCTTTAGAGCCTTATGTATTTTATTACCTTGATGACATTATTATTGTCACACCTGACTTTGACACACACTGTGAGATTTTGAAAAAACTATTTATGCGTCTTAAGAATGCTGGTTTGACTATTAATTTGGACAAAAGTCAATTTTGTAGGTCGTCTCTCAAATTTTTAGGTTATATTGTTGATCGTGATGGGCTTAGGACCAACCCTGATAAAGTTTCTGCTATTTTGGATTACCCTGTTCCTAAAAATACTACGCAAATTCGTAGACTTGTCGGTTTGATAGGTTATTATCGTAGGTTTCTTAAGGATTTTTCGTCCCTATGTAGTCCAATTACAGATCTTTTGAAAGGGCGTAAAAAAGGTCAACCTATTGTTTGGACCCCTGAAGCAAACGTTGCTTTTGCTAAAATTAAAGAGGCACTTACTACTGCGCCTGTTCTTGCCAGTCCTGATTATACCAAGCCTTTTAGTTTAATGTGTGATGCTTCTGACACAGGAGTTGGCTGTGTGTTGTATCAAGAGGAGGACGGTTTGGAACACCCTATTGCCTATGCGAGTAGAACTTTGAACAAATGTCAACGTAAATATACAACCACTGAAAAGGAATTACCGGAGACATGTTAGCAACGATTCTCGGCAACGAAATCGGCAGTTCGTTTTTCCACCAGTGGTCGCGCGTATTCACTTTACGCTTTCTACCGTTTGTTCTCCCGTCTAGCCTGCTCTTGCTATAACTACTGTAGAAATATAAAATACAATTAAATAATTAAAAATTTATTATAGTAATTATTAAGTAATTATTTTGCATCATTCTAGGATTAAGTGTTAATGAAATGGGAAATGGTAAACCAAGTATTTTGTTTAAACATTTTTTAAGGGTTGAAAATGGACCGTTGCTGGGGGTTTTTTTCACCAAATCGACTAAGGGTAGATATAGGAATAATATCCTGTCAAAAACACAGAAAGGCCGGGTACTTTAAGGGAGTGAGGGTTAATTAAATGCAAGGTGGTGGAAAAAGTAGAAACATTTTACAATTTAAATTGTTTTTAAGGGTTGAAAATGGACCGTTGCTGGGTTTTTTTTTTACTAAATCGACTAAGGGTAGATATAGGAATAATATCCTGTCAAAAACTCAGAAAGGCCGGGTACTTTAAGGGAGTGAGGGTTAATCAAATGGGAAATGGTAAGAAAAATAAACCAAGTATTTTGTTTAAACATTTTTTAAGGGTTGAAAATGGACCGTTGCTGGGGTTTTTTTTACTAAATCGACTAAGGGTAGATATAGGAATAATATCCTGTCAAAAACTCAGAAAGGCCGGGTACTTTAAGGGAGTGAGGGTTAATTAAATGCAAGGTGGTGGAAAAAGTAGAAACATTTTACAATTTAAATTGTTTTTAAGGGTTGAAAATGGACCGTTGCTGGGGGTTTTTTTCACTAAATCGACTAAGGGTAGATATAGGAATAATATCCTGTCAAAAACTCAGAAAGGCCGGGTACTTTAAAGGAGTGAGGGTTAATCAAATGGGAAATATTAAGAAAAATAAACCAAGTATTTTGTTTAAACATTTTTTAAGGGGTGAAAATGGACCGTTGCTGGGGGTTTTTTTCACTAAATCGACTAAGGGTAGATATAGGAATAATATCCTGTCAAAAAGTCAGAAAGGCCGGGTACTTTAAGGGAGTGAGGGTTAATTAAATGCGAAGTGGTGGAAAAAGTAGAAACATTTTACAATTTAAATTGTTTTTAAGGGTTGAAAATGAACCGTTGCTGGGGGTTTTTTTTACTAAATCGACTAAGGGTAGATATAGGAATAATATCCTGTCAAAAACTCAGAAAGGCCGGGTACTTTAAGGGAGTGAGGGTTAATCAAATGGGAAATATTAAGAAAAATAAACCAAGTATTTTGTTTAAACATTTTTTAAGGGTTGAAAATGGACCGTTGCTGGGGGTTTTTTTTACTAAATCGACTAAGGGTAGATATAGGAATAATATCCTGTCAAAAACTCAGAAAGGCCGGGTACTTTAAGGGAGTGAGGGTTAATTAAATGCAAGGTGGTGGAAAAAGTAGAAACATTTTACAATTTAAATTGTTTTTAAGGGTTGAAAATGGACCGTTGCTGGGGGTTTTTTTTACTAAATCGACTAAGGGTAATTATAGGAATAATATCCTGTCAAAAACTCAGAAAGGCCGGGTACTTTAAGAGAGTGAGGGTTAATCAAATGGGAAATATTAAGAAAAATAAACCAAGTATTTTGTTTAAACATTTTTTAAGGGTTGAAAATGGACCGTTGCTGGGGGTTTTTTTCACTAAATCGACTAAGGGTAGATATAAGAATATTATTCTGTCAAAAACTTAGAAAGGCCGGGTACTTTAAGGGAGTGAGGGTTAATCAAATGGGATATATTAAGAAAAATAAACCAAGTATTTTCTTTAAACATTTTTTAAGGGTTGAAAATGGACCGTTGCTGGGGGTTTTTTTCACTAAATCGACTAAGGGTAGATATAGGAATAATATCCTGTCAAAAACTCAGAAAGGCCGGGTACTTTAAAGGAGTGAGGGTTAATCAAATGGGAAATATTAAGAAAAATAAACCAAGTATTTTGTTTAAACATTTTTTAAGGGTTGAAAATGGACCGTTGCTGGGGGTTTTTTTCACTAAATCGACTAAGGGTAGATATAGGAATATTATCCTGTCAAAAACTCAGAAAGGCCGGGTACTTTAAGGGAGTGAGGGTTAATTAAATGCAAGGTGGTGGAAAAAGTAGAAACATTTTACAATTTAAATTGTTTTTAAGGGTTGAAAATGAACCGTTGCTGGGGGTTTTTTTTACTAAATCGACTAAGGGTAGATATAAGAATATTATTCTGTCAAAAACTTAGAAAGGCCGGGTACTTTAAGGGAGTGAGGGTTAATCAAATGGGATATATTAAGAAAAATAAACCAAGTATTTTCTTTAAACATTTTTTAAGGGTTGAAAATGGACCGTTGCTGGGGGTTTTTTTCACTAAATCGACTAAGGGTAGATATAGGAATAATATCCTGTCAAAAAGTCAGAAAGGCCGGGTACTTTAAGGGAGTGAGGGTTAATTAAATGCGAGGTGGTGGAAAAAGTAGAAACATTTTACAATTTAAATTGTTTTTAAGGGTTGAAAATGGACCGTTGCTGGGGTTTTTTTTACTAAATCGACTAAGGGTAATTATAGGAATAATATCCTGTCAAAAACTCAGAAAGGCCGGGTACTTTAAGGGAGTGAGGGTTAATCAAATGGGAAATATTAAGAAAAATAAACCAAGTATTTTGTTTAAACATTTTTTAAGGGTTGAAAATGGACCGTTGCTGGGGGTTTTTTTCACTAAATCGACTAAGGGTAATTATAGGAATAATATCCTGTCAAAAACTCAGAAAGGCCGGGTACTTTAAGGGAGTGAGGGTTAATCAAATGGGAAATGGTAAGAAAAATAAACCAAGTATTTTGTTTAAACATTTTTTAAGGGTTGAAAATGGACCGTTGCTGGGGGTTTTTTTCACTAAATCGACTAAGGGTAATTATAGGAATAATATCCTGTCAAAAACTCAGAAAGGCCGGGTACTTTAAGGGAGTGAGGGTTAATCAAATGGGAAATATTAAGAAAAATATACCAAGTATTTTGTTTAAACATTTTTTAAGGGTTGAAAATGGACCGTTGCTGGGGGTTTTTTTCACTAAATCGACTAAGGGTAATTATAGGAATAATATCCTGTCAAAAACTCAGAAAGGCCGGGTACTTTAAGGGAGTGAGGGTTAATCAAATGGGAAATGGTAAGAAAAATAAACCAAGTATTTTGTTTAAACATTTTTTAAGGGTTGAAAATGGACCGTTGCTGGGGGTTTTTTTCACTAAATCGACTAAGGGTAATTATAGGAATAATATCCTGTCAAAAACTCAGAAAGGCCGGGTACTTTAAGGGAGTGAGGGTTAATCAAATGGGAAATATTAAGAAAAATATACCAAGTATTTTGTTTAAACATTTTTTAAGGGTTGAAAATGGACCGTTGCTGGATGTTTTTTTCGCTAAATCGACTTAGCAGTTCATTCAGACATTTTCAATAATTGTAGGTTATGGTTGTTGACTTATTTGCCATATCAATCATTATTGTATTTGTAATACCACTTATAAGGGTAACTAGATCCTTTATTTAATTTTTTTAACTATGACAACACTGCAGACATTTCGTATTTCAAGAAAATTTGACTTCTTTATATCAAAGGAGCGCCGACAATGATTATGGAACGCCGCATGCCGGTGGCGGAGGCACTTTTTTTTATGGAGTGTAGGATTAAGATAATAAATTAGGCCAGTCAGCTTTTGTCTTCGCCTATTTTTATATTTTTAAACGGTGGTTTTAACATGTAAATATAATCTCTTCAAACAGAAAAATTACAGTCATGTAATTCTCTTTTGCCTTGGTGTTGGTAATTCTAATTTCTTGGATATTAGCATAAAGAAAGTTGAAAATATCACAAATTTGTAACTTATATCGGGTGTCCAGGAGAACACGGGGACATAACAGATTAACATTGAAAATCGTTTTTTTCTTGTGTCTGTACAGTTGAGTAATTATTGTAAAACTTTTTAAATTGAAGTCGTAGAGCGTCTATAAAACTATTAAACTGAACTGGTCATGTTGAGGGTTGTGATCATAATTTTGATTTTTTATTAATTTTGGATTTTGTATGTACTTTCTACAAACTAATTGTAGTTTTATCATTCTTGAAAATTTATTAAAAAGCTAAATAGACTGAAAACAATCAAGATGCCTGTTTCTTGTCGACGGTAAAACTGCAAGATTGAAATTTAAACTAAAAGTTTTTCGTTTTCCAACTAAATCATCCTTACAGAGGAATAAAAATAACCATATTAACCTCTCTTGCTTTTTTTGGACACCCGGTATGTGGTTTTACACAAAACTCAAGATAGATCGCTCTTATAGTGCGATGTTATTTTTTTTACGAAATAACGAATTGTAAGCATTTGAATTTTTTAGGAATAGGATCAAGGAAGTCGAATTTCGACATTTTTGGGTTGCGTTCAATAGAGGAGAAATAAGTCCAGCGGCTGTACTTTCAGAGGTCGAGAGGGATTTATTTTCTTTTCACCCCGAGTATGCTCTGGTACAAAAAATTAGGTAATTTTTGTGTTTGCTATCTCTTATTTTTATAGATACATTATTGCAGTTTTAACAACAGTTTAGTACATTTTCGTGTAATTTACGGATGTGACCAGCAATTTTTATTTTTTTTGGTTTTTACTACAGGGTGAAATTGAAAAACTGTACTTTTTTATAGACATCCTCTGTATCTTACGTATAATAAGAATATATAAGAAATTTAGAAAAAAACAACCGTTTTTTGTTTACTTTTAACGCGAAGACCAATGCATTAGTATTATAATTATTGATGAGATTAGGTCATGATGTTAAAACTTTTTTTTTTTCATAACTCTCATTGTAATTAGTAAGCTAAAAGGCAAACATTTTACTTGAATAAATGTTGAAGTATTTTTTTATAATAAAAAAGGTGCGCACTACACACTATACGTTTTCTGTATATGCTCACTAACAGTAACAGCTTTTTTGTGGTAGTATTGAGCGCTTTTTTTGGTTTGAGTAAAAGGACAAAATGTATCAGAGACAATATGAAAGGTGGGTTTATAAAATCAATAAAATAAAATAATTGTTGAAAGTTCCTGTTTGCTATGGCGTTGCGTTGCGTTTATAAAAAAATACATAATATATAAATAAGAGATAAGATAAGCTTGCGAACTTTTAACTTCCTTTTTTGTTTTTTTTTTTGTTAACCTTAAACACTAATTTTGATTGGTTCTGTTTTGAATAAATTAAAATTTTAAATCGGGAAGTCCTTCTGTGGTTTAAAGCAATTTATTTGCTGGACTTTTTAATTATACATAAATTATTATTTTGGAAATCACGCTAGAAGACATACAACTACCTGTACTTCTTTTAGGGATGGCATCAGCAGAGGTAATAATAAATATCTGGTAGTTTCTCTATAGTAATTTTTATTTTGTTCTGTAAACCCTTTTCAACCACGGCAGATCATTTATATTATTAAATTATTTTTATTTTATTGGTTTTATAAACCCACCTGAAGTCGAGTTGTTTTCGGCTGAATAAGTACCGGAATGTTTTATGTTTTATTTTATATTTTTAGGTCAAAACTTGGGGTTGGTGGCCTTGGGGTTGGTGACCCATTGGCCTCAGCAGGGCAAAGTGGGCTATGCACTTCTGCAGTTTTCCAACAGTTTCAAAATAATTCATTTGATCACAAAGCCCAAATATTTCCACAAACCTAAATATCTGTACTTCTGGAGGGCATTGGTAGATTTACGGCAGTTGTGCATCTCACGAAATTTAAAAAAAATTGTTATGCCAAAAATAGCGTGTGGATTAGATAAAAAAAATTATAAAATCGTGAGATGCATGATTGCTTTCATTTTCTACCAGTGTCCTACGGAAATTATAATTTGTAAATTTTAGTTTTATTTGTATAAAGGAATAAACCAAATTCATTTATAAATATGGAGATCTCGATAACAGTAAGAGACATAGGGTTGGTTAATTTGAGGCAAAGCTGCCTTTTTTGATATTAGGTTAGGTTAGGTTAACACGGTGGTCCGGGGTGGAACCCACATAGGCCAGAGGCCCGTTGTGATGCCGTATGGGGTGGTTACCACCCCCACCATTATCGTGAAAACCAGTAGCTGCTGTTAATAAACTGCATGAGGCTTTTGATGCCAACCGACTGAAGATCGGATAGGTTGTCAAAAAGGGGCTGTCCCATAGCAGAAAATCTTTTTCTGGATAGGGCAGAGCAGTGACAGAGTAGGTGGACCATCGTCTCTTCCTCCTCCTCATCTCGACAGCTTCTGCAGAAGTCATTTTGTTCTAGGATTCCCATACGTGCAGCATGGCATCCTCCAAGCCAGTGTCCAGTAATGGCCGCAATCGCGTTTCCAATGGAGTTTCTGGAAAGAGATAAAATATCTTTAGTGCGTCGCAGGTTAAGCTCCGGCCATACCTGTCTTGACGAGGTGCAAGAACGCTCCTCCCGCCACCTAAGGTTGGTTAGGCGGAGTATTTCCTTCCGGAGGAGCGACCTTCGTTCAGCGATAGGTGCCCCTGGTATAGTATTAGCGGATATAGCCGCGAGCTTTGTACCAGCTCTTGCTAATTCGTCCGCCATGCAGTTGCCTGTTATGTCCCTGTGTCCGGGTACCCATACAACATTGACTCTTACTTTAGTCGCCAGCTCATTTAAGGCTTCACGGCATTGTATAGCCGCCTTTGAGGTCAGGTAGACCGAGTTTAGAGACTTGATGACAGCTTGACTGTCACTTAGAATAGATATTTCATTAGACTCAAGTCCACTTTGAAGTACCCATTTGGCTGCTTCATTTATAGCTACCATTTCTGCCTGGAAAACACTACAGTATTCCGGCAACCGAAATGATAGATTGAGAGGTGGGGACTCTGAGAAGACTCCACTTCCTACTCTCCCCTCTAGTTTTGAGCCATCTGTATAAAAAAGCGTCCCATTTGGCTTAACTAGGTTCGCCGTCCATTTTTCTCTGGACGGAATGTCCACTGCGAAATTGCGGTCGAACATCGGGGTGGGTTTCGTGTAGTCTGTGTTTATTAAGGTGAGATTAAATTCTTTCAGAATCTTGGAGTGGCCGTAGTTTACTTTAGGCCATCGTGAGACTGCACGATGGCCTAAAGTTTTTTGATATTGCAATGCTAAATTTTAAACCGGAATAATATTGGACAAATTTTGGAATTTCTTCGCAACATATATACATATTACTGTTTTCAAGATGCAAGATTCAATTTACACATGAACTTGGTTCACACTATAATGTATTATTTATTTTTGTTTTTGGGCTTCGCGTCAAAGGTTATCTATTGTTTTATTTTTACAACCATTTACTGCAACCATAGTCGAAACATTTATGTCAATTTAATTGACAAAAAATCTTTCTCAGAATTCAAAATTACTAAGTATCAGGTTGTTTATTTATTATAAGTTATTGTTTGCTGTGTTCTGCTGTTTTTTATTTTTCAGATTTCTTGAAGTTTTTCAGGTTCAAGACCTAACCTAAGTCAGTGGTCTTGTGTTGGGACGACTAGGTTAATGTTATTTTCTACTTAGTTAAAAATAGTGCGAAATTCTATTTTCCCAACAAACCTTTTTGATGCGGTGAGACGCAAAGCCCAAAAATCGAAAATAAATGAATAACTCTCCTCAACCAACTTATAGAACATATCTCCAACAATTTATTATGTTTATATTTCAATAATATACAGGGTGTCTTAGAAATAAGTACCGTAAATTTAGAGATAAACTGAGCTGGCCCAAATATGAAAAAAGTTAAAATATACGTGGATCCGAAAACTCCTCGTTTTCGAGATATAGAGAGTCAAACACTCTAAAAAATACAAAACTATAAACTTCTGCAAAACCGTTTCATCAATTTAACGCAAACTTTGTGAAGGTTGTTTATTTTCAATAATTTTATATATTTTTTAAATACATTTATTTGTTTTATTCTATTTATTCTTTATTTATTAATCCATGTATTTCTGAGACACCCTGTATTTTTATATTTTATTAGGAAAATAAGTGTGTTTGTGTCATTTCATACAAATTTTTATTGAACAAATAGTTTTAGAAAATGATGAGTCAATAGAGCCCGTTTATGTGCCTGATTTTATGTACAATTGTAACTGGATTATATACATTTAAAAATAAAACAAATACCTACGATGTTTTCAATTTGTCAATGACGTTGAGAATTACTTTATTTTACTAGTACTATTAGATCTACTAGTTTTTATTAGGTTAGGTTAGGTATTATTGTAACTCGTATTGGGTGTTTCAACCACGGAGTATAGCACTCATAACAAAAATAATTGTAAAGTAGGCGTCGTGACATAAGATGACAATGTAATAGAAAAGTTTGACCCTTACACTTTGACTCTTGCCTTATACGCCCCACAAAAAAGACGCCAAGAGTGACAATTATACCTTCACTATAACACATGCAGGTATTAAAAACAAATAAAAAAAAACTAATTATTATCTAAACGAAATACTCGTAAATCGTAATATCTAATCTACAAAATCGTTCAGGGTTAACTTGCGTATTTCCAAATATCAAAAATGTAAATGCTAGAAAGTCGCTCTTATATTCCCTAACAAAACCAATTCAACCACTGTCAGATATATTCAGACCAACTAAACTAAGCCTAAAAACGTTAAAACAAAAGCATACCCACAAGACGTGAGAAAAAGAAATAAATAATACGATATGACTCTTATTCTATCTAGACAATTTTTATATAGGCTTTGCCAATTTTTCGGCGGTTTCCAACGACTTCGGCTTCTTATACGTCGGCTTACATCAAAGAACACCGTCGTGGCGGTGTCTGGATCTAATGTAAACAGACATCAGGCGTGAAAATAGAAAACGCTGATCCTTGCAACAAGCTCCTGGTCAAAGAAGGCAATGTTGCCCATACGAACGTACTTAACCACCAACTGAATTATCTTTCAAAAATGTTTTTTTTTTACGACACATCCATAAAAAAATAAGAGTCGGGCTTTCGAAGATCTTTCAAGAATGTGATAGCTACATGTATCCTACTTAGAGAAAAATCCTTACTATTTTCATCACCGCTCATTTAATTCACCTTACGTCCCTTAAAAGGGTCGGTCTTAAAAGTCGGCCTTTCAAAGGTCTCCCCAGAATGTAATAGATATATGTACTCTAAGTCCTTTTAGTGGAAAAAACCCCCAGCAACGGTCGATTTTCAACCCTTAAAAAATGTTTAAACAAAATACTTGGTTTATTTTTCTTACCATTTTCCATTTAATTAACCCTCACTCCCTTAAAGTACCCGGCCTTTCTGAGTTTTTGACAGGATATTATTTCTATATCTACCCTTAGTCGATTTAGTGAAAAAAAACCCCAGCAACGGTCGATGTTCAACCCTTAAAAACAATTTAAATTGTAAAATGTTTCTACTTTTTTCACCACCTCCCATTTAATTAACCCTCACTCCCTTAAAGTACCCGGCCTTTCTGAGTTTTTGACAGGATATTATTCCTATATCTACCCTTAGTCGATTTAGTGAAAAAAACCCCCAACCACGGTGGATGTTCAACCCTTAAAAACAATTTAAATTGTAAAATGTTTCTACTTTTTCCAACACCTCGCATTTAATTAACCCTCACTCCCTTAAAGTACCCGGCCTTTCCGAGTTTTTGACAGGATATTATTCCTATGTCTACCCTTAGTCGATTTCGTGAAAAAAAACCCCAGAAACGGTCCATTTTCAACCCTTAAAAAATGTTTAAACAAAATACTTGGTTTATTTTTCTTACCATTTCCCATTTAATTAACCCTCACTCCCTTAAAGTACCCGGCCTTTCTGAGTTTTTGACAGGATATTATTCCTATATCTACCCTTAGTGGATTTAGTGAAAAAAACCCCCAGCAACGGTCGATGTTCAACCCTTAAAAACAATTTAAATTGTAAAATGTATCTACTTTTTTCACCACCTCGCAATTTAATTAACCCTCACTCCCTTAAAGTACCCGGCCTTTCTGAGTTTTTGACAGGATATTATTCCTATATCTACCCTTAGTCGATTTAGTGAAAAAAAACCCCAGCAACGGTCGATGTTCAACCCTTAAAAAATGTTTAAACAAAATACTTGGTTTATTTTTCTTACCTCCGCTCATTTAATTCACCGTACGTCCTTTATAAGGGTTGGCCTTTTAAAGTTCTCTTCAGAACATTATAGCTACATGTATACCAAGACGATTTACCGAAAAAAAAAACCCTGCTACACTTGATTATCAAGCCCCAATTAAGTTTATTAACTTATCTTTGCATCTTTGACTTAATCCTAGAATGATGCACAATAATTACTTAATAATTACGATAATAAAATTTTAATTATTTAATTGTATTTTATATTTCTACAGTAGTTATAGCAAGAGCAGGTTAGCCGGGAGAACAAACGGTAGAAAGCGTAAAGTGAATACGCGCGACCACTGGTGGAAAAACGAACTGCCGTTTTCGTTGCCGAGAATCGTTGCTAACATGTCTCCGGTCACGGCGGAGTTTGTCCAAGATTGCATTAATAAATGGTAACGGGTATGCATCTTTTCGGGTAACGTCATTGACTTTTTGGAAGTCAATACAGAAACGGTGCTTACCATCCTTTTTACGGACAATTACTACAGGGGAACTCCACGGACTGGTTGACGGCTCAATAATACCGTCTTGCAACATCTGCTTTACCTCGGTATTAATAATCTCCTGCATACGAGAATTGCGAGGGTGATAGCGTTGCTTAATCGGCTCGGTTTTCTCCAAATGAATGGTATGTGTGGTTAGTGGAGTTACGCCTCTAATTCGGTCAAACTTTGGAAGTTCGGTGTTTAAAAACTGTTGCAGTCTGGCGTTTTCGGTTTCGGTTAACGTTAAAGGCTCAGGCGGTTCAATGGTGTTGACTGGACTAATCTTTTTCGGTATACTGACTGGTCTGGGGCTTACTATTTGTACAGCCCTTGTCTGCAAATTTACTTGAAAAGGATGTTTTCCTAGTAAGTCCATACCAAGTACGATAAATACGGTTAACCCTGGTAAATAATGCAACACCTCCGTTACAGTCGGGTAACCCTCAAAAGTCAGTTTGACCCTGAAAGCCTCGGTAATATCTACCTGACTGCCATTTGCAACTTTAGTGTTATCAACGGCTGGACGGAGAGGTGTGAACGGGCAGCACCAGTGTCTACTAATGCCATAAATTCTGTGTCAAACATTTTGACAGAAATGTGGGGTCCATTGTCAGTGGTCAGGAAAGCATTCAGGGCGGTGACTGCTGGTATATCAGCAACAGATGGCACTGGGACGGTCGGTACGGTAAAGTTAACTGGAGTAACGGTCGGTGAAACGGGGTTTAACGGCTGAACGGTATTTACAAGGGACGGCTGACAGGCGGTAACGGTCGAAACAGGGTGGGTCGAAGCTGTTACGTCGGTCGGTTGTGCTTTCCTCGCATTATCACAACGCCCTTTTAGTTTTCCGGCCGTGCACCATTACAATGCCGAGACTGTACACCTGGTTTCCCACATCTGGAACAGAACAGACGGGACGGACGTGCACATTCTGTACGGAAGGCAGCTAGCTACGGGTAACAAGGAGAAACCGTCGGGTCCTTACGAACACACAACGGCCAACTACGGTGTACTAAATACTGGGAAACAAAAGGAACGGACAGGTATTGCGGTATAGGACCAAAACAGATGCCGTACCGGTATAAGCGGTTGGACGGTACTTACTTCGGCTTAGTCGGCTTTCGAGTCAGAGCAGGTGGACTGGTTCGGGCGCTGATCGCAGGTGGAAGAGGCCGTTTGCCACGTGCAGGCCAGTTTTATCACTTGCAATGCCCCACTCACCTACGTACCATGTGTGGGGGACCGGAACCGCGCGCACTGCCACACACTGGGTGCCGGCAGGACACCTTTGCAGGTTAACTGCGGTACTATAGCCGTTGTACATTTGGCCGCGTAAAACTTATTAGCCACCTAATTATCAATTAGCGGTTTTCCGCGACACATCGCTATGACCCGAACGAAAAGTAACCGACGTCCCGATCCTAAACTGACAAGAACGGAGAAAATCCGACTGTGGGAACTTTAGCAATTAAATTGATGATTCCGGTTCGATCTATCTGATTAAGAAAACGGTAAAAACTTAGTAACTTCGTTACATACTGAATACATTTTTCAGCTTATATATATTATTAAATCTAAAAGAGTCCGACCACCAAGGTCTGTGAATAAACAGAAAATGAGCAATTTTATCTTTACGAAACCGCACACAAAAACAAAGTGTAAAATAAATTAACAAAATGGAATAGTTAAAAACACTTTATTTCCAGATTCAAAAAGTCAGAACATCTACTCAACCGCTCATCAATCTTCGCATTCGTCAGTCTCCTACTTATGTAGGTGTAGGCTGTTGATATATACACAACACCAACAACGCTACGAAGTACAACGCAGAGATGCATGAGAAACAATGACATCAAACAATATACCTAACTGATAGCCGTCAGACGGGGTCCGCGACCACGCAGCGCTTCACCACCGTAAGAATTTTCGGCGTAAAAATAAATTAAACCAACTCTACCCCCCTTAGTTTTCATTTGGCCCCAATGGCACTTTGGAATATGATTCCTTATACCATAGATAGTGTCGTTGAAAACCAGAAAATTTTGTTCCCGATGGGATGAAGGATGAAATAAATCAAATATAAGATATAAATTGCACCTGCCGCCATACACTCACTTGGATGAATTTTATCTTCGGATGGAGACTGGAGAGCGCGCTCGGATGCTGTGTTCTTCCGCAGTCAACACACATCGATTATGTAAATGTCACGGATGCGATGGCACAATTTTTAGAAGGATTATGGTTGATTTGGAGACAAATCGCGATTCGACCGACAACGCGCGGCCATTAGAATCTTTTTTGTGTACGCTGAATAGTGCCGTGTCATTTGGCGAAGTGCTTTTTTGGATAGTTTATATTTAAGAGTAAAATAAGACGCAACAAATTCAAATTTGGTCTTTCGAAGAGTTTGTTATTTCCACTTTCACTAGACAATTAAATAGAGAACTGGTGAGGTTTTGTTTTTTGTTTATACAACCATTTTCAACCAATCAGATCGGTGTTTACCGAATGATGCGGCATCAATGGGGATGTTTCTAGATTTGGGAACGCCATCTGTACTTTCTAACTCACAGAGTTGAGTACAGATGTCACCAGATGTTGCACAACAAGTACCATTTCTGGCATCCAGTTGACTATACTGGAATGAAGGTTTTGTTCAACCTCACCATTTTTAAAAACTTCTAATTAAGTATTTTCAACCCCCCGTAGTTTTCATTTGGCCCCAATGGCACTTTGGTATATGATTCCTTATAGCATAGATAGTATCTGTGCCAAATTTCATTACTAGATTCTTGTCGGAACACTGTCAGAAAAAATAAAACATAAAAAGATAGAGATTATTGCAAAACTAACAACTTCTAATTAAGTATTTTCTACCCCCCTTAGTTATCATTTGGCCCCAATGGCACTTTGGCATATGATAAGGTAAACAAAATTAAAAATGTAAAAATTGCGTAGTAAGCATTTTTTACCCCTCAATTTGTAATCACATGAGTATGAACTATTCCAAGTTGTAGGAACGGACTAATTAAGATAAAAAAATTGCTACAAATAATGATAAGTATGTATTATTGAGTTGATTGAACACCGTTAGTTTACTGAGGTGACTGAGGCAAATAAGCGCAAAAGAAAGTGAGACGGGAATCTAGGATGGTCTGATGCTAGACGCAGACAACGTACGTGTGCGTCTCATCTGTTGTAGGCGGAGTCAGGTTTTGTGGTGGGAGATAGGAGAATTAGACACTTAAGGAAAACAGCTGATGTACGTCAGGGCAAACACCGTAAAATTCAGTGTGGTGTCTTATGAGCTTTAAGAGCTTTTTAAAGCAGTTAAAAGTGATTTAGAAATTCTAATCAGAGAGAGGATAAGTATGAGTAACTACTATGTTAAGTTATGCTCCGATTATCCAGATGTGGCCGTCAGGTACAAAGAGAAACTAAAGGCTGTTAACAGTGTAGATCCATTTGAACTGGATAATACGAACTTTAGCATCAATCCAGCAAATTTTCCACCGGTAACTAATATGGATATTGTCACGTTTAATTTATGAGCCCTTCTGGGTTCACCAATTAAACTGACTCACGACGATAAACGTCGCGCCGGGGTCTCAGTTTTAGGGATGAAATCAAAACACTGAGTTTTTCTCATATAACACTTAAATCTATTAAATACGGTATACACAAACGTGTCTGCACAATACGGTTATAAACATACAAAAAGTTAACAGTTTTACAATTGTACTTACATAGTCACAAGCGAAGGACTTAGCATTTCTGGCGGCTGGCTTGGTCACTTCGCGTTTGAATAACTTTGGAGAACGGACTAATTAACTTGGTCTTTTCCCGAGGAGAGTCGACATTTCGACTTCTCGGGTCAGCTAGTCGCACTACCGTTGATCGGTTCACACTTATCCTATACTGCTAAAATCGGCGTATTTTATACCCGATTGATCGGCTGACGCAGTTTGTTATTGTCGCTTGTTTTTCACATTTCTGTAAAGCAGGTGGTGGTGATTCATCACCGATACGGTGCACTTGGTGGATGACACACTCGGTGCATCGTAATGCGACCTTGCCTCGTGCGCTTAATATTTCGCAATCCTCGAATACTTTTATGTTTTTTAAGTTAATCAGTCCATCTTTTCAATTAACGGATTTTCCATTCGTGACATATGCCTCCGCCCCAGAAAAACTGGTCCCCAGTTTTATATGAACAATAATAAAAACTTTAAACAATAGAAAAAACATATCGTTAACATAAATTTAAAAATTACATCTGCACATACCAAGGCATTCTGATAAATGGTTAGTAAGTTTACATATGCGAGTATTTCATAGTACTCAGTTAAGTTTACAATCATTTCTTAATAATAAGTTAGTACTTATTATAACAAGAAACTCAATAAAATCTTTCCTCTCCTGTAAGTATACATAAACAATATCATGCACTTTTATTTATCCTAAATCTATTCGGTTCCGGCAATGGCAGAACAGCAAGAATATTGTAACACTGAGAAAAGTTCAATAGAGGCTTAGTCCTATGAGCCAAACTTCGCACCTCACATCACCGAACACCATTGTGATCACTGCTCCATAAATGTTGTGGTGTGGGTCGATTATTCAATCTATGATTCGGCTAGCTTGGACCTTCGTATCAACGTACAGGCCCATCGTGAGTTCCAATAACAATAATGGCTCATCATAGTCTCTCTCCTTCTTACATAGTCCTCAGTGTTACATGAAATATAAGACAAAAGGTTAGTATTTGCTACTTAAGGCTTAATAACAACAGATAATAATATATAATATTACGCGCATATTTCTTTTATATCTCAATTAAATTAATAACCTTTAACCGAGTGAATTTTATTCACTGGTATACTTCGAACCGATTGCAATGACTTTTGCATATGTTTAACTAATGTCCCAATTTCCATATCAACTAAATTGCTGTAAAAACTGGAACATTAACATTCTAATTTTATTTCAAATCCGTGCGGAGAAATATTTTATTTATCCAAAAAACAAAACTAAATTGACGATAACGTTTGATTGATTCTCCCCGAGATCATCTGTAAACAAAAATAAAAAAGTAAATTATCAAAACGTAAACACAAAATAAAATTTATGGTCGTCCAACGACCCCATGGTCTGAAATGCACCTAAGTGGTGTAAGCAACCTATACTCGGTTCATTTCGTTTTGGCAGCGGTTTTGACGTAGGTCAGGGTAACGCTTGTATCAGCGTGCGGTCGCACATTATTGATGCATTTGTTTCGACCTAATACATTATGCTGGTATTCAAAAATATCCAACATTAAAATAAAACGAAAACTCGTTATTTTAATCTGTCTATCCCCCCATTATCACATACCCCTGACATTTATATTTTTCAAGTATTTACTTGTTCGGCACCTACGGCATTTTCCGGTATATTTTACGTCCCTCGTATTTTTCTAAGTATGCCATTTTTATTATATCATTTTCCTCATTGTAGGCAAATAACTTGTAACACGCGCGCTTAGATAATCATTTTACACACTTTTGGTGTAACTGCGGAAAATTAGACTAATATCCGTTCGTGAATCTTTCAATTGGCCATTAAATTCAGACGCTGATAAGAGAATAAAAATCCCTGAGCTCAGTAACTTCAAATTTAGGTACAACTCGGTATGTGAAGTTAGTACCCAACAAACGTAATATTTCCACTTCAACAAAATTATTACTTTGTATACAAAGTGTTACAATCTTTATGTCAGTTAGGGATAGACGGTGCCTTATTATCGTTTATTTATTTCACTTATACAGCACTGCATTCACAGCAGTTTTGTCATTTTATGGACGAAGCGGTCCTTTATTTTTTCGTCTCCAGTCACTTTCTCTGTGAGCGTGAGTGACTGAAGTTGTTTCCACTGCAGCGAAATTTTCGTTCTTTGTTTTTCCAGTTTGTGTAAATAGTCATGGGCGGTAAGTTGATCTGTGCTCTTTAGCTCATTACTCGTAGGGTATGTAACCTCACGTTTCTTTTTTTTTTTTTTATTTCATAGACAATTCACCTCCACGTTTCACCCCAACTCCGGACAGTGCGCGCGTGGGTGGCGTATCGCCGCCCTACGTGTCTTGGGCTACCGTTGCAGCTCGTATGACAGGACGGGAATCTCAACTCAGCAACCCGTGGGGGTTCCCTGACCCGTCTCCTGCCCCGTCGAGGCCAGCGACACCCCCGGCCCAAGCCGAGGAGTCCGCTCCAGAAAACGGGACTGCCCCGCAGCCCGCTCCAGAAAACGGGACTGCCCCGCAGCCCGCTCCAGAAAACGGGACTGCCCTGCAGCCCGCTGACAAAAAGGCTCCTGCCCCTGGGCATTCGTGTGTTTTTCTCACCTTGTCCTCTTATAACGGCGTGCATTCTGGGGTCCAGGGATCATAATAGGGTAATATTCTGCTTACGTGCACAACTTCTCTTTTTGCTTTATCTGATCTGCCCTTCTGTATCTCATAGTCCACGTCTGACTTCTTTCGTCTTATATAATAAGGTCCGAACCACCTAAGCAGCAATTTTTCACTTTTCCCAACTTTCCTTATCGGGGTGAAAACTTTCACTTGGTCACCCTCATTAAACTCCATATGCCGATGTTTACAATCATAACGAAGTTTATCTATGTTCTGTCGTCTTTTTATGTTTTCAGCAGCAAAATTACGTATTGCCAGACTAGTTTCCCTAATTTGATTGCTATCAAGAGATTCAGTATGCGGCATAATGTTCGCTTCAGTTGGTAAAACAGGTTCTCGTCCATATACTAACATAAAGGGCGAGAACTGCGTGCTGTCTTGTTTCGCTGAATTATAGGCAAAAGTTACATGTGGTAAGTACTGGTCCCAATTTGACTGATTTGTGTTGGTGTACATTGCCAACATATTTGCAAGAGTCTTATTAAATCGCTCCGTAAGACCATTTGTTGCTGGGTGATATGCCGTTGTAAATTGACTTGTAGTGCCCATTTCTTTTAATAGATTTGTCACCAATTCTGATTGAAACACTTTTCCTCTGTCACTTAATAACTCCTTAGGCGCTCCATGCCTCGTAATTATTTTTTCCAAAATAAATTTTGCTACGGGCCCTGCTTTTCCACTCGGTAACGCCTCCGTTTCTGCCCAACGTGTTGCATAGTCTGTTGCTACCACTATCATGGTTTTACCATTGCTACTTCGGCGGAAAGGGCCTAAAAGGTCAATTCCCACCTTTTCAAATGGTGTTCCGACAGGAATTGGGTGTAAAAATCCTATCGGCTTTTGATTTTGCTGACCTTTCCTAGCTTGACAATCTTGACAACCCCTAACAAATTTCTCAACATCTTTTTGCAACCCTTGCCAATAATACCGTTGCTTAATTTTTGATAGGGTTTTTGCTATTCCTAAATGACCACTCAGCGGTTCCGAATGGTGAGAATACAAAATTTCTCCCACTAACTGTTGCGGTATTACCAATAGCTTATCTCGACCCAAATCATTCGGATTTACTCGGTATAAAATTCCTGATTCAATCCTGAAGTTTTTTGCCTGCTTACGTAAACCAATTGTAGCATTTTCTGGGTTCTTGATTGTCATTATTATTTGGAAAATTTTTTCATCTTTCTTCTGTAACTCCTCAATATTACGAGTATCCAAAATAAATGTTGGTATTTCTTCAACATCGTGTTTATCCGTATCTGGTTGCAGTACCGGATATCTACTTACACAGTCAGCGTCTTTGTGCGCAATCCCTGATTTATGGCACACCGTGTAATCAAATTCTGACAGTTTTAATGACCACCTGGCCAAACGACCTGTGGCATCTTTCAATGTCTTTAGCCAACACAAAGCATGATGATCAGTTACAATTTTCACAGGTTTACCATAAATAAAGTGTCTTAAGTATGAAAGTGCCCATATAACCGCCAATCCTTCTAATTCAGTTATGGAATAATTTTTCTCCGCTTTGCTAAGACTTCTGCTTGCATAAGCAATAGGGTGTAACTTATGTTCTGTGTCTTCCTGCAATAATATAGCTCCTAGTCCATCTTTACATGCATCTACCCTTAATTCACACCCTTTGTTTGGCTGAAAATGTGCCAACACTGGTTCACTAATCAATTTCTGTTTTAGTGTTTTAAACGCTATGTCATGTATGTCCTGCCAATCAAATTTACTCTGCTTTTTTGTCAGATCATGTAAGGGGCGTGCAATTTTTGCAAAATTTTCTATAAACTTCCGGTAATAGTTACAAAGTCCTAAAAAACTTTGTACACCTTTTACATTTTTTGGCCTTGGAAAATTTTCAATTGAAATTAATTTTGATTTATCAGGAAAAATTCCATCTGTTGAAATTGTATAACCAAGAATATCAATTTTTCTTTTTAGATATTCACATTTTTTAGGTTTTAACGTCAGGCCTGCACTTCGAAGTCTATCGAAAACTTTACGTAATTTTTCCAAATGTTCATCTATTGTCTCAGAAAAAATTATTATGTCGTCCATGTAAATTAAAACTTCTTTCCATTTTAAGTCTCTAAACACTACATCCCCTAACTGTTGGAATGTTGCCGGGGCATTGCACAACCCAAAAGGCATTACATTAAACTCCCATAATCCGTGACCTGGCGCCGTAAAGGCAGTAAGTGGCTTACTTTCTTCCTTTACTTTGACTTGCCAATAACCTGAATACATGTCTAACGATGAGAAATACTGGGCGTTTCCTAAGTAAGTCAAAATATCCTCAATATTAGATCCTGACCACGAATTTTTTACTGTTACATTGTTCAACTTGCGATAATCAACACAAAATCGCGTCTCTCCAGACTTTTTCTTTACTAATACGACGGGACTTGCCCAGGGCGAGTTATTTTGTCTTATTATATCGTACTGTTCCATTTCCCTTATTTGCTTGTCTATTATTTCTCTTTCTTTTTGTGCTACTCTGTAAGGTTTTTGTTTTATGGGTTTAACATTTCCTACGTCAATTTCGTGTTCAATCACATCAGTTCTCCCCATATATTTTGGTGTTTTTGAAAAAACGTCTCTATACTCCGCAAGTAGGGTTCGCAATTCATCCTGTAATCCTAAGCTTGTTATATTACTTAGATTATGGTCATTCATGGTAATTATTTCTTCATCATTTTCGGTTTCATTAATACAACAAACCGGAATTTTTGTCATGTCCGTTTTAATCGTTTTCTCGAGATTACCAATCGTGGAATTCTTTATTATAAAAATTCTACGATGACCGACATTTTTAAGCTTAATATAAAAATGTCCATTCTGCAAAAACGGTAATCCTACGCAAATAAGACCTCTCGGTCGTAAAAAACTGTCTTTCTCAATAAAACAATATTCCGCTAAGTCAGATGGTTGTAGGTTCAAGTTCAATCGGGTAACTATATCATTCCCGGGTTTCAACACGTAATCGCCGGCGACGGTAATTTTCAGGGAATTTACTGTTGGCTCGTTTGCTATGTTTACGAACAAATCTTGCTGTGGATTGCATTCTTCAGCTGAATCATAATCCCCAAAATTTATGATCAATTTGTCCGAACCATGCTGCAATGTCACTTTATTGTTATTATAGTCAATGACTGACTTTGTTGTCGTCAAAAAGTTATGTCCCAAAATTAGAGCTTTGGACAAATTTTTAACCACTAATGCTTCAACGCATATCTCTTTATTATTAATTTCAATCGTCACTTGTGAATTTCCAATAGGTGTAAGAGGGTAACTGCCTGCCGTTATTAATTCAACATCATTTTCCAAAGAATACATGTTATTAATATAATTTAAATCAACAATATTTTTACACGCTCCAGTGTCTAGAATGACGTTTACATTTTCTTGATTATTTACTTTTAAACGCACATACAATAACCCTCCTTTAACGCCCTTTGATGACAGGTGGACAATCTCGTTAGGGCTTCCTATTGACGAAATTGTCCTCTTTCGTTTGGGTTTTGATATACCCGTTCATTTCGACGGTTATCTGAACTATTTCTGGAACTGTTTGCATTCCAGTTGCATGATGCATGCCCTATTCTTTTGCAATTAATACATCTAATGCGTCCATCGTGTGTTCTTGTATTAGGTAAATAGTTGTTACCTTGATTTCGGTAAGGTGCTCTGTTTCCATAATTAGGACCTCTGTACTCATTATTTCTATTCCCTTGCACATTCCGATTTTGGTAATATGGCCGTTGACCGCCATTATTTGAACCACTATTAACGGTATTGTTCCTTGGTGGCATATTTCTTGTAAAATTTCCACGATAATTGACAAAATTCCTGTTCGGACCGTTACTGGCGACATTCCTGTTATCCACGAAATTTCTCCCTGTGCTATTACTATTATAATAGACTCGATTCCTATTTTGATTGCCATCTCTGCGTGGAAAATTTGTTGTATTTCCTGGTCCGCTCCTGCTTATTTGATTCTCGTTATTTAACGCATCGGACGTTCGTTTAACGTTCGTTAATATAACCATCAAACCAAGTCTGAGCCGGGCCTTCCAAGAAATTTGCTAAGTAGGAAATTTTGTGGTTTTCCGACCAGCTGTTTGCAATCGCTGCTTTTTCATATTTATTTACAAAAATAATAGGAGAGTCAATCGATGGGTTAAATGTAGGTGGGCATGTAAACTTTGGTGTAGCTGGAGTTTTTGGCTCAGCCAAAGCTACCTGCAAAGTCATGTTAGCCATTTCTGCAGTATTGTTAGGACGTATTACCCTGTTTCTCTCTTGAATTACAGGGGGTGGGCAAGGATTATTACAACCTTGTAATAAATCTGCGGGGCGGGATAAGGTAGGCTCTGGCACTACCACTTCTCTCTGCTCTGGCACTACCACTTCTAAGGGACTTTCTTGCCAAGACTCTTCTGATTCTCGCGGTTTAGGCGGAGTCCTACTCAATGAAGCTCTTGGCTTAAAAAACTGTTCTGGAGATCGTGAACCTGCTTTGGAATCTCTAGCTTTCTGAACTCGGGAAGTTTTGGTTGTTTGAATTCGCGGGGTTTCAATTTGGGCACTTATGACAGTTCTTTCGAAAGGGCTCTCGTCCTCACTACTTGTTACACTGACAATAGAAGTTGTTCTGTCAACTCCTGGGGCACCTGCAGAAGCAGAGGAACCGACAGTCGAGCTATGATGTGCGGGTTTAAACTCTCTCAACTCTTTTAAAACTTTTTCGGGGTTTTTTCCTTGGGCCAGTGCTTGTTGCAAAACAAATTTTTCTTTGTCCGATACACTTTGAGCTCTACTGCGAGTTCGTACTCGTGATTTGTCACTTGGTTCATTCATGTAAAATTTAATACGAAATATTTGGCAGTATTTTGAATTATTCTGATTTTTCAAGTTTTCAGACAAAATTCAAACGATTTTTTTTTTTTTAAACAATTTGATTATTCCTAGCAATTTCCTTGCGAATTTGCTTGTTCATCAAACTAATAATTTTTTTGACGCTAAAATACACAAGCATTAACACCCCCATGCACAGAAAAATAATAATTAAAATTTCCTTTGCCGACCATGAATTATCTTTTTCTGAATTATTTGATACACCTCCACTGTTCCCTGCTTGGGAAATAATAATTTCTTCCTCTTTTGAAGATGTACCACCCATATTAAACCAAAATTTTGTCAAATAAGCGCTTTAATAGCAAAGGAAATCCCCAAAAAATCACTAAATAAATCAACGTCACCATCCCTAGCCTAAAATTTCGGTATCATACCCCAAAAAATAAAATAAAAATAAAAAAGTCAACTATTGTTTTTTATCCATCCCAAAACAGACCGGCGCCTCCACCAAATGTCACGTTTAATTTATGAGCCCTTCTGGGTTCACCAATTAAACTGACTCACGACGATAAACGTCGCGCCGGGGTCTCAGTTTTAGGGATGAAATCAAAACACTGAGTTTTTCTCATATAACACTTAAATCTATTAAATACGGTATACACAAACGTGTCTGCACAATACGGTTATAAACATACAAAAAGTTAACAGTTTTACAATTGTACTTACATAGTCACAAGCTAAGGACTTAGCATTTCTGGCGGCTGGCTTGGTCACTTCGCGTTTGAATAACTTTGGAGAACGGACTAATTAACTTGGTCTTTTCCCGAGGAGAGTCGACATTTCGACTTCTCGGGTCAGCTAGTCGCACTACCGTTGATCGGTTCACACTTATCCTACTGTTAAAATCGGTCGTACTACTGCTAAAATCGGCGTATTTTATACCCGATTGATCGGCTGACGCAGTTTGTTATTGTCGCTTGTTTTTCACATTTCTGTAAAGCAGGTGGTGGTGATTCATCACCGATACGGTGCACTTGGTGGATGACACACTCGGTGCATCGTAATGCGACCTTGCCTCGTGCGCGTAATATTTCGCAATCCTCGAATACTTTTATGTTTTTTAAGTTAATCAGTCCATCTTTTCAATTAACGGATTTTCCATTCGTGACAATATTGTCACACCCGTGTTAGTAGTTACGGTGCACACCCAGTAACCAGCACAGTCAGCAAGGTTAGCATAATGAGGTCGCTGACGAATATAAAAGATGCACCGTAGCTCGACTAAATCACCGAACTCTGGGGTCTTCCCCAGAGGGAGGTCACTGACTGATCTCTGGGTTAGTCTGGGTTCGCCTATTGTGCAACGCAACGTGGAGCAGTAGGTGACCAAGTTGCCACACCCTAGATCAGCCGTAGCAAAGGAAATAGTGTGGGCGAGCAGCATAAGTTGCCGTACCTACTTACCTCCCTTTGTTAGGTTCTTCACGTCTTTACCGGCTCGGTGAATGCCCTCGGACCTAAGTCGAGGTCGTAGGGTTTATTCATCCCCGTTAAAGCGTCGCCCCCCGTGTTCCTCCTGACTAAAACCGGACCACATCATGCTCCCCGCCATCTTGGCAATCTGGGGGTAAGATTACTGTCTAGCCACTAAGTCAGTACATTTTAATAAAAGTGGGTTACCTGTGAATTCTTCCCTCTGAGCTACCCCTTAACGTGACAATATAGTAAGCTATTTAGTTCTTACCACCAGTTACTATACTTCGCTGCAAATGAAGGCTTATAAGAGTTTAAACTCATATAAATACTTTGAGGCCGGATTTGTAACTGACTGCAGAGTGGTAAAAGTGAATGATCATTTCATTCTCAAAGGGAAGGTAATTTAAAGCTTAAGCAGCATTTCACTTTGCTTGGAAGTATTAATTTCATAATATTTCTATGTTAAACACTCCCAAAAAATGAACTTACCTTCTCTACAGGCATGGATTATATGTCAACAGGATGGTAGTGTTGTAACAGCACATTGTATGTGTATGGCAGGGATTAGTGAAATTTGCAGCCATGTAGGAGCATTTGTAGTATGCTGCAGAATATATTTCGACTGCTAAAGCAAATATTTCATGCACAGACGTAAGGGCTATGTGGAATGTTTCTTCAGTCAGTCAGACAAAAGTAGAATATATGCCAGTCAGCAGTATCAACTATGGGCCGATATTTACTTTTTCAGACTCCCAAAACATTCCAGCCATATCTGCTGAAGAATTAAATAATATGCTTTTCTCAATCAATAAGGATGTCTGCTCATCTGCTTTAATAAGAGTCACAGAACCTTTTGCCAGCCAAATTGCTATGGAAATGGAATGCAACATAAATTTGAATGTTGTGAACCCCTATAAAGGACTTTATGAAGATGAGTTGTTTTCATATTCCCTAGAGGATCTGATAACCTGTATCTCATTAAACATACAGGTCAGTGGGGATGATTGCAGAAAAATTCAAGAAATCACTATTGAGCAATCAGCTTCCCAGATGTGGTTTGAACAAAGAATAGGGCGTATAACAGCCTCACATTTTAAGGGAGCAACACAAACATCAGTGGCTAAGCCATCACTGAAAGCATGAGAAAGATGCTCTAGAAGCATAGAAACATGAACATCAAATCTGCCATGAACAATTAGAAGTACAACCAGTTGGACTATGTGTGCACCCTGATTACCCTTATTTTGGAGCATCACCAGATGCATTAGTGTCCTGTTCATGTTGTGGTTCTGGGTGTGTGGAAGTGAAGTGTCCATATGTCCTTCGAAAAAAATCTATTGAGGAGATGACTATGAACTCTTCTTTTTTTTTAGAAACAAAGTGAGAATGAACCTTTAGATAAGTCACACACTTACTACTTTCAAATACAGCAACAAATGGCTGTCACAAAAACTTTTTACTGTGATTTTGTGGTATGGAGTCCATCAAATGAGCTATTTGTAGAAAGAGTTCAATTCGATGCAGAATTTTGGCACTTTCACTAAGAAAAAAGTGCATAATTTCATAAGAAAGTCATTATGCCAGAGTTGTTAGGCAAATATTTTACTCAAAAGAATGAAAAAATTTTGACATATTGTATTTGTAAGTCTACTGAAGATAATTTACCAATGATTGGTTGTGACAATGAAAATTGTAAAATTAAGTGGTACCACTTCAAGTGTATTAATTTAAAAGAAATCCCTCAAAACCTTTGGCTTTGCTCAAACTGCAGATGATAGGGGTGATATAAACATTAAAAAACTCTGTTTGATAATGAAAAAAATTATTTGTTAAAAGGTTAGTTATGTAATTACTTACTTACTCTTCATTTTATTTTCAGTCCTGTAAATATAATATAATATGTTTTTTTGATGTTGTAATATTTTTTCAGCGTTGAATAAACTTTAGTTATAAATAAGTTTGTATCATATTAGGTATCTAATTTCAGCTGAGAGAGAGATTAGAAAATACAAATAGGTATAGGTATATAAATAATACACTATGGTAAACCAAAAATTGATTTAATTATAGTAATAAACATTTCCTAAAAAAAAATAAAGTAAAAAGCTGTTAAATTATAGAATCTAGTCATTTCTATCATCTAGAAATATGAATATTAAATAGCTTATAAGGGTACCACTGATGGACATAAATTTACTAAAGCACAACATACTAGCACAACTTCATCTACTAATGCATTAGTTTTACGTGATGCCAATAAATGAATGTGTAGAGGACCATTGAGTATTCTGTACTTTTGACGTATTGTACCTATAACTCGCTCGACATGTATGCATACATGAACTATTGCTCGAGTACTTTCCAAATCTACTGGATGTAATTGATCTTTACCTCTTGTAAATGCAGGTATTTTCACTGTTGCCTGAAACAACTCAACAAATTTTTTTATTTAATGATGGTTCATCTTCAGTCAACTTGGCTGGCCTTCCTACAAGGCAATACACTACATATCACATATGCAAATTGTGAAAATAGTTTACTATTACTCTATGAACCTTCTTACCTCCTAAGAAATGTTTAGAACAAACTTGAGCGTTTTTTTATTTACTTTCTGTAAAATCATCTCTTTTTATGGCTGCAATCCATTGCTGTCTCCTCAATATTGATAGTTCAATAAGATAGATGCTTTTTGTGATTTGGGGTTAAAACACGTGGAATACGGAAAAACCCTACATTGTCCCTGTTTCCTCTACTTCCACATTTGATCACACAACAAAAACCGGGCATATTCTTCTTGTAAATTTCAAAAACTATAAATTTATGATAAATTTATATTTCCCATAAGAAGGTATGGACTGTTTGCCCTAACAAAAATTTACGTCTGTCCAAAACAGCTGTTGATGACAGTTTGTCGAAGTGCCTAATACCCGGCGACCGGCAATACGGGCGACAACTTCACACCCGTAGGCTACGGACCCTTCCTTTGCTTTGACATCAAGAAACTTAAACCAGAGAAGGCTGGTCGCGTAATAAGCGAGTTCCTCCTTCATTAATATCCGGTCTAGTTGCTTCTCGTCAGCACGGAAGCTCTGGTAGGTTTCTAGTCTTAGTGTAGAAACAGAGTGCAAGCAGATTTCTCGTTTCCGGTAGCCGGCGCCGTACCGTGCTGTTTTCTTGCGCTTAGGTAGAACATAATACGTACTTATAAAAGCGAGAATTTCACAGAAATCCGTTTGTTGACTTTTAAACCTCTAGCAAATATGTCGTCTTCAGATGACGATCTTATTGCTTTGGATAGTGTGCATACTAAGTTAAAAAGAAAAAAAATAGTATACATCCTATTAACCGTGAAAGAAAAATATATGGAGAATATTATCATATATTTAAAGATGTAAAAAATGATATAAACAGATTCTTTCAATACGATGTCTGAAGAAACTTTCAGTTATATAGTGTGTCCGTAAAGTCGCGCATAAATTTTATTAAAAATCAGGGATTTGTTTTCTGGGAAAACGCTCGGACACGTCAATATTTATTTTTTATTGCGATTTTTTTTGATAATAAATTCATGTATACAGGGTGACCCAAAAACAAGTTACGACTGTCTGGATTTCATTTTTGGATTCTGCATCGAATTCCAAGTATAACCTAACCTAATTTAACCTTTTTTGTATAGAGGTTGACAGAATCTGCCTTCCAGACATGTGAGCTTGGCGTAATGCGTTCTTGTGTGCTCACATAGTGTCGGGTTGGCTTCCCCTCCGGGATCACCGACCGACTAAACTGCTTTCTTCTCTTCCTGGAACCGCCTCTCGGCATTACTTCAGGGGTTTTTTCCTTGTTGTGGTAGTCTGTTTGGTGTTGACTATGGTCTATTGTCTCTGAATGTTTTTCTTCGTCGTTTATTTTAGTCTTTATGATCTGATTTGACAAGTTCTTAATTGCGTCGAAACATTCCTTGTTCTGTTATTGTGCACCTGACGTTGGCCTCTTGTCGCAGTTTTTCCCATCTGGGTCATTCGAGTAGGGTATGTATGGAACTGTCTGGTTTGTCACAGTACCAGCAGGTTTCTGAAGTTCTCTTTCCGATTCTTTTTAAGTAGTTGCAGAAAATCTCGTGTCCTGTGAGTATTTGTGTAAGGTAGTGGTCCGTGTTGGTCCATTTTGTGTGAGTCCATTTGGTTACGTCCTTGATGTAAGTTTTTGTAGTGCCCTCATATTTGTCCCAGGTTTGTTGCCATGAGTTTACTTTGTTTCGGCGGTGGTTTTGTATGTTTTACAGTTTCGAAAAACTTGAAGTTTTTCTTCGACTTGAAGTTTCACTGGGGGTATCTTTGCAATCAGTAGAATCGCTTGTGTGGGAGTTGTTCTGTACAGTGTTATGCAGAGAGCCATTTGGCGAAAGCTTCTATCAATCATTTGCTGATAGTATTTATATTGTACTATGCTTCCCCTGATGGGGACGGTGTACATGAGGGCGGAAGTGGCTGCCGACATTATGACGCGTCTTGTGAGGTATGTGGGTCCAGTAGTGCGGCGAGTAAGTTGGTTCAGGATGGATTTCGTTTATGCTGTTGTGTTGCGGATGTGAGAGTTAAACTTTAAGTCTTTGTCGATGTATATGCCCATGTATTTTAAGGCGTTTTTTGAATCAATGATTGGGTCGTCTATGTTGATTATTAGGTTTGTGATTTTCCGTCTTCCGTTTAGTAGTATAAGTTCTGTTTTGTTTACATCAATTTGTATATTTAAGTCATAGAGAACTTTTTTTGTCTCTATCACCGCAAGCGCCGTTCTATTTTCCAGTATGTCCCTGGTCTTTGCGGTGGTTAAGATGGCTAGGTCTTCAGCGTAGGTCACCAGTATTGTTCCCGTGGGGTTTACTTCTTCTAGCACTTTTTATTAGTTATAGAAAATGTTCCATAAAAGGGGACCGATTATGGAACCTTGCGGTACTCCGCAGCTCATAGGCATGTATTGGCCACTAGGGAGGATGATTGTGCGGTTTTCCAGGTATTCTTGCGTAATCTTGAGCAAGTATGGGCTGGTTTTCGCTTTTCAGGCGGCCGTAACAATTTTATCCCAAAGAGCTGAGTTAAAAGCGTTTTTGATATCATCAGTATCCATTGCTGCAAAACTTCTGTGTGCGTACGATGTGTTTTACTTTTTGTAAGGCGTTTAGAGTTGTAACGAAGTTACTAAGTTTTTACCGTTTTCATAATTAGATCGATCAACCGGAATCATCAATTTAATTGCTAAAGTTCCCAAAGTCGGATTTTCTCCGTTCTTGTCAGTTTAGGATCGGGACGTCGGTTACTTTTCGTTCGGGTCATAGCGATGTGTCGCGGAAAACCGCTAATTGATAATTACGTGGCTAATAACTTTTACGCGGCCAAAGGTACAGCGGCCATAGTACCGCAGTTAACCTGCAAGGTGGCCTGCCGGCACCCAGGGTGTGGCAGTGCGCGCGGTTCCGGTCCCCCATACATGGTACGTAGGTTAGTGGGGCTTTGCAGGTGATAAAACTCGCCTGCACGTGAAAAACGGCCTCTTCCACCTGCGATCGGCGCCCGAACCAGTCCACCTGCTCTGACTCGAAAGCCGACTAGCAGTAAGTACTGTCCAACCGCTTATACCGGCACGGCGTCTGTTTTGGTCCTATACCGCAATACCTGTACGTTCCCTTTAGTACCCTGTAGCTAGCCGTTGTGTGCTCGTAAAGACCCGACGGATTCTCCTTGTTACCCGTAGCACCCAGATTTCTCCTGTCCTTAACCACCAGGACAGCTGCCGTAGACACCGTTAACGCGTACGCTTATTATTTGACCGCTTTTACTGGTGCGTTTAGCTGCTTTGTAACCCGCGTCCCGGCTTACACGCTTTTGGTTGAGATAGATCGCTTATAACAAAGTTACACGCTCTCTCTCATCTTTTCGCTTGCATTTGTTTCTGTTTAGGACTTAAGAGACCGTTAGGGTTCCGACATTTATTTTACGATTGGTTCTGTGTTCGTTAACCACCGTAGGCCAGTAGACATAATCCGCCAGTCGATTTTTTACTACACCTAAAATTTTTCCCAGGACATTTATTAAGCAGATAGGTCTGTATGTTACTTCATCATTAATGGATTTTAGGGGTTTTTCGATTAACAGGAGTTTTGCTATTTTCCATTCATCTGGAAAAGTGTCCGATTTGATATGGTTGTGTACCACATTGACCATGTTGTCGAGAAAAGAATTGTGTTCAGTCAGTTTTTTAATGATAAAGATCTTAAGTAATGTTATCTGGGCCGGGGGCTTTTTGAAATCAAGTTACCGATTGTTAAATTAAATATGTATGTACACGGTTACTTTACAAAAATCTAATTAACCATGATTATTATCCTACAGGCCCCTCTTGACATTGCCCTACTCAGTTCAAGCAACTGTGGACCTGCAGGCTAGCCCTTCAAAACTGTTTTTTCATGTCGCTATGTCTCTCCTCTTTTTGTGTTATTACTTTTTCCTTTTGAGGTATCTTTCGACGTACTCCTGGTACGTTTTTGGCCCTTATCATAGCGTATACACTTGAACTTCTGTACCCTTTTTTTCTGTGCCCTTATTTAGCGAGGGTGTGTCTGCCAATGTGAGGATTAGCAGACGGGGATTCAACGAGGCACCTCCACCATGTCACGTTGAGGGGTAGCTCAGAGGGAAGAATACTCAGGTATCCACAAGTAACCCACTTTATTAAAGGAATCAAGATAATAATTACAAAGTTCTTGCCAAGACGTGGATCATGATGGGGGCTGCTGAACAGAGAAGACGATAGGGTTCACGGAGGGCGAACGCTTTAACGGGGATGAATGAACCCTAGACTAAGATGTCCGAGGGCATTCACCGGGCCGGTAAAGTCTTATGGTACTAGCATAGGGAGGTAAGTAGGTGCGGCAACTCTTGCTGCACGCCCACACTATTTCCTTTATCAGTTAATTATTTGTCATATATATAATAAATGTGATACAGCAAATCAAAATCTATCTTGCCGGGAATAGAGGATGGAGTTAAGTCACAGTACAAGGAACAAAATTCTCTGGAAGAGCAATTGTCAGCTATCATCATTATTTGGTCATAGTCGAAAAGCCACGCCTGTTGGTCAACATCTATCATGATCGCATAGGTCTAGGATAAGCAAATCTTTATCACATTTTTTTAGGGAGCTTCTACTTCTTTCCAACTAAAATCCGCTTACGTTTCATAGACTGCATAATTGTTCGAATGCTCTCCCATCTATACTTCATGCTTAGAATTTCCATATTTTTCATTATAAAAGATATTATTTCTAATAGATATAAAAATATGAAAATGCAAGGATACAAATGAATATTATGCCCGAAAAGCTAATCTATCAACCCAGAATATCTTAATACCATGCAGAGATTATTAGTTGCGATAATTAGGATTCCTTAAATGAGGCCTATTCATATAATCAACAAATCCTACAATGCGGTCTTTACAAAAATCTGGATAAAGCA
Organism: Ips nitidus; assembly: GCA_018691245.2. NCBI lineage: Eukaryota > Metazoa > Arthropoda > Insecta > Coleoptera > Curculionidae > Ips > Ips nitidus. The sequence goes on along the minus strand of CM042803.1, from coordinate 4,847,260 downwards.
TGTGACTCATAGGCAGAGGTTTTTCATACCATGAAACACATTGTAGTGTATTCCAGGACCAATTTTGACTTTGGACAAGACTTTATGCAGTGTTGTAAGATGGCAAATAAAAAATTCTTTTTAATAACTGATATGCAGTATTGCTTGTTTTCCATAAAACGATCGCCATCAACTTGTCAGATTATGAAAATCGGAGGTTGTTTCGAAAAGTTTTGAAGCTGGTAAATTAAAAAATGTCGAACTGTCGTGGGAAACAAACTCTTAATCCCTGTAAAGACTTTTGTTTTTATCGTGGTTTTTTTAAGTGCTACTATCATTTTGCAAGATCTTTGGAGTTGGTGACAAGCTTTTTGCAGAACTCGTTTCGCTTTCGGGCTCAACTCAGCTGACCTTTTGACGCCTACACTAGCTAGAACTCCTTCCACTGTTCCTATTATTGTAGGGATAAGGGTTCAAAATCAATGATGGAGGTTGATTTTAAACGAAAAAGAACTATATTGAAAAATAGAGTGAACAAAGAAAGTAAATAAACGTCGTTTATTCGTCGTAAATGCACGTCGTTCACGTCTTTTCTGCTGCTTCTTTACGACTACCGCGACTGCCCGGATCGCGTCTCAACTGCGTCTCGAGCGCGCACATCTGTCTGGGGAAAGCCAGTGGCCTAACCAGCACCCACACTCGGCCGTCCTGTACATCATACGTCTCGGATGATTCAGTAACATCTTCAAGATCATCGTTAGATAGGTTTACCCACGGCTTCATAAACTCTGCCGTCGTGGAAGTCTTTGAGGGTCCTTCAAAAAAGCCTTCTTTCTGAACGTCATATGTATCACATCCTTTCTTTTTAATGATCTTGTATGGTTCCAAAAAATGAGGTTTCAGCTTTAATCCTGGTCCTGTGGGAAGTCCTTTATGGCAACTAAGTCCCCCACTTTGTACTTACTAGGTGGTTTTCTTCTTGTAATTTCAATATCTGCTTCTTAGCTCTTCTTCTTAACTCATCTCGATCATATTGAAATTGTGCATTTCGTTTCATTGTGTTGCATGTCGGCGTCTATTAGTTCTTTGATTTCCATCTGCTTCTTATTTCTCATTGGTACCCCTACTAGCAATTCAAACGGTGTGGTGTTGATGCTTCTGTGAAATGTTACATTCATCGCTCTCTGAACATCGTCAACATGTTTGTACCATTTAGCTGGTTCTTCTATGGAAGGTTTTGCTAGCACAGAAATTATGATAGAGTTTATTCTTTCGACTTGTCCGTTAGCACGTGGTAAACCAGTCGTAATCGTGTGGTGTGTGATATTGTGGTTATCGCAATACTCCTGAAACTCGGCGGAAGTGAATGCGTCCCCCTGTCAGAAATGATGTTCACTGGATTTCCAAAATTCTTCCTTTGAATCTCCAACTTTGCAATGACTTCTTTCGTGGTGGTAGATTTGGTTGGGTACAACCAAACAAACTTCGTAAAAGAGTCTATCACAGCTAGAATGTGCTTATAGTTTTTATTGGTCAAATCTCGAAAAATTACGTTAATATATCTCTGGAATACGGCAGGAGAATTGCATAATCCAAATGGTACTTTTAAGAATTGAAATTGTCCTTTATCAGTCACGAATGAAGTAAATCTTCTGCTTTTTTCTTCAACAGAAACATGAAAAAATCCATTTTTAAGGTCAAGCGTGCTAAAAACTCGAGCTTCATGCAATTTGTCCAAAACATCTTCAATTAACGGAAGTGGAAATCGATCTTTGATGATTTTTAAGTTCAGTCTTCTATAGTCAATGCATACACCCGGTATTTCGCCTAGAGAAGTCATTATACACACTTTTGTTATCTAAAGTCAATCGGAAACACTCAATAGCCAATAATCAAAGTTTTATTAGGAAAAAAGAGTTCTTTCGGCGTAAATGTTTTCGAAACAATTATCCAGAAAATCGGCAAACAAATTCAAAAATAACGTCATCTTACCTGCTGCTGTGCAGGCAACAAAAAAGGATATATTTTGAACGTTTAATAGTCGTTTTTCACCAAAACAAACATCTGTCGGTCTTCAAAAGCGTTGTCCGTCTGGCCTACTCGTTTTGTGATGCCGCCTTCATCATAGATTTTGCCTGGTTACTGCTTTTCCACTTCACGTCGTAATTAAATGCACTCCAATTTTTCTACTAGTTCTGGTTGTTATCCCTGTTGAGCCCCCAAATTTGTAGGGATAAGGGTTCAAAATCAGTGATGGAGGTTGATTTCAAACGAAAAAGAACTATATTGAAAAATAGAGTGAACGAAGAAAGTAAATAAACGTCGTTTATTCGTTCGTTATTCGTCGTTCGTCGTAAATGCACGTCGTTTGCGTCTTTTCTGCTGCTTCTTTACGACTACCGCGACTGCCCGGATCGCGTCTCTACTTGTCGGTTACGTCGCGTGCACTTCTGTCTGGGGAAAACCAGTGGCGTAACCAGCGGTGCATTCCCACATTATTAAATAATTTACATTAGGCAGTACCACGTTTAAAATGCTAATATTTACCTGGATTGTGAAATTGAGTCTCAGAAACATTTCCAATGATATTATTGCTTGATGTTGCACAAGATGTGCTTTGAGCTTGTGCACAATAGTTGTGGTCGTGGTAAATATCTGCCACAAGAGCTATTTTTGTTTCTGGTTTTTCACGCAAAAACTTAGAAGAAACAACTCCTTTGACCAAGTCAGGCCTATTTTGCACCCATTTGTAGTCTTTTTTTGGTTCAAAATGCTTTTCACAAACATAATACCTATTTCAAGTAATTAAATTAATCTCGGATACCACCGTATCGTTTTTCGGTCGCTAATCATTAAATTTAAATCACATATTTTAAATTGATTATACATACAACATCCACGTTACAGTCAAATCGTGACTTTTGAAGTTAATCAATATGATTAGCGCCCAAAAAACGGTACGGTGCAAAAGTGTAAAATATTATTTAGAAAAGCACAAATTCAGTGCTTATGCAATGTGCAAACATTGAAGATTTAACTTTAAGGAAATTTAGAATTTTTAGTAAATCCAATGTCAGTAGTTAAAGCTAAATTTAAAGTTAAAGGTAAATTTCATTTATGAACATATTGATTTGAAAGCACTAATCTTATTCTTAATACTAATACTAAATTTAAATTTTGTTTTATAAATCAGGCTTTAGATACAAAAACTGTGATCAAACCAATCAAAGGATCATACTAAAAAATGTTACCTGATCTAAAAAAAAACTCGAGAGGTTTTGAATATTTTCCAATCATCCTCCGGGGTCACGCTTTTAGCTGGAGGCGAAAAAGTTTCTTGTTTAGGTGGGGTAAGCCATTTTTCATGAATTAAAGCTAACCCGCCACCATGAGAATGATCAAACTCAATCACAACAAACATGGTTTTTGTACTACCTAATACAAGAAAAACATTTTAGGTTAAATACTTACTTTACTAGTGTCCAAACATATTACCGGATCGAATTCACCAACTAATAACTTGGTTATCCATGGATTTATATTTTAATCAAAATATAACTGTATCGATGCACACGGCACAGAACACAAAATTAAATCCGCGGGCCGACAGTGCATACACGGGCAGCGCAAGAGGCGTGACAGTTTTGACACTGACATGCCGACAGCTGACAGATTGAATGACAACACACAGGTTGACCGCAACCCACAAGTTCACAACCGCCTCTAACCGATCACACGACCTTCTTAAGGTGCAGTCCCAATCATACGAAATACCACCCGATGTACGAATTTTTTTAACTTTCTTTAGTATTTAACTTTCCTTTTCACAATTGACCGCTAGACATCCGAAATTAAACGTCATTTATGTCAGGTCATTTGTATTTCTTAATAATCCCTAACCTAGAAATAGGCGATTTGAATATTAAGTGGCGGTAATCGACGTATAGTGCGTGCAGTAAATGTACCGGGTTATATAAGACTGTTTCTCGGCCATATCTCGGGAACCGTTCGTCGTATGACTTTGGTGTAAAAAAAATTATTGGGTAAATCGGCCATGAAGAATCGCTGGAAAATATTTTCAAGTTCTAAAAATAACCACCAGAGGGCGTAACTGCCATATTAAATTTTAAAATCGCATTTTCTCTAAATTTCCCATAATAAACTAAAACGTTTTTTTTTCACATTTTGAAAGAGTTTATCTATAATTTTCGTTAAATAAAATTTTCAGTTATTTCAAAAACAAAGATGGTGTGGGGTGTTCAATTGTTTTTGCAATAACCTGCTTTAACTTTTTAACGTTTTGACCGATTTTAACAAATTTGGTATCGTTGAAAATGGAGATCGGGATCTCCTCAGTCTTTTGATTTCTCCTTCCAAGAAGTGGAGCTTTTCGTCCAAACTTCGGTACCGTTTCGGGTCATGCCGATAACGGTCTGGAGAACGAGATTTTTCTCGAAAACGTTTCTTTCTATCTTTCCCCATCGTGATGGTGTAGTTTTTGGCCTACAAAAAAGTGGATTTTAGCTAAAAAAAAACATAGTAAGAATAAATTGACGTATTGGTAGTTGTGCACACAAAAATAATAACGGAAAAGTCCACATCGGCCGGTAATACAGGTTCCTAGAAGGGGACGATTTTTTGCTCTTCTCTTTAAAATGTGTGGTAAAAGTATACGCAAGGATGGTACTACATAGTCTTATAATCAAGTGATCTCGAGAACGAGGCGCCGTAATATACATTTTTTTTATTATCATTTACAATTTCCAATATGATATACATATTCAGATAAACATTTCATATTTATAGGAAATTAATTATTATCATAGTGTGTACCCAAACAAGTAGCAAAAATTAGAATTTTCGTGTTACTGCTGACAGTCATCGGTCGAGAGCCACTATCAAAAATGTACCAAAAACCAAAACAGATAATAGTATATTACATACTCAGGTGGAAAGGGTTTGATTTCTGTCGAGCAATTAGGTAGTTTATCTCGAGACAGAAATTAAACTTTCTACCGTGGTTTGTATACTATTTTATTTTCAACCATTTATCAAACTTTTAATGAATTGTTCAGTTGAAATATTGATTGCTAATAGTCTCTAACAATAAGGTAGTATAGGTGCACGAGTAGTTATGACTTCAACCATAACGATTGGTGATTTGTTTACAATCTTGACAACGTCATTATTGTGCTATTCCGTCTTTAATATTTTGAGCTGAAACGTTTCTTAAAGTGCTTTTAAAATGGAGATTTCTGAAGACGCAGATGTCTACTCATTATCACCTGAACTACGAGCTGTTGCAGAGGTGGCGGCACAGTCTCTTCACTATAAAAAGTAAGCCCAGATATGACAAAACGCATATTGACATTCACCAGGGTAGAAAGTGACATTTACCCGGGTGGAAAGTAAAAGCAGGTAATTTTTATCTTTCCACCCGGTTTACACATAAGAAATAACGTTATTACATACCTGGTTAAAAATAAAATATTTTTTCCGTTCCGTTATCCCGTTAGTTCAACCTGTTTGTTTCAAGTAAACTGAAATCGATTTTAATGGAACCAAATTTTCGAAAAGTAGACTCTAACAATATTCCAAAAGTTGATGCCTTTATGGTAGCCAAGTACTTTTCAGAATGTGAGCTATTTAAATTGGCGGAAATTCGAGGTATAAAAGCTAGCAGGTAGGTAATTGAAATTAGTTTACTAATCACATGTTCAGATTTTATCAAAAATATTAACTAACTACCCTTTATGTTTCACTTTTAACAGTGCCGGTAGGCAGTCTTATGGTGACTCTGCAGTGGGATATGTACAAATAATGAGAGAGAGTGGTATTTGCGTCATAAAGGAAAAAGTTTTTCCTGAACACAAAGCTAAGTCGAAGTTGTACAAGGTGACTGCAAGCATTTATGAAGATGAATCGGAAGTTAATTGTGTTAAATGCGAGGACTGTGCTGCATCACTAGGTAAACAAACATACAGTGCGTTTTTTTTAACGCGCAACATGGGATTTTACGTGTTAAATTTTTAGGCCCATGTTAGACCACGTTATTTTAGAACTACAGGTGTAAAACTTGACGGGTGGCTTTTTCGTACCCTGAAGCTTAAGTAAGTTTACCAATTTGGTCAAAAAAGTCTGTGCTTGTGGTTTTTAATACTGGCAGGGCAGTTAGCAGGTAGAGTGACATATTTTGATTTGGCTCACAAAATGTCGATTTATACTATTAATGAGCGGATAGAAATGGATTCTAATTGTGTAAAGGGAATGAGTTTTGAAGAAGTTGCCGACCACTTTGCAGCCACTTATCCAGAACGAGCAATACCTAACAGGACAACGGTGTTAAGGCATTTATTAATATATCTTGTAATTTACATTAATTTGCGGCCTTAAATTTGGCAACGGCGCGAACGCGTTAGTTGAACAAAACGATTAGTTTATAAGAGAGACGGTAGAGTGTGTGTATCGATAGCTTATGCAGCTAACGTGTATTATAGATCTTAAAATCGTAAGACGTGTGTTTATTGTGTTTCCCCAGCAAGTTTCAATGGTACAAACTTACATTTACATATTGATCCCCTTTCATATTGGAGTTCATGGTCTGGGTACAGTTCACAAAGTTACAGTGAAAAACACAAGATATAAGAACACGAGATTGCAACAATTCAAGGTAACAAGTTGTATTTAGCTGCATGGATTCAACAATAAATCCCAGTATAGTTTCAACTGCGGATTTAAATTTTGTTTCATACATATATTGGTGCATTTCTACGTGAATTCGAATCGTCCGTTTCCTGCACGTTGCGGCAAACAAGGTAGCGATCATCCACTTCCAGTCCAGTCAGCCATTGTTGCGCATTCCTTAAGCTTGGTTCACATGAATCCGGAACATTCGCGGAATGCGGACATCGAAAAATCGTTCAGCCAATCAGCGTTCTGTCTGTCTATCCGGACCGGATTGCATATTTTGATATTTTCCGCGCGTAAACGTCGTACACATCACATTCATGACAGGGACAGAAAACAAAACAGAAACAGCAAAGCAAATATGTCCGTGGAGATGAACGAAAACGATTTTAACACTACGCCAATTGATTTTGTCCAAAGTTACCCCATTTTGTGGGATTCTAAGCACCCTCAACACAAGGATAATAATGCCTTGAGGAAGGCTTGGCTTGAGATTGCCCATCGAATGAAAACAACAGGTGATTAACACTATTCCGTCAACCATTCCGCAGCTGTGTCACTCGTCACATGTGAACGACAAGGAGTTTTCCGTGCGTAAAAAACATTCATTCCGCACGTTCCGCACCCCGCGCTCCGTAATTCCGGATACATGAGAACCGAGCTTTAAGTATGCCAAGCGGAGCGCGGAACGGCGGACATCGGTTCAGCAGTAGGCGCGCTGTTGCCGAGAGCAGCACAGTTTCAGTAAGTTGCAGATACATCTCGGAGCCGCAAACTTAATTAAGTTTCATTTTAAGAGGACAGTTCCAGGTACGTGTTAGATTGTATGATCAATGTTTTTAGTTGCATTTGGATACGTTTTGATTGTATAAACACGTATCCATATAGCACTTTTGTGATTTATTTTTATAGATTAGTTTTATCTTCGTTTTGCTCAAAAGATAGGTTCGTTTTGGCAATAAATTATTTTCAAAATGAGTTTAAAAGAAGGTTCAAAGGAGAAAAATGTTTATGATGTATCAGATTCAGCAGATAACAGTGTTGAATTTCAATCTAATGGGGAAAAAGCAGTTAAAAATGAAATTTTAAGGTTAAATAAGAAAAAGAAATCGCTTCATGATAAATTAAGTTCTCCTCAAATTTTTTTAGAGCAGGTGCAGCGAATTCAAATTGATCAGGTCACATTGGTTGAGGTGGAGTTAAGAGTCAACACTTTGCAAGATAATTTAACAGCCTCTTTTTCAGAAACCAATGATTTTGAGAATATTTATTATAGTACATTAGCAGAAGCTAAACAGATGCTATCAGTTCGCGAGCAGTTGCCAAGAATTTCTACTGCTATGTTTCAAGGTCAAGATCACAAAGTTAAAAGATTCAATGCTAGATTACCAGTTATTGAGGTGCCCAAGTTTGCAGGGTCAAGTAAAGACTGGTTAGAGTTTCAGGATTTATTTATTTCACTTATACATAACTCAAACGACATTTATATAATCGACAAGTATCACTATTTAAAAACCTCATTGGAAGATGCTGCAGCACGATGTATCAGTTCGATCGAATTTTGTGCAAGTAATTATTTCATTGCATGGGATACATTGTGTGTTAGATTCGAAAATAAGCCTTTATTGGTTCATAATTATATTAAATCTTTGTTTAATATAAAAAGTATAAGTTCAGATTCTCCCACAGCTTTTAGAGATTTACTCGATACACGAAGAAACTTAAAATGTTTGCAAGTTCTTGGTATTGACACAAACTCTTGGGACCCCGTAATAATATATCTAGTTACCACAAAAATGGATGCCACCACTGTCAAAGAGTGGGAAATGCAAACGTTTCAGCACGAGCTTCCATCTTTGGATGAACTGAAAGTTTTTCTACGTAACCAAGAAGACATTCTAGAGAAAATTCAAATGCATAAATCTGAAAAGAGCAGGTATTTCAATCAGAATGCACATCAATCTAAAAAGTTAAATACAAAGTCATTTTTAAGTGTTTCTGACATTTCAGATGAGAGGTCTGCACGGCCCTGAAGGTCGATTTCTTGTTATTATTGTAGGAAACCTCATTTCATCTATAGATGTGAGAAATTTAAGTTGCTATCTGTGGATCAAAGAGTAAAAAAGGTCGCAGATCTTGAATTATGCATTAATTGTTTGCAAACCGGCCATGCTGTTATGTCATGGAAATTTGGTAACTGCAAACAGTGCAATAAAAGACATCATTCATTATTACACCAGCCTTCCGATGATGCCTCTCATTCTAGCCAGTCTAATGAAGTTCAAATCAGCACTTGTTGCAATTATTCTGCAAATGACCAGGTACTTCTTGCCACAATTTTAGTTAACGTCCAAGACAAGTACTGAAAGATACACAAGCTGAGAGCTTTACTAGATAGTGCTTCAATGTCCAATTTTGCTTCAAGAACAGTTTTGCCCTAAAAGATCATTTAAGGGAGATATTTCGTCAAAACTGTTTAAAAAAATGAAAAGAGATTGCCAACTTACAACTTTGTGGGAAATTAAGATGTTAATATTTACCTTTAAAATGGGGAAATACACTTTAGACGAAAAAATAGTCTCTCCATATTTTCGAAAACAAATCTCCAAAATATATAAGCTCTTCAGAAGATATTTTGCTGTTTCTTCAAGAAAAACACTGACAAACGTTGTAAAAAATGTTCCATTCAATGCATTAATATACGAGGCTTGTCCGTAAAATAAGTTCCACGGTTTCTATGCGCAACCAGACAGCGGAGGCAGGTTATTTGGTTCCCCCACAACAATTCCTCACCAAGCCAGCGTCGCTGCGACGTTTAGTCTAGGCCCAGCAGCCGTCAACGACGGAGCTTCCTCTTGCTTCTCCCGCCAGCTGCGAGTTGCGGTCTGTTATTCGTTTCCTGGCCGCTAAGAGGAAAATCGGCGAAGGAAATTCACGAAGAACTTTGTGAAGTGTATGGAGAAGAGTGAATGAGCTCCGGGATGGTGCGCAGATGGGTCAGGGAATTTAAAAATGGCCGAACAAATGTCCACGACGAAGCCCGTGCAGGGCGGCCATCGGTTTCCGACGAAACAATTGCCAGAGTCGAAGCGGCAATGCTCGAAGATCGACGGATTACAGTTAGGAAGATGTGTGAACAGATTCCGGAGGCCAGCAAAACCACAATCGACAAGATTTTGACTGAACATTTAGGCTATTCAAAGGTCTGCGCAAGATGGGTACCAAAAATGCTCACTGCAGACCACTAGCGGCAGCGGGTTGAAGCGGCCCAAGAATTTCTCGCTTTTCACGGAACAACCGAAGAGGAATTTCTGGACTCTATTGTTACTGGCGACGAGACCTGGGTACACTACACCACACCGGAAACAAAGGAGCAACCGAAGCAGTGGAAGCACCCTTCTTCGCCAAGAGCAAAGAAGTTCAAACAAATCCTGTCTGCCGGAAAAATCATGGCTAGCGTTTTTTGGGATCGAAAGGGCGTATTGTTTTGCGAGTTTATGCCTCGCGGGACAACAATCAATGCTGAACGGTACTGTGAGACCTTGAAAAATCTTACACGTGCAATTCAGAACAAGAGAAGAGGAATGCTGACCAAAGGAGTGCGTTTTCACCATGACAACGCCCGACCACACACCGCCTATCAAACCACAGCCCTCATCGAAAAATTTGGATAGAAAATGGTGTCTCACCCACCCTACAGTCCAGACTTAGCACCAAGTGACTTCCATCTCTTCCCCGAGTTGAAGAAAAACTTTGGCGGAACCCAATTCAAGACAGATGAAGAGGTACAAAATGCGGTTGTTAGTTTTCTACGCGGACAGGCGGCAGAGTTCTGTGACTCTGGTTTAAAGAAGTGGGTGCCTCGAATGCAGAAGTGCATAGAACGCAACGGCGATTATGTAGAAAAATAAAAGAAGGACTGAACTTTCCAAAAATATACTTTTCTTTAAAATTAAACCAGTTTTTTTATGTGAAAAAAATTCGTGGAACCTATTTTACGGACACGCCTCGTATGAAGCAATAATTAATTGTTTTAAAAATACAGTTGAACACATGGAAGAAAAAGAAAAATATTGCTCAATAATGTTTGATCAAATGGTTTTGGCTCGGCTGTGCATTATACTAGTAGTAAAGCCTTCATTGAGGGATTTCAAGAAAACGGATCCAGAGAAGAAAAGAGACTATTAATTGCTAACACAGCCATAGTGATTATGTCCAGGAGTTTATACAGAAAATGGAGGCAAGCGTGTCCAAATGTTGGATTTAATGCAATAATACATTGATTTGTGTTCAAGGAAGTGCAAATGTTGCAGCATTTAATCAGCTGTATGCGAAAAGTAAAAAGCTTTTTTTTTCGGAATAAGGTGGTGTTCTTGGACTTTAGAATAGCTTTTCAACTTTTGAAAGGTTTACATTATTGAAAAAGATGGAAAAGTTAGGAATGCGAAATTTGGTTTTGAGTTGGTTTAAATTATATTTACTTAACAGAACTTCAGCAGAAACCTATTGCCTTATTGACAAGTCAAACAAAAAGTGTGACGTCGTCATCGCGGCCAACGCCTAATGACCTGAGTCATTTCTGAAAAGTGAGATCTCGAGTGCGCAAATACATTCATTTGAAATCAGGAGTTATGATCCTTATAAAAGAATCTAATTAATCAACCAATGGCTTGAAGATTGCTCTAAGTTAAAAAGAGAACGGAAAGTCGGCGATATTAGAATATTCAGCAAAGCAGGCAACGAACCAAAACATAAGAGGGATCATTACTATCGCGTATGAGAATTCCTTTTTAGAATATGGGACAAGTATATTTAGAAAATGCGGAAAGATTTTTATCGGTCGAAAATGGGTCGGTGTCTAAAAAAATACATGAAAAATTGTAAAGCGTGCACATAGGAGTATAATCAAATGCCGTTTCAAGAGTCGTTTAAAATGGACAGATTATTATGATATTGAATAATATGTTTCTTTGACATTCTAACAGGATAGTTTTTTTAGAAAGTGAATTATCTGATGTGCCAAAACGAAAGAAGTTATTCACACTGTCCGTTTCTAGAAGTCAACTTTAAGCTACGTTTTCCTCCACGATCGCCAGTCGTCAGTGACCGCGACTCGGTAGCTGCTACCAATTCGCTAGACCTGGATTAATGTAATTTAAGTACAACTGTTTTCCTACAAATTCGCGGGTCGCTGCTACCAGCGAATAGTCGCCAGTCGTTGGTCGCCAGTCGCTTGTCGCGCCCTAGAGCAGTACAGTCGTTAGTCGTCGCGAATTTAAATTTAGTTTCATACAGTTTTATCCAGAAATGGATGGATTTACCATTGAAAAGGATGAACAGCTTGTTCATCTGATCAGTAATAACCCAGAATTATATGATCCAGAAAACGTGTCATATAAATTAATGTTGAAAAAAGAGGCCACATGGAAAAAAAATCGGAGAAATTATGAATAAAGATAGTAAGTTTATTTGTCAAAATTTTTCTACAACATTAAAGTAAAACAATATAATATTTAAATTTGGTTATTCTGCCACTGTACAGCTCCCTCGCTGGAAAAGTAGGTGAAAAAGCGAGTTTGTACGTCAAAACCTTCTTGGCAGGTATATCCCCCCGCCCCTCTTAATGAAATCATATTTTGTGTCGGAAGCGGGAAAGCCATGTCTTGTAATTCATGTTGTTTGCTTTGCCTGTTATTTACATATTCTTTGCGTAACATGTTGTGTAAACAACACGAGACAAAAATAATTAGATCCACAGTAGAAGGTTACGTTAATAGAAGTAAAAAATATTCGAAAAACATGGCACAGTATACCAAACGCATTTTCGGTAACTCTTCTGGCGCGACAAAGTCTATAATTGAATATGGCTTTATTGTGATCTTCCAATGCTTGTCTTCTCGGGTAGGGTTTCATAATATTTGTATGAAGCTGAAAAGCTTCGTCTCCCAGAATCACGTGGGGAATAATAATATTTTTTGAATATGGAAGTAATGCCTAAATTTAGTAGTAATAGTTTAAATTTGGTTACATACAAATACAGGCTTACATGACTCTATCAGACTCATAGAAAATATATTTCGAATACAACGCTTCTGCCAAATCAATACCCTGTTTATATCTCTGGAGTTACCCCAGAAAATCAAGTCATATCTGATTTTAGAGTCGATGTAGTCATGATAAGCAGTCAACGCTGCTTCGATTCCCGCTCCTTCGCTCACTATCCTTAGCGCATAACAATAGCGACTCAGGCTAGCAGCAACCTCCCCAACATGCACTCCCCAGTCCATGCGGTCAGCAATGTTAATACACAAAAAATTAATATGTTTTACAGATGTTATGTTTTCCGAGTTGTAAGTCAAATGGAACTCATTGTGCGTTCGATTACCAAACAAAATGCCGTGCGTTTTAAGAATATTTAAGACCAAGTCATTAAACCTGTTTATAACCGTTTCAACAGAAGTCAACATAAGTTCACCGTTTTTTTCGCTAAAAATTGGCGTAGTATTATCCGCATATAAGTCGGTGTTTTCCCCAGAAACAGCGACTAGATCATTTGTATAAATAATATAAAGGAGTGGCTTCAGTATGCACCCCCCTTTTAATGCCAATTTTATTAGATTTTATTAATTGCCCTTCATGATCACGTTCTACTATCTGCTGCGTTCTACACGTCAAGTATGACTTGATAAGCTCATGTGCACGACCTCTAATCCCATATCTTTCCAATAGTTCTTTATGATTTACGGTATCGAAAGCTTTTGATAAATCTAGACACATCGCTAATGTATGTTTCTTCTTGTTTAGCGAAGAAAACACATCCGACAGTAGTAGTAGACCTTTGTATCACTTTTGTATTGAAAGTTTTTCTCTAATACTAAAAATAAAACTTGTATTGGGGTGGTCTATATTCAATCAGTAACCCTGTACATTATTCCACACTACATTTTGCATTATGCTATTCACAAATCCTCCACACTTATTATTTTTTTGGTTTTGACGACGTAAATAAGACAACTGGGTCATCCAAAACTGCACGCGATTATTTGATGAGGTGGATGACCTAACAGTAAATAAGATACTGGACATCAAGGTTATTGAAACCATTTCTGTCAATGTAATAATACAGTTTAATAGTTTCTTGTACACATCTCACTAAATTTGTAATAGTATATTAAGTATCAAGAACAGTAAGTAAGCATTACTTATCAATGACAAAGTTTGGATGAAAGATGGGCAAAAAACAACACCATCATATGCTTTACTTCCAATTTTACTTATCTATTAGGTATCAATCTGGTTCCAACTACCATGTGTCATTATGACAAATCTAAGAATCAGAGAGCCAATTAAGGGTTCAAAGTGACATACCGCGGAAGTCACGGAAGTTTGGATCCATACCAATTTCAAGACAAGATTTATTGGAATTTATTGATCCTCCAACAGTTACATTGAATTTGGTCAGGACTACACCAGATATTACCGTCACAGAAATAGATCAAGATCATTTGGATGACATTGATGAAAGAATGTAAGCTCTTGTAGTATACATAGCAGGTTATGCTGCTCACGCTGCAATAAAAAAAAACAAAATGTGAGTATTGCAAAGTCTATTTAATTCAAGAAGAGGACTGTTCCATTAATTTTATGAATAGTGGGCTTTGCTACCCCAACAAAGATGTAGTACTGTATACAGATTTTACATATTCAACCATAAAAAGTTTAGTAGAAGAAGCAGAAGCAGAATATTTTTTTTACTTGTAAATCCTAAAAATCCATTTTAACTGCATATACTTTGTTAAACTTATCAAATATTTGAATATTTGAGGGGCATAGCTGCAATACACAAAATTGTGAATATAATTTAAATATTTTATTAAATTCATTGACCAATATCTTTTTTAAATAACTACAGTAAAAAACAAAATGATGTACCTAAAATTAAAAATTAAAAAGATTCTTGGTGATACTCAAAATGAATGATCCTCCCTTTTGAATAATTAAAACTTGTACTTACAGTTAATTTATATTTTAGTTATTGTGTACATTGTATGTATACATACATACAAACAAACAAATCTCTAAACATGTATTACATTTGCAATTTAATGCATACAATACTAGTTTTGATTTTGTGAATTGTGATAATGTATGCAAGGAAGTATGAGACAGATTATTTGCTTACCCAGATACAGCAAGAATTTCAGACATTTACAATTTAATAGCGTTTTTCATTTGCTTTATGAGTGCGACACTGTTTGCGCACTTGCCCTTAAAATATTCCTGCGGATATCTGCTTCAGTGCAACTCAAATAGTTTACAGAAATTGGTCGTTGCATTCGTTTCGTTTTGACTTTTGACATGACACATGACATTTAAAATTTCAATATACCTAATAGTAACCAAGATTTTCTCATTTTTGATTCAAATATGTAACTGTAATGTCAGGAACTTTATGTTCTCAAAAGCTTTATAGTTGAATAATAATTATTAAACGTAAAACATGTGTGAGGAGGAAGTTTTCGATATACAATTGAAAATAAATCAAGACGTTATAACTTTGTCAATTCCACTGGGAGGGACAGAACCAGACTTATATTAAATATTACAAGTGAGTAGTGTTAGTAGTTGAATAGAAATAAATTAAAGTCACTGCGGCAACACCGCAACTGCTGACTGAACGAATGACGATAGGGGGCGCCAGATGTGAAAAAGGAATAGAAATGAGAATGAAGAAATGAGAGAGAAAGTTGTTGTTGTCCAAAAATCAAGCAGGTAACTTTCTTGTAAACCTAAAGTTGTGTTTTATTAATACATAATGGTGTTATTAGTAAATGGAGTGTTTTAATCAAGAAGAGAAGCAAAATTCTACAGCTAAGGATATAATCCTTACATATTTTTGGTCCTTAACGAGTCGGATGTGCCATTAACCAACAACTGGGTGCAAGTTGGACGGCCATTTTGTGTCGTACTGAACTGGAATTTGGAATGTTGAAAAATTGGATTAAGTTACCTCGCTGATTGGAAAATTGGAAGTCCTCATTTGATATTTGGGAAACAAAAACATACTAAAAACCCCATAGACATATTGGTTTGGAACAATTGGAATAGAATCAAGGATTTATTTCAAGGTTGTGAGTATTGGTGTATCCTTTTTTATTAAAATCCTGAACATGTTCTGTAATATAGTGTGCGGCGAAATATACCCACCTATAGAATATTGCTATAGTTTTGTTATTTTCTTGACATCTGTCAAAAGTGAAGTTTTATATCAAAGTAGAAAGATAGATAATTTTGTTATGGAGCGGTATTCGGCTCAACAACGCGCAGATATTGTCAAATTGTATTTTAAAACTTTTCTTCAATAATTTTAACTCAATGCGCTTTTAGGAGAGCGCATCCCGGCAATCACCGAGCTCCACACGGACAAACAATTAGACATTTAGCAAACGCATTTTTGGAAAGTGGCACGGTAAGGGATGTAAAGCATACTGGAAGACCTCGTTCTGGTCGTTCAAATGAGAATATTGAGCTTGTTCGGACTGGTGTTCGCGCAGAACCCAAAACTTCCACAAGAAGGCGTGCGGCGCAATTAGGGTTATCCGAGCGGACTTTAAGAAGAATTTTGCTCTTAGACTTGCATATGTATCCATATATCCATACAAAATTCAAACAGTATTCAGACTACAGTCAATTGATAATAAACACGTTTGCAACATGGTGGAAGCAGAACCCAATTTTTGGCAAAATTTGATAATGAGCGACGAGGCAAATTTTTGTCTTTCTGGTCGTGTTAACAGACAAAATGATCGGTTTTGGTGAATAGAAAACCCGCGCCTTATTGAAGAGAACGTGCAGTTTGATCGAAAGATCGTTGTTTGATGCGCAATATGTTTAGATCGAATCATTGGACCTTTCTTTTTTGAAGATGCCAGGGGCGATGCAGTTACTGTTAATGGAGAACGATATCGAACAATGATACGTGAATTTCGGCAACCACAGTTGGAAGAACATGGCTTACAAAACTTCTGGTTTCAGCAGGATGGCGCTACATGTCATACAGCTCGTGAAACGGTCGCTCATCTTAGAGACGTTTTTCCTACCAAGGTGATATCAAAAAATGGAGATATTGAGTGGCCGCCTCATTCCCCTGATTTGACGGCACCAGATTTTTTTCTATGGGGATACTTGAAAAGTAAAGTCTACATTAATCGCCCACAGACGATAGAAGCATTAAAGGCAAACATTCGCAAAGAAATTACTCAAATTCCACTTGAATTATTGCGCAAAGTTATGTTACAAGCGCAAAGTAGAGTTGGTCACTGTCTGGCTAGTCGTGGCAGCCATTTACTCGATGTTGTTTTTCATAAATAATTTTACATGTTTTTATTAAGAGTTTTGATAAAATAAACTTAAATTTTTTTTCCTGAACTTTTATATCTCAGAAAAACTTGGGTGGGTAAATTTTGCCGCATCCTATACTTTAGCATTGGTTTGTGTGAGCAAAGATACAAGTTTTGTTTGTTTATATTACTACATTTTAAAAGCGTGTATTTGGTCATTACCTAATTGGTGGGTAAGTTGGTTTAGTCATGGCTACTGACAATGCATTAAAACTGTTGGTTAAAAAAAGGGGAATTGTCAAGTCAAAATTAACATTATTTGAGAAATATCTTAATGGACTAGTAGCTTTGGAGTCCATTGAAGCTGTTATACTTACTGAGTTGGGAAATAGGGTTGATTGACTTCCAGATATTTTGACTCCTATCAAACACAGATTGAACTTGAACATGACAACTTTGATGAACAGTTAAAAGAAAGGGAATTATTTGAAAATTCGTATTATGCTTTGTTTTCCTCTGCAAAATCAATCTTGATCTTCTCAAAGTATAGCTCAAGGTTTTGATAATAATCTTCAATCTAGGCCTAAGCTTCCCTCAATTCCACTACCTAAATTCTATGGAAATTTTGACAGTTGGCTAGAATTTAGGGATACATTTAAGTCTTTGGTTCATGACAATGTAAACATTTCAGATATTGAAAAGTTTTATTTCTTGAGAGTTTCATTAGAGGGGAGTGCATAGGAAATTTTACAGAATTTTTAAATCAGTTCTGCAAATTACTTGGTGGCTTGGGATTTATTGTTTGAAAGGTTTGACAACAAATCTATGCTTGTCAATAACTATTTAAAATCACTTTTTAACATTCCTAATATAACTAAAGAATTATCTAAAGATATTCGAACTTTATTGAATGGTATAAATAAGAATCTTAGGTCTTTGGAGGCCTTAAATGTTCCAGTGGTAAGTTGGGACACAATTGTTATTTTCTTCATGACAAGTAAGTTAGACCCAGTGACTGCTAGAGAGTGGCAGGAACAAAAACCAAAAAATAAACTTGCAACATTGGAGGAGTTTAAGTTGTTCATTAAATCAAAAGCTGAGTTGCTTGAGACTTTGAAAGTAACTTCCAAAGAGTCAAAGTCAAATAAATTTTAAGTAAAAGGATTGCATAGTGTGGTAAAGCAACAATTTTGTCCTGTTTGTAAAAATAGTCACTTGATTGTAAATTGTGAATCATTTTTAAAACTTTCAGAGTACGAACGGTATGATAAAGCCAGACGCCTTAAATTATGTCTTAATTGTTTAAGATCAAATCATATGATCAAGGAATGTTCATCAAGCAGTTGTAGAAAATGCTCTGGTCGACATCATACCCTTCTGCACTATTCCAAAAGGAAAACAGGTGATAATATTTTTGAGTTCAAGGATAATACAACTGGATCCTCTGGTACTTCCAACTGGGCCTAATCAGGATCGAGTAGAGTCTTTGCATGTCAGCACGTCATTGTCAAATCATTGTGATGTTTTATTGTCAACAGCACTGGTGCAAGTTGTTAATCATTCTGGTGATGTGATGACTTGCAGAGCTCTCTTAGACCCTGGTTCCCAGTCGAATTTTATAAGTGAAGCCACAGTCAGAACGTTACTTCATGTCATCCATACCAGTTGAAGTTATCGACGCCTCAGGTTACAAAAGTTATCGATGGAAAATGGATCGTGACCATACCAAAACGACTTGTAAGCACCGCTGATTGTAATAAGGACAAAACAACAATTCCATTATTTGGATCCTATTTAATTGAAGTACCTATCGTGTTGAGATATCTTACTAATTGTTTAAATGGCAACATCCTTACTA
Source organism: Ips nitidus (assembly GCA_018691245.2). NCBI lineage: Eukaryota > Metazoa > Arthropoda > Insecta > Coleoptera > Curculionidae > Ips > Ips nitidus. Next base: position 4,828,396 of record CM042803.1, on the reverse strand, counting down.
TTTGGCTGACGTATGAAAAATTACAGTAGACATTATAACATGACATGAAAAAATTCGTTTGGGTATTTTTATCTTTGGTCTGAAACCGTCTGTAATGTCTGTATCGAGTCGTAGGGTCAGAAGTCAGATTAGTTTTTAATATTTTATGTATTCGATTATAATTACCAATAATTGTGGGCAAGACTGTTTTGTCTCGTAAGATAAGATCTTTTGTTTGTAAGACAGGCCTTAAAAAGGTAAGCCGAAATATTTCAACAATGTTCATTCTAACATTCAATGTTCTTTCTAACATAACATATTCTTTAGGCGCCTTTTATTCAAGTCCAGTTATAATTCTGTCCGGATTCCTGTTTGAACTTTGTTTTCACAACTGTGCTGCAATCACACCAGTATCCAGTTACTTTAAATAAACTTGTCTGAGTTTGAGTTTTCCTACACTGCAACAACATATCGATTGTAAATTACAAATACAATCGATTATGTTAGAAAGTCATAAACGTAGCCAATTGACATACAATCAAGTTACATTGCCAAAAGTTGAACTGTCTTTGATTAGTAATAATCAATCAATATATGAGCCACCATCACTGGATCTTGATTTAATCAATTTTAAAACCACCCATGAGTTAAAAGAAAACCTTCAACTTCAGAATAAAATGCTTCAAGAAGCTACAACCAGTGTTTATGTGAGTCGGGTTAGTTTGTGGACAATCGCGTTATATGTAGTTTTCACGAGACTAATAGTGTACTTCATTTACAAGAAAATTGTAAAAAATTGTAAAAAAATGCCGGAAAATGAATATTCCGAAAATGAGGTTTTTTGATACAGTGAAACCACATTTTTATGTTATGTGCTTTCATCTTAAAGGGGAGGAGTTACATTCCCACGATAATGTTAATTCTGCTTAGCTAGTCAAGTTCCCATGCTATTCGCCTATTTTATATTCCCATGCAAACTCAGCAAATGCAGATGTATTAAATATAGATTAAGCATGATAATAGTTAGTTCTTTAGTACCATCCATTGTATTCGCTTCTTGACAAAATAATTTTTTTTAAAAAACCTAAATTACATTTTTGAAATTCTAACTAAAACTAGAAGATATTTACTTTAAAATGAACAATTATTACACGGTGTTCCAAATTTGAGTAACGAACCAAACTTATGTTTTTTTAAATACAATGGCCAACTTTTTATCCAATATTGGAATTCTAGTTTGTATCGATATTCAACTGTTTCCGCAGCAGCGTTCCCAAGTCTAGGAACAGCCCCATTAATGCCGCGTCATTCGGTAAACACCGATGTTAAAGTGGACAATGAAATTATTGTTTAGTATATGATAAGTGGTTTTGCCAGTGGACAGATGACAGTGAAGATGTCAGTAGTCGGAAAATAAAAGTATGATGTGATATTTTAGTAAAAAGTTTTTTTTATAAGTTTCAATAACGTTCTCTTTTCATTAAAGTATTATTATAAAGTTGTATTGTGTTATTCAATTCAATCACTGCACATTGCACAAGAATCCTAATTATTAAATAAAATGAAAATATTCTAACAAATTCCCTTTAATCTCTGTATGTTAGTACCCATTTAGCTGAATGGTAAGTACAGCAGGTATTTACTTCACGGTTTGTTAGCCCTAGCTAGAAAATAGACAGGAACTAGTCCACGATGAGTGACCACGAAACTCGATTAAGGTTACTTTGAAACATAAATTTATGTTTGTAAGAATTGGCGTTAGACCGAATTTTTCATTTTTTGATTACACCTCAGTATACAGGGTGTATACTCGGATCCGTGACAACTTTCAAAAAGATTATTTAGGTCTTAGGTCAACAGAAAGAGCAAGAAAATACCTCTTAATACTCAGACAAATAATTATTAAAATCGAGTGAATCAATTTGAAGAAACAGCCGCTCAAAAATGTTGCCGTCCCAATCTTTTTGACGAGCAGTTTATATAATTCATGCGAATTCTGTAGTCTATTTTTTCTACGACTAATTGAAATTATACCAATTTTTCATAATAGAGCAAATCGATGTATTTGGATCATTTCTATGTTTGCTATGTTGTTGCATAAATGACTGAGTAATATTTCACGATCAAAATTAACTATAATATATCAAAGACTTTATATCCGTTCAGCCAATTGTAACTGCTTGCTTAACCAATCCTTAACCTCTTTTGAAAAAAGCTTCTAATTATTAAAACACAAATAATTTACAGATGAAATGTTGAAGGTAACAAATGTAATTATTACAGGTTACTGGGTCAATATTTCACACTGGACAGACATGACTGACTGACAGACCTAAATTGACATACATCACATTTGAGTTTCAGTCCCAACCAATATCGGATCATGCCTCAAGTCATGTGAAAAAAAAACTTGATTGTTTTTATTTACTTACATTGATTCTTCGATATGAATAGGAGCTGAGCAGACACAAATAGTTCAATTTGTTGTTCAGTTCAAATAAATTGTATGTTTGATAGATATGAATGACTGATTGCTGGTCTTTATTCACTCCCAATGTCAACTTCTGCACAGTTACTCAGTTCGCCATGCGTAGATTGACATTTAAAGGAATGATAATTTTTCTAATACTTCACCATTTAGTCGGACATTATTTAATAATGAAAATTATTCGGCCAGATATTGTGGATAGAACAATGCTGCATATGACATAACAGCAAATTGAAATAGCAAATAAAACTACACACAACCCGCACCCCAATCTTTAGTTTATTATTAAAATAAATACAAATTCCGAGATTCACCTGGATGACTTTTTGTTTTGCTTCTTGTTTCACCGGGAGAATATCTGAAACAAAGAAAATAATATTACGACGAGAATATAAGAAATGTCAATGCGTTTCAACCGATGTTAGCTGAAGCTTGATCTTATATTGTAGCATAAAATCAGTATAAAAATTCATTTTATATTGAATCAAGAATGGTAATCTAGCACCCAACTTTAGAAACGTATGAAAATTATACGCAAAGTTGCGAAGAATTTATTTACCCTACACATCTGTACCAAAATATTCGTATAAGTAAATTACCAACTCTTAAAAAATTTGATTTTATGCAAAACACGTATTTGGCAGCGCTTGGGAAACCCCAATCAGTTAAAAACAACACAAGAAATTTATTGCATTTTTGGAAAGTCTTACTGATTATAACAAAAATGTTAGTGGAACGATTCAACTTTCAAGTGTAATCGTTTCTACTTGCAAAAATTCAGGAAACCCACAGCATTGCACTTAAGGAAAGATCGAGTGCACATTCTGATCGTACTTTTTCTGTTAACCATTTAAAGATGCCACTTGCAATTTTCTTTGGACAAAACATTTTTAATAAAATGTATCATTTTAAAACAAAACCAAAAAAATGCCGAGTGTCGAGTTTAAATTAAAACAACTGATATCACATAGCTTATAAAAAACAAAGCTCAAAAATGGTGCACGAAAACGGTGTTATTCGTCTAACAAAATCATTCTTATAACCAATAGGATTATCCAAAAATTCAATAATATACAGGGTTTTCCAATTAATAAAAAAGCAAAGTTTGGTCTGTCACAATGTTATGAGATACCCTAACCCACTTACCAAAGTACCCACTTTGGTTAAAGTGTGGTTTCCTTAGATAAATCCCTACAACGTTTGTATTTACTATTTGTTGTTGTAAAATCAAGTAGAAACAATTTAAGGTTGGGTGCAAAATAAAACTGATCACTTTGTAAAGGTGGAGCAATGAGAGAGTAGAGTTTATTATCTCATTTATTTTGAGAAATACAAAAAAATGTTAAATACAACTTTTAGAGAATATTTATATATTTTATAGTTTCAAATTACTTTCGGGTATACAGGTTCATAAAGGCGTGACGGTGACAGATAAAACTTTAGATTTTTTTAAAATAAAACCCCGTTTTTAAAACATTTTTTGATTCTTCATAAAATTCTAAAAGTTTTTTGTTAATAATGTCATATCTAAACCTAATAGATCATCTAATTATTGACTGCATTGCCATTATTTCTAAAAGTAGAATACTCATGTTTGGTACGAACGCTTTACAGGAACGACAAAAATTAATTGTGCAAATAAACATGAAATAGATGCAATACATCAGTGTCATGTAAGTCAAGTTCATTTTTTAAAATTTATTTTGATTATTTCAGTTTAAAAAAATTTGACTTTTATCTATACACCCTGTATATAATTCGTTTTTCTGATAGGTTTTACGATACACTTCAGCTTTTATTAAGTATGTCACATACCCTTTTTTTGTAGACTGCGTTGTGTTTTTTAATTTTTACTTTCAATTTTTTTGCTCTTTTCCTAAGCTTTCCCAGCTTACGACAAACCAAATATGCAGGTGTTGTCAAACGTTGGATTTTCAAAACGTATTATGTCAAATTAATAAGTTTGGTTTTCACTTACACTCACTACTCCACTGTGGGCATATGGACTACTACTTTTTAATGTTTAAGTTTTGCTGTAAGTAACCTAAAAAATTAGAACAAGATTTAAAATGTGTATTCTTGTTTCAGGTTTTAGTTTAGTTAGCAAAAAACGGAGGTAATAGTAAAAAAACATAAATAAATTGAAGACTATTAAAATGAGGTATATGACTGATACTTCATAAACATTCAAGTGTTTCGTAAAAGCTATCAGAAAAAGGAATAATACACACATGAGTATTTCGTTTTAAAAAGTCGACATTTCTTCAACATATACAGGGTGTTTCAGGTTTTAATACGCCTAAAAATAGTTATAATTTGCTATATAAAATAAACTAAATTCCAAAAAAGCTTTGTTACAGAAATACAGAGTGTTGAAAATTTCATTTTTATTCAACTTTTTTCCTGGTGCGCCATTGATTTTTTTTCTTAAAAATTCCAAATTCTTATTTGATTAAGAAACTTTTTTGTATTAATTATTTCTTCCGTATCTCTAACCGTTTTCCATAGTAATATGCGAAGTGCATTTAAAATTTCCGTAAATCATGCATGAAGGTTGTTGCCCTAGAAACAGTTTGAGTAAATTTTATGATTATTTGACAAAAAGTGCCCGATCCGAAAAAGAGGGCACGAAACGTATTTTGTGATAAAATATACTGTTAATTCTATAATATAACATTTTTGTTTAATTGTCAGATTTGATTAGATGTGCCGCCAACTGGTTACATAGTAACTATATGATTTCAATAATATGGTCACCAGAAGGATGCAATTTAGATACAGTCAAGCAAATTGTATTTTTAATTTCAGAAAAGACATACTCATTTAAAAACTAAACGTCGGAGCTGAACCCTAAAATTATTTTCTTAAATAATATTATTAAAAAGGAGTCATTGATTTTACAAAATAATCGATAATAAAGTAGTGTTACGGTCTGGGCCTACTATGCTCGATACTTCTTAACAAGCGCTCGAGGTAGTGTTTTTAGTAGCTGTGTTAATTATTGTACGGAGTGTTTTGAAGTGTAATAAATTTATTAATTGTTGAGTTAAATTGACTTTGTGTGAACCCACGGGAAAATCGTAATAATTGGTGTCAGAAGTGGGATCAGACTTTAGTGCGACGTGAATTGGAACTAAACTTCGGGTTAGAGACTTGTGTTCAGAACCGGACTAGAGATTTTCGGAACAGTGGTGTGTTAAATTTATTTTATGCCAATAACAAGACGTCAAAGTGCAAACATGGAGGCCCAACTTGCAGCTATTATGGCAATGCTTGAAAAACAAGAAGAGAAACAAGAACAAACAGAAAGGATTCGACAACAAGACAAGGAAGAACAAGAAAGAATTCGACAACAAGACAAGGAAGAACAAGAAAGGATTCGACAACAAGAGAAGGAAGAACAAGAAAGGATTCGACAACAAGAGAAGGAAGAACAAGAAAGGATTCGACAACAAGAGAAGGAAGAACAAGAAAGGATTCGACAACAAGAGAAGGAAGAACAAGAAAGGATTCGACAACAACAAGAAAGAATGCTACAACAAGATAATGAAATGCGTCAAGAAGATAGAGAGCGGCAAGAAAAACGTAACGTAGAAATATTGAACGTTCTAGCACGGAACAAGACAGAAATCCAAGAGTATGTAACCCATAGTCTCAAAAAGATGGAGTGTGATGTTGAGGGAAAATTAAATGATGTTCGGGACGACATTAATAAAATTCAGATTGATGTTCGGGAGGACATTCATAAAATTCAGAATGATGTTGAGATAAAGCTACGCGACTTAGAGCAGAAAATTGACAGCAGAGGAGTCAGCTCTACAGTGTTCACCGGAAACGGGCTCAACAAGATCAAGCCTCCCACATACGATGGTCAAACTTCATGGGCAACGTACCAACTCCAATTTGAGGCCGCTGCAAATGCAAATCGATGGAGTAACGAGGAAATGGCTGTAGCACTGGTGGTGGCATTACGAGGACCTGCATTGGAGCTGTTACAGACTCTGCCTATCGCCCAACAAAGCAACTATGACGCATTAGTAGCTGCATTAGAACGACGTTATGGGGATCAGCATAGGAAAGGAGTGTACCAAACACAATTAAAGGCAAGACTGCAGAAAACTGGTGAAAATTTACAAGAGTTTGAGGCCGAAATTCGTCGCCTTGTGCATCTGGCTTACCCAGCCGTCCCGGATGAAAGCCAAGAAGAACTTGTGGCACAGTATTTTGTAGATGGAATTCGAGATCCGGAGGTAAAGAAAATGCTGAAGATGTTCAAAGGGACCAACAGCAGCGAATTACTGATTCGAGCGCTGAAAGTTGAAGCTGCGTGTAACGACTTAAAGCCAAAAATCAGGGCCGTGACTATTCAAGAGGAGAGAGAACCGCCAGCCGATCATGTTGCTACATCAATAAGTAAAATTGAATCAATGGTCGGCCAATTAGTGCAACAAATGGCAGCATCAGCAAATGGCCAGTCCACACAGTTAGAACGGTCACGCCCGATCACTAGAGTGGAGTGTTATCGATGCGGACGTACGGGACACATTAAACGAGATTGTCGAGTAAGGATACCGTCCCGCTCTCCAACGAGGGACGTACAACCATCCAGAAGGGACCAGGAAAACTCCCACTAGTCAACATTACGGGGCGAATGTTGACTAGCGAAAACAAAGCCCCCAGAATTATCTCCATCAGAAGCCTGGGTAGATCAATGGGAAGCCTGAACGTAGATGGAAAGGTGGATGCGATGAACGTTACTTTTACTTTGGATACCGGTGCGGCAGTATCTTTGATCCGGTCAAACCTTGTGGATAAAAGTCAAGTTAAGCCTTTACGAAGAAGTATTCTCCTGCGCACTGTGACTGGAGAATCGGCTAAAGTTTTAGGAGAAATAACAGTCAAGATTTGCCTTGGAAGGATTACGTTTTACCACACCGTGTTAGTAGCAGATATTGAAGATGAATTTATTCTGGGAATGGACCTGATTCGTCAACATGGATTTTCTTTTAATCCCGAGCAAAATATCCTAAGGTTTGGAAGTGAAGAGTTCATCCTGTCAACCAATCACCGCTATGAGTCACCCATTAATGTTTTGGCATCTCAGACAGTAAAAATAAGCGGCAATTCCGAGCAAATAATTATTGGACAATTGGAGCAGAATTCTGGGAGCTGTGTTGGACTTGTACGAAACCCGGACCGACCAGGAAGATGCCTCATTGGGAAATCACTTGTAAATGGAGGAAGTGAAGTCCCAATAAGAGTTGCAAACATTTTTCCAGACGACGTCAAAATCAACAAAGGCGAAATTATTGCGGTATTCGAGCCTGTAGTCAAAATAACCAATTGCGATGGGTTACCAGAACAGGAGGAGCAGTTGGGGGAAAACAAGCTCTTAAATGAACTTGAAAAGACCTGGAAACATCTGTCAACACCACAACTGAAGAAGGCTCGGAGGAACTGATTTTGGACCATGGTAGCATATTTGGAACACCGAACAATATGGGAAAAACTACCATTGTAAAACACCGAATTAACACCGGCAATGCACAACCGATTCGACAACCACCTAGGAGACTACCAATAGCCAAACAACAGGAAGTGCAGGAATTAGTGGACAGAATGCTTGACGACGGAGTTATAGAAGAATCCTGCAGCCCTTGGTCATCACCTGTTGTTCTGGTCACTAAGAAAGATGGATCAAGCAGATTTTGTGTAGATTACCGAAAACTGAATGACGTGACCAAAAAGGACAGCTATCCACTTCCCCGTATCGACGACACACTGACGACTTTGGCAGGATCCTGTTGGTTTTCCACTTTAGATTTGAAGAGTGGGTACTGGCAAGTTGGCATTGAGAAGCAAGATAAGGAGAAGACTGCTTTTTCTGCTGGAAATGGGCTGTACCAATTCAATGTGATGCCCTTCGGACTTTGTAATGCTCCTGCTACGTTTGAAAGACTAATGGAAATTGTGCTTCGTGCCTTAACTGGAAGACTTGCTTGGTTTATCTGGACGATATCATGGTGATGGGGAAAACTTTTGAAGAACATCTGAACAACTTGCAAGAAGTGTTTGCTAGAATAGGTGGTGCCCATCTTCGATTGAACGCCAAAAAGTGTTGGTTCTTCCAAAAGCAAGTCGAATTTCTTGGGCATGTGGTGTCGGTCGACGGAATCCAGACGGACGACAAGAAGATCCAAGCAATTAGAGAATGGCCAGTACCGAAGGATAAACACGAACTGAGAAGCTTTCTAGGACTTGCCACCTACTACAGACGGTTTGTGGAGGGATTTGCCAACATCGCAGCTCCGCTACATCAACTTACTGAGGACAAAACACCCTACTGTTGGAATACCCAATGTGATCAGGCGTTCAGAAGGTTAAAAGCATCACTTTGCTCCAGTCCCATCCTCAGTTATCCACAACCAAAAGGAAAGTTCATTTTAGACACAGATGCCAGTAATTCTGGTATTGGAGCTGTATTGTCTCAAATTCAAAACGGAGAAGAACATGTCATAGAATACTTCAGTAGGAAACTTACCAAAGCAGAACGGAACTACTGTGTTACGAGAAAAGAGCTACTGGCAATAGTAAAATCAGTCGATCACTTTCACAAGTACTTGTACGGACAGGAATTTTTGATAAGGACTGACCATGCGGCACTCAAGTGGCTCCTCGGAATGAAACAACCGGAAGGGCAAGTAGCAAGATGGCTTGAAAAACTCCAGCAGTATAATTTCAACATCAAGCATCGACCCGGAAAGCTGCATAATAACGCAGATGCTCTATCAAGAAGACCTTGCGCCGAAGATTGCAACCATTGCCAGAAAACGGAACAACGTGAAGGAGTTGTGTCCATCAGAATGGTTCAGCTGAAGACCGATGATGAATGGAGTCCCGATGAGATTAGGAAGGATCAACTAGAAGACAGCGACATAGGCCCATTGTTGTTGAGAAAGGAACAAAGCGAGCCAAGACCAACATGGCAAGAAATCTCTAGCAAAGGCCTGACGTTCAAAGCACTTTGGGCTCAGTGGGACTCGCTTGTGGTTGAAGGCGGCTTGCTAAAAAGAGCTTGGGAGAGTGCCGATGGAAAAGAGATAAGGAAGCAGCTGGTAGTTCCCAGAGGAAGGGTCGACAACGTGCTGGAGGAAATGCACAATGGAAAGACTGGTGCTCATTTGGGAGTAAATAAGACTTTGGACAAAATCCGGCAACGCTTTTACTGGGTGAACTACTGCCAAGACGTGAAATCATGGTGTCGACAATGTTCCATTTGTGCAGCTAGCCACGGACCACAGACGAGATCCCGGGGGCCTATGAAGCAGTACAACGTAGGATTGCCGTTCGAACGTTTAGCCATAGACGTTGCTGGGCCTTTTCCTGAGACCAACAGAGGCAACAAGTACATTCTTGTTGCCATGGATTACTTTAGCAAATGGCCTGAGGTGTTTGCGATTCCAAATCAAGAAGCCAGCACAGTCGCTGATATTCTCGTCGAAAATGTCTTCAGTAGATTTGGTGTGCCGTTGGAGTTACACTCTGATCAGGGACGAAACTTTGAGTCCAAGCTCTTTCAGAGGCTCTGTGACCTGCTAGGCATTAGGAAGACCCGAACAACGCCGCTTCATCCTCAGTCGGATGGCATGGTCGAGAGATTTAATAAGACCATAGAGCAACATCTCTCAAAGGTTGTTGATCAGCATCAGAAAGATTGGGACCAGCATATTCCGCTCTTCTTGATGGCTTATAGAGCAGCAGTCCACAACTCAACGGGACAGTCACCATCTAAAGTTCTGTTTGGTCGAGAACTGCGACTTCCATGTGATGTGGTGTTCGGATCTCCAACAGGCCAAAGCACAAACATTGAGAACTACGTTGACGAGTTGCAAGACAGATTACTGAACGTCCATGATCTGGTCAGGGAAAGTTTGAATCTAACTAGCGACAAGATGAAAGCTCGTTATGATCTGAGGGCCAATTCGGGAGGGTTCCAGAAGGATGATAAAGTTTGGTTGTTTAACCCTCAGAGGAAGAAAGGCAAATCACCAAAATTAACACATGTTTGGGAGGGACCTTACAATGTGGTAAAAAGGTTAAACGATGTCGTGTACAGAGTCCAACGCAGCCCCAAAGCCAAGAAAATTGTCCATCTGGACAGACTCAAGAAATACCACGGATTAGATGAAGCGGATCGGGACGATCAGCTTTAAGAGGGGGGCAGTGTTACGGTCTGGGCCTACTATGCTCGATACTTCTTAACAAGCGCTCGCTTCGGGATGAAACCGATGCGCCGTAATATCTGGCCGGGCGCGTATTAAAGTAGGCCACAGTTAGGAAGCGCCGCACCTGGAACAATCGTTAATATTCGACGCAAATCGCGAAGCGTTTCGCGGTCATTCTAGAACGTGGTTTGCGAATATAAAAGACGCGGTGTCAACCGCGGGAGTAGTGAATTTGGGAACGCGGTTAAGTTTAAATAGTGGAATAATTGTGGAATTGTAGTAGTGTTTTTAGTAGCTGTGTTAATTATTGTACGGAGTGTTTTGAAGTGTAATAAATTTATTAATTGTTGAGTTAAATTGACTTTGTGTGAACCCACGGGAAAATCGTAACAGTAGTAAAAAAAATCAAAATTAATTTGAGTTTTTTGGTTTTTGTCAGATCCATAAAGATGTAATAAAAAATGTTTATTTTTTTGGACAAATTATTTAGCAATAAAATGCTCAACTTGGCTGTCATTTAACTAAACCTCTATCAACTATAGTGTCTGATATAGGAATGTTGTTAACAATATGAACACTCTGTAGCATCTAATGCAAATTTATTTGCCTAAATCTTTTTTTGCCATCCCTGTAGGACCTTTGTATCAAATATTCTAGTAATAGTATTCTACCTTTAGAAACAAAAGCCCTGCAGTCAATTTTTTATCATTGTAAAAACTAATTGTTTTGATTATTTCCTTCCTATCAATTTTGACCAATCGCTATCAAGAATTAGAGTAACAAATGTAAATTTTAAGTAAAAAAATCACTTAACAACTGTCAACTTAGCTGTCAGCAGTTTTTCCGGAAAAAAATTCGAAAAAATTTCATGCAAGTTTGACAAGTTGCCTTGTAAAAACAAACTTGATGGTTTCTATGCTGTGTTGCTATGTATTGTTACCAACAACAAAAATCACAAACGACGCTTACGAATTTATTAATTTTTCAACTAAAACTCAAAATGAATCGGTTTGGAAATGTTTCCGAAAGTAAAATTAACGCGGCTGTTGAAAATAGTGTTCCACTAAATACTCAGAAGACTCACAAATCGATCTGGAAGCAATTTATGGAATTTTGCCAAGCAAAAAATTACCAATTACTCCAGACAACAACTACAGGCCAGCTAAATTTAATCCTCAAGGACTGGGCATGGAACATGCGTAAAGCTAATGGAAAAGACTATAAAGAACTGTGTGTAAAAGTAATGTGGAATATCGTTGCCAAAAGACTACAGGAAAAATATTTTCAAGAATTTAATATCGTGTTCGACCCATTCTACGACATTACCTTTAAGCCAGCTGGAGACGCTCGAAATGCGAAAAGGAGAAGTCTCCAGAAACATGAAGAAAAAAGGAAAAGAAGTTCAGCTTCTTTAAACATGGACGAGTACTACAAGATGGTGTCCTTATGGGATGAGACAACTCCAACCGGGTTGCAGCGTAAATTTTACTTTATTGCAGCAGTTGAGCTTGCTTGGAGGGGCGGAGAAGCGGCTCGTTGCTTAACAGAACATTTTAAAGAAGAAATTGATAATTATGGGATCAAAACAGGTGAGATATTGCTTTTTAATTTTGCAACAAAATCTGTAAATATTTATTGTAATTTGGCACAAAAAACGCTTATATCAAAACAAAATATGTGCGCATACTTTTTATCTTGGCATAAAATCTGTTTTCGCAATTTTTTAATGTTATTTTTGCAATACCTTGTATAAATCACGTTTGTCATTTTTTAGCATCCAAAATTTGCTAGCTATACTATTTTTGTAATAAAATCAAAAACGATATATAACCACAAAAATTCCTTTTGCTTTTCCAAAAAAATTAAAAGCTACATACATCTACTTTAAAATCACACTACAAAAGATATTATGACATTTAAGTTAAATTATGTATCCCTTGTTTCAGGAAGCATTCAGTACAATACAGTCTTCAGCAAAACTGCACAAGGTGGTGCAAAAAATCTGTGCGATAACAAGTGGCTTGTTCCTAATTCAAAAAACCCTGAGTTTTGTCCGGTACGTTTGTACAAATCCCTGTTGGACAAACGAACGTCTAAAATAACAACAAATAGATTGTTTTTGACACCAAATTCAGCATGGCAATCCAATCGTAACACTAGATGGTTTAAAAACGTTCCTGTTGGAAGAAATGAACTATCAAAATGGACAAAAGACGCAGCGCAGAAAACAGGTGTGAACACGAAAGAAATTAAAATATCTAACCATTCTATGCGATCAACTGCTGTTACTAATCTTGCAAAGGCCGGTGTAGGCGAGCAGCAACTCATCAAAATCATAGGACATTCTAAAGCTGCGTCTATCCAACTATATCTACAAATGGACAGTCAACATCATTCAAATATCATCACTGCTTTAAGAACCGTCCAAAATATTGTACCATCTACAAGCTTCGAAGCTCCCTTGAAAAAACAGAAAATAGACACTTCTTCGAGCCAACACCATCAATCGTTTGACACCCCTCACAGCAACATAAAGAATAGTGCTACTACAAACATAATTAAAAACAATCTAACCGATATGGCTAACAATACTCCTGTAACCTACAATAATTGTAATTTTTATATTAATTGTAATTTAAAAGTAATTACGAGTTTGAAGTAATTACCCTTTCTAGCTTGAAAGTTATTGTTCTTATTGTTTTAATTAAAACAAAATGTTTATTTAACTCAGGAAATAATCTTACCAAATATCCCTCGTGGATCTAATTTTTCCTGTGGAAAAATTGGAATACTCGTTTCTAAGTAATTTGTTTTTCCGAATTTTCCGGAAAAATTAAATGCACTAGGGATATTACCACCGAAAAAATTGAAATATTAATAATTAATAATATTAGAAAATCTATTAAGTGTGTATGTATTAAAAAATATGTAGTTCTATTTAAAAAACTAATATGTTATCTGCCACGAATTTATACACCACTCTGTACAGGATGTTACAAATTCAATGCATTAGCATTGCTATCTCAGAAACTATAGTTGATAGAGTTTTAGTTAAATGGAGGCAAAGTTGCGCATTTGATGATTTGAATTTTTCTTTATTACTACCGTAGATCTCCGACATAAACCAAAAAAGTTAAATTTCTATTTTATTTTTTTGCCACTATTATTGATTATTTTGGAAAATCAATGGCACCTTCTGGAGGCACTTTTTTATGCTCTTCAATAAAATTGTTTTAGTTTTTCGTTCCGAGGTTCAGTTTTTTAAATACCATCATCAATTTCATTTTTTCAAAAATGGACCTGAACATTTTTATTTCATTTCTTACTAGCCACAGGCCTCCCGAAACTAATGATGTGTCACACTTGTCAAGAAAATATACCTAGTGTATTATGTACTTGGTACTTTAAGTTTGTTAAATAAATTAAGCAATTGAAATTGATTGGTTTTTGTCATAATGAGAAGATAATTTATTTTTATATAATATAGGTTTATTGTTCCTTTGAAAAAGAGAGAAAATTTTCTATGGTATTCATTCATTTAAAAAAAATACGTTTTTGTTCAAACGGACGAGAAGTACTCACTTCACGTACTGTTCAGCGGCCGTGAAATGCACTTTTACGGACGGGGTCAATAGCCACGGCCAAAAAAACAAATACAGAAAGAAAGTAAATTAACAATATCTATGTCACCGTCTACGCTTATGGTTGCTAGTTACGATTTCTCTATGTGACCACTGTGTGCACCAATTACAGCAGTACGCCCATCCATATCAGTACAGCAATCTTCGTCTCCCAATTTCATTTTCGCGTATATGAAAAAATGGAAAATATTTCTGACAAGAGTGAGTTTATTATGTAATGTCACATCAACAATGCATAACCAGCAACATAAACAATAAACGTCACCGTGATTGTTAGACCCTTCTCATTTTACTTATCAAAAATTATGAATTTCTAAGTGCATATCGTTTGAACAAAAAATTTTGTGTACAGGGTGCTGCATTTTCGATGGTTTTACGGGGTACAGAGAAAACGGTAATAGATAAGAAAAAAAGTAGCATACGTGTTCTGATCTCTTTTTCTGAGCTGAGATGACTGGCGAAACGTGGGCGGCGCAAACTTCTTTTGTTTCAAAATACGGTTTTCAAAAAACAATTTTTCGAAAATTGTTAATTTTTAAACCTCTTCTGTATTTCAGTTGCTCTTAAAGTTATCGAAAAAGAAAGAACGGTTCCCGGTAGTAGTTTTCATGTAGAATCCAATGGCGTAGTCAGTTTTTTTCTATTCCGTTTAGTTTCTGACAAATTACAGTAAGTTACATTTTTTTAAATGGAACATCCTATATATTTTTATGTCATTTTGTTCTGTTGATTTTTACCTTTTCAGCGGTGTATTACAACATATAAGTTTGTAAATGTTAATCTTGGTAATTAGAAAAAAAGCGTTTTGTTAACAAAAAAGGGCTAAATAATATGTATAAAAATACCCACAGTCGAAACAAAATTTTTCTATGTTTATATTAACATGTTACATGTCGTTTATAAACAGTTTTTTTAACTTCTACCTTAAAAATAGTAGTAAATAAAAATGGCCACTTTTCTTATTAAAGCGACGGTAGAACTGTTTGTAATTTAGATTTTTTTAATTATAGGATTTATTAAAAATATTGAATTTTCTGATGTGTTAGTTTATATGATTTCCGATTGTTTTTGTTTCGTATTTTAGATATTGGCATTTTTTTAACTTAGCAAACGACTTTTTTTTTAAATAAGAGGATTAACCTCTACAAGCTTATATGTTGTAATACACTGTTGAAAAGGTAAAAATGAACAGAATTAAATGACGTACAAATAGTTATATAGGGTGTTCCATTTAAAAAAATGTAAGTTACTGCCATATGTCAAAAACTAAACCTAATAGAAAAAAACCGGTTACGTGATTGGATTCTACGTGAAAAGTTATACCAGATACCGTTTTTATTTTTTTAATAACTTTTATAGCAAATGAAATACAGAGGAGGTTCCAAAATGACCAATTTTCAATCTTATAACAAAATATATATTTACTTGATATGATACAAACTTGTATCTTTGAAACAAAAGAAGTTTGCGCAGCCCACTCTTCCCCAGTCATCTCAGCTCGGAACACGTATGCTACTTTTTTCTATCTATTACCGTTTTCTCTGTACCTCATAAAACCATCGAAAATGCAGCACCCTGTACACCTCGGCCGTGAAATAATTTTTTCGTCCTCAAGATTGTTGTCCTCGGCCGTAAGATGGCCTCGGAAGCCAAACTTTCTTTCAGCCGAAAAAATACCATTTCACCGCCTAGGTATACAAATAACTATTTTGTTTAATTATTTACTTTTCAGATACTCACATGTTTTAATTTGTGGTTGAGTTTTGATAAAACAGCTTTCTTTTTAGTGTTAAAAAGAGCAAAACCTAATTATTAAATCATATCAAACTAAATTATCTACTAATTATGACAACACATAAATTTCAAAGGCATATTTGTTTAAAAAAAAAGTAGGTACCTAAGTACACTACTGAACTAAGTGTGGCACATTATTATATTATCATACACTGCTTTCATATAGTACATACTGCCTAAATTCAATCAAATTGAAAAGACTAACTTTTCTCAAAAATGCTTGAAAACTCTAAATACTCTATGTTTTTATTTTTATTAACTGCTGTTGTGTTTGTAATGGATGTTGTAATTGGAATTATACAGGTCCCAAAAACTAAGTATTTAAAATATGTTTGATCTTTTAAATTTTGGCAACACCTCTTTATTATTGTATAAGTTTCTAGACTCCAGCAACAATTCTAAACATCATTCATCATTCCATGCAAGTTGTACCACAATTATTGTTCAGCAAATATTAATATTTTGAAACCAATAATTTTCCAAGAAGTCAAATTAACATCCTCAAAAATTATTGATAACATTTAAAAGAAGTTAATAAACAGTCTTTGTTATTGTCAAACAGTGGATAGAATTCATTTTGAACTGATTTTAATTTTTTACTAGGTATTTTTTTTAATAAAAGTTGGGAGACCTATAGTTTTGAAAAAGGTGTTTTTGACATTTATTTGAACAGAATTGAAAATTGTTGTAGTAATACAAAATCTCTCTTAGAAATAAAAAGATAAGGTACTGAATGTTTTTGTGAAAAGTAAGTCCCTTCCATTTTATCAAATTGATGCAGTAGGTACTTAAAAAAGCCACTGTATAATACATATTAACTGAAGGTTGAACAATGCAGTTTACTAAAGTGTATAATTATTAATTATTGTGTTCAACATAACAATAATAAAAACTGCAATGCTTGGATGTTAATTTAAGTAAAATCAGTATACCTACTGACCTTAAAACTTGGTTTTTTATCCACTGTTCTAATGTAAGTAGTTGAACCCATTGCACAGCATTTCACTCTTCAACTATGTTGCATCTTCTTAGTGGGTAATTTGTTCCTCGCTTAGGTCAATTTTTTCATAAAAGTTGTGTTTTTTCATCCACATGAAAAAGTAGTAAAGTATTCAGCATATACAGGATACAGATCTTTAAAATAGGCCCAATTTCTTGCTTGAACCACCCTAAAAAATGTCAGACTACCTATAAAAGTTTCTAGTAATTATGCATCAACATGGTTTATTAAGGTTAGGTATGAAATTGCTATTGCAATCTTACCTGGGCCAGCAGGCATTGTATCCATTATGACCATTGAAAATATACATTTACTTGATTTTAGTGTATAATCTTCACCGATTATTAGATTATTATTGTAATAAAAATACAATTATTGGATGCTAAAATTTTTTGACACATCAAAACAAAAACAAAAGCAAAGTGACCAGTTGGCATTTGACATCACAACAGATCCAAGATGGCCGATCAGCGGAACTTGTTTACGTAAAGTCATCCGCCGGGTGACGTCACAGTGGATGCTCGGGGGCACAATATGCCCTATAACCGAAAGAACTACTGGCGTGGTCTGTGGTTATGTATTACTCTTTGATTCTCTCTCTACATTAAAGTAGTCCATCTTCACAGAGTGGAGACATTACTTTCCTTTTGAGATAGGTAAGTTCGAATAATCAAAATATCTAAAAATTTAGATTCATTACTTATTGTTTAAAAAAAACATGGCAGCAGCACAAAGATGT
The DNA here is from genome assembly GCA_018691245.2 of Ips nitidus. Taxonomy (NCBI): domain Eukaryota; kingdom Metazoa; phylum Arthropoda; class Insecta; order Coleoptera; family Curculionidae; genus Ips; species Ips nitidus. The sequence continues at coordinate 4,810,530 of CM042803.1, read as the reverse complement.
TTTCTTTACAATCATAGTACTTGATAGATGTTGTCTCATACAAGTGGTTTGTAGAACTAGTACAACAGGTGTCCAGGAGCACCCTGGACATAGGAGATTAACATGGAAAAATGGTTTTGATTTTTTTCCGGATAAACAGGTCATTGTTGCTGATACGGTTGCTCGACAACCGCTTTAAGCTGGATTTATAAACTCTGTTGTTCCCGTTGCTCGTAATTCGTTGTTCGTGATTGGCGCTGTTCCGAAAATAACGCATAGGGATTCGCACGCATACATTTATAAACCTCGGTTATCGCGTTGCTCGTAGTTTCTATTGTTGCTGGCTGTTATTCTCTGTTGTTTCCATTTAACCAAATTTTATTTCTGTTGCTCGTGATTCGCGATTCAACCAATGAGAGTGCTTAAACAGATCAGATGATATTGACATTTCTAACGTCAACACAAAATTATTAAAAGGCACGTTCCAGTCATTCGACCGTTTTCTTGGCCGGGCTTGGTTATCTGTGCGTTTTTTTGTTGTGTTGCGTCGTTTTGTGTTGTGTTTGAGATGGACATGGAGGAATCGCAAGGAGAAAGTGAAGTAGGAGTAGGGTTGTCTGTAGAGACGGAGGAACTGCTTATAGACCTGATTCAAAACTATGAATACCTGTACAACTTGGCTCACAAGGACTACAAAAATAATATAAAAAAGGAAGCCGCATGGGCTGACATGGCGGCTGCCTTAAAAATATCAGGTATCTTGTTTGAGATGCGTTTTTATTATCCAATTATTACCATTATACCGTTCTTTTTTTAGTAAAAGACTGCCAAAAGATGTGGAAGACTCTACGAAACAAGTTTACCCGCGAGAAACGCGAAAGGGGTAAGTCGGGAGCTTCGGCAGAAGTGAGGTGGCCATTATATAAAAAAAATGATGTTTTTTGAAAAGTGCCACCGACCAAGAAAATAAGTTTAGATAATGATGTTGCATGATTCAATGAAGTACATGACACTACATGGGAATGTCATTCAAACAGAACTCATACGACTACCCCACTCCCAACTACGTCAATGACAAGACCGCTTTCGGCAGCGTCATCAATTGCCTCAGTATCGTCGCCAGGGTCCATATGGGACACTATGGAGGTGCTGTTGTCGCCTGAGGCTTTCACTAGCAAACATTTAGAAGAAGAGACAGTTACAACACTTACAACACATGATCAAATAATAGATCCTGTAGAAACACCACGATCTGGTAATAAATGATTAGTATTTTTTAAATATTTTCGACGACGACCTTAATCTGTCCCCTTTTTCAGAAAAAAAAGGAAAAAATCTAGTCAATGTAAGGTATTTGCCTGCAGCTTTGTTTTAGCAGTTGCAATTATGTGGTGTCAGTTTAGCGACGGCTACTTTGAAGTTGACTTATGACAATTTTGAGCGTTAGGACATGTGAGGTTAGAACATATGATGGAAGGTAGATCCAAGAGAGAAGATAGACTGAAAAACGTGCCCACCTAGTTAAGGGAAGAGTTACAAGTTATTTGATATCTTTTTTAACATAATATACGCATTAAGTTATCAGCTCCCTTATTATTGATCCAACCAACACATGGTGTCAGGTGTTTAAAAACGAAAATTGAGCTAGTGAAAATGGAATTTAAACCGCCTGGTGAGTTTAGTTTGTCGTCTTCAATGAATTGGCCCCTTTGGAGAAAGAAATCTATTTGATGGCCTCTGAAAAGTCCAACTCTAGTGAACAAGTCAAGATGTTAGCCACTTTGTTAGCTTGCATAGGGGATGATGGTATTCACTTCTACAACTCCATGTCAGAAGATGATAAAGCAACACTTGAAAGCCTGCTTAAAGCTTTTGATAACCATTTTACGCCCAAAAAGGTTATCACAATGGAAACTTTTACTTTTAACAATATGGTACAAAAAGAATGTCAAAGTTTTGATGAATATGTACGTGATGTCCGCAAACAGGCCAAGTTTTGTGAGTTTACTTGTTCAAATCCAGAGTGTAATAGGTCATATGAGGATCGAATGATTAAAGACAGATTAATAATTGGAATGAAGGATAAAGAATCTCAAATACGATTGTTAAGAGAAACATCCCTAACTGTGAACAAGATTATTGACTACAGCAAATCAATTGAGCTCAGCAAACTTCATATTAAAATCTTAAATCCTGAAGAAGATGTGAATGCTGTGAGACAAGAGCAAATAATCAAATGTAAGTTTTGTTGTTATGAACATCCTAGAGGCATATGTAGAGCATTTAACAAGACATGTGCCATATGTCAGCAAAAGGGGCATTTTGCAAGAGCATGTCAAGAGCAGGGAGGAAATCAGAGAGGAGCATCAAGATCAAGCAACCCTGGAGAATCTTCAAATTTTTCTGGAAGGATGGACCGACAGTTACCACAACGAAGACAAATTAGAAGTCAGAGAGTAGACACCTTAGAGCAACAGCAACCTGGAGAAGAGTATGAAGCTGGTGAAGAAGAAACATTATTTGTAAGTGAATGTACAACTAGTAGTAAAAGGGCCTGGTATGAGGACATATCAGTTGAGGGAATGCTAGTTAAATTTAAGTTAGACACAGGAGCAGATGTTAGCATTTTACCAGAAAAAATTTTAAAGTCAATGTCAGTTTCAAGACAGGTTGAAGCTAGTTCTAGTAACTTAATTGCTTATGGTAATATTAAGCTAAAACCGTCTGGTCAAATACTGAAAGTTAGAGCTGAACCTTTAAGCTTGTATCTCGAATTAACATGTTGTCTTCCTTACCAAAGGATAAAAAGGATGTGTACTTTCAGTTTAAGGATATTTTTGAAGGTTTAGGTGAGTTACCAGGTAAGTGTTCTATCAGACTAGCTGACAATGCCATATCTGTTGTACAATGTCAAAGAAAAGTTCCTCTGTCATTACATGAACCCTTAAAGAAAACATTACAGTAGAATTAACCAATGTCATTGAAAAAGTTTCATATCCAACAGAATGGGTAAATAGCCTCATGATTGTAGAAAAACCAAATAAGTCTTTAAGGTTATGTATTGACCCGAAACCTTTAAACAAATATATTTGTCGAGAATATTTTCAAATTCCCACAGCTGCTGACATTATCAGCAAATTGACAGCAAAGAATATATTTTCTGTGATTGACATGAAGGATGGTTTTTGGCAAATTGTCCTTGATAAAGAAAGTTCAGATTTATGTACGTTTAATACACCTTTTGGTCGATACAAGTTTAATAGGTTACCTTTTGGAATCTGTAGTGCACCAGAAATTTTTCAGAGAAAAAATTTTGAATTGTATGGAGACATTTGTGGAGTAAATATCTATTTTGATGATATTATAGTAGCATCCACAAATGAAGCTGAGCATGATAGAGCACTTTTTGAAATTTTTAAGAGATTAAGTGAAAATAAAGTCAAATTTAACTTTAAAAAGTTCCAATACAAATTAAATGAAGTTACTTTTATGTGGCTTAAAATATCATCAAAAGGTGTAAGACCAGATGATGAAAATTTTAAGGCTATATCTGCAGTTGAGGTACCTACAAATAAAACTGAAGTTTTAAGAATTCTTGGTTTAGCAAAGTTTTTTTCAAAGTTCATTCCAAATCTATCTAAGCATACAGAACATTTAAGAGACTTGACAAAAAAAAATACAAAATTTTATTGGAGTCCAGCACACGACTTAGAACTTAATAATTTAAAGCAGTTAGTTTCACATTCACCAATTCTTAAAATTTTTGATCCAAATAGTGAGATAGTAATTCAATGTGATGCCTCTTCTGAATTGTTAGGATGTGTACTTTTGCAGGAAGGTCGGACGACGTTGGTCGGACGAATAAGCTTTGCTTCGCGAACATTATCCAAATCAGAAAAAAGATATGCACAGATTGAAAAAGAATTATTAGCAATATGTTTTGCATTTGAGAAGTTTCATTATTTTGTTTATGGTCATCCAGTTACTGTGCAATCTGATCACAAGCCTTTGGGTCCAATTTTTGTAAAAGACTTAGAGAAGGTTAGTAATAGGTTGCAAAGAATGTTACTAAAGCTTTTAAAATATGACATTAAAATAGTGTACCTTTCTGGAAGAGACATGTTAGTAGCAGATCTTTTGTCCAGATCTTACATCAAAGCACCTATTTCTGATGATCCAGAAATGGAATATGTCATTCATGCTATTTATAATAATATTGCTAATAATTTCTGATGAGAAGAAACTAATGTTTAAAACAGCTCTCACCAAAGATCTTGAATTGTCTGAAATAAAAGAGTTGTATTAAAGGTTGGCCAAAAAGTTCTAGTCAACTTGATAAAAAATTAAAATTTTATTACAAGTTGATAAATCAAATATACCTATCAAACGATTTGTTATTTTTAGATAATAAAATAATTGTACCCTTATCACTAAGACAAGAAATGCTTGCACTCATTCACAAACCTCATTTTGGAATCACAAAGTCAAAAATGCGGGCAAGACAACTCTTTTATTGTCCTCACCTTAGTGTAGACATTGAAGAATATATCTCCAAGTGTGAACCTTGTCAATTACATCAAAGATCCAATCAAAAGGAAACTCTTATAAGCCATAAACTCCCAGAAAGACCATTTCAGTATTTATCAGCAGATTTTTTTGAACTTGATTCAAAAAATTATTTTCTGATGGTTGATTCCTATTCTAACTGGATAGAAGTCTTGTGACGCTATTTATTCGGGAGTTCGAAACAAAGTGGGTTCTAGAACAAAAGTTAATGAGAATTGCCTCGGGCGCCACCTGGTTTTAAGAAAGTATTTAGAGTTTTCGAAATGTGAACCAGGAAACACAATTCGTATGCCTTGGTAGCTTTTAAACAGCTGGAGACAAGGTTCCCGACAATCTGTGGTAACAGTGGTTCAGTTGGTGACAACGCTAATAAAAGCCAAAAGTACCAATCAACTAACGTATATTCTAATTGCTTAACTTAAAATGCCAGCAAACTTAACTAAACCAAATAATTAAGCAAATAAGCGTGTCTTAAATCCCCCCTCCCCTTAATTAAACAAGAACGAGAGTGAGAGTGTGCAACTTAGTTACGGTACGGGTCGGATGCGATGCAAAACAGGTCAACGGTATAATGCAGAAAGTTAAAAAGCCACGCAATGCAATGAATGTTACAGGTACAAGATGAATCAAAGTTAATTACAGGGACAATGCAGGTCTACGTTTACAACTAAGCAATTAACCGTCCTAGTGCAAATAAAGTTACGGTGTCACGGGTCGGTAAAAGAGTTGGAAAAGGGTATTACTGAACCACCCGGTCTATACGAGCCTTGTAGTGGTTCTTGTCGGCAACAGGATCTAGAAACTTGCCTCCTACGCCCGGTCTAGCGAACCATGTAGCGTAGTCAACAATACGGAGCCAGGAAGTGCGGCCGGACTACTAAATGACACAAACGCCCGGTCTAGCAAACCATGTAGCGTTTGTGTTGAATACGGAACTATCGTGTAGCGCCCGGTCTAGCAAACCTCGACGCTACAGAGTGAACTTGGGCCGGAAATTGGCCTATCGGGGAAAAGTATACAAACACCCGGTCTAGCGAACCATGTAGTGTTTGTACAGAAACCCACAATGCCGGATCTATGGCGTAGCACCCGGTCTAGCGAGCCACGATGCTACTGAAGTAAAAGGGCCGGAAAAATGGCCGGGCTGGGACTAACGGTGCAAACGCCCGGTCTAGCAAACCATGTAGCGTTTGCAATGAAAACTGGTGACGTGAACGTTAAAGCAGCGCCCGGTCTAGCGAACCACGACGCTACAACAAACGGCGGTACAGGGTTGGAGTAAACAAGGAACGAACACCCGGTCTAGCGAGCCTTGGTGTTCAAATAACAGGTACACAGTGCACTAGGAGGGCCAGCCACTAAACAGGTATACTTACTGTGATGCGGCGGTGCTGCTGGGAGGTTGAGATGTTGCTCGGGGAGAGCTAGTGATCTCAACAGACCACGAACTGGCGGCGCACGCCAGTTTTATAGACAGTCCGGTTCCCCACTTTCGGGTAGTGGGAAACACGGCCCTACTCGAGTGACGCGTACAGAACCGCAGTACTGCAGGAAAACGGTACGCTTCGGCCAACCTAACCGGCTACGTCAACTCGCGAATTATAATTACAAGGAAAGCCGTAAACCACTAATTTCCTATTACGCGCTATCATACTGCAGCGTTGTTCTAAACCCTGTAATACTACCAATGGTTTCCAACAAGAATGGTAAAAATCGGACTGGCCAATCCTGAGAAAATATACTAACTTAAAAATACGGCTTTTCGTATTTTGGCAAAGTACTAGCACTGGTTACTTTACTAAACGGCTTCTATTAATAGTTCCCTTATCTGCATATCGCCGCAAAACCAACGGCACTAACGGACGGCTTAGTAAACAAAGCAACAAATATTCGTAACTTCGTTACAGTCTTTCAATCTAATACAAAAACAGCTAATGATGTCATAAAGTTTTGTAAACAAGTATTTTCAAGATTTGGTGTCCCAGATATATTTTATAGTGACAATGTACCATTTAATTCAGATTTGTTTAAAAGATTTCCTAGTGAGTGGAATTTTGAATTAGTTTTCAGTAGTCCTCACCACCATCAGCCTAATGGACTAGCAACGTTGGCATCGTCAAGAATATGTTACGAAAGGCAAAACATGAAAGCACTTTAGATGAACTTCTTTTAGAGTACTGAAATACTCCTTTGCCGGCTTTACAATATTCTCCTTCCGAGTTATTATTAGGTAGGATATTAAAATCTAAAATTCCAATTTCTTGTAACAGTTTGAAGCCAAGAAATCTGAATCATGATTTGATTCTAGAAAAACATAAAGATAGGCAAAATTCTCTTAAAAATGTCTATGACAAAACTGCTAAAGACCTTGATTTGCTTAAAATAGATGAAAACATATTATATCAAGATAAAGATTGCTGGAAAAAAGGGAAAGTAAAGCAAATAATTAATGACAGATCTTATAATATTATAAATGAATCAGGCATGACCCTGAGAAGAAATAGAAAATACTTAAAAAAAACAAAACTAGAATTTGAAATCAAGTAGTGTTATCATCAATCACAATTACCATATAGCGACTATTATGAAATGTCATTAGACCATCTAGGCTTTGACAGCTTGTTTAATGGAAACTCACTGCCTTTATCAAACAATAATAATACCCCTTTAAGTAATATTGTACACACCGAGATAGAAACTAAGGATGTAGATATGTCAATTGACTCAGCTGATGATCAAGAATCTGTGGAATACAATGAACCTTTGCAAAGTATTAAGCGTCTTTTTGATGATTCAAAAAATACTATTGAGATTGTGTTCCATGATACTGATACACCAGGTAGTGCTCAAAGTGATTTGTGTAGTAAAAACAGTGCCCTGTGCGAAAGTGAAAATTTGGGTAAAAGAATGCGCAATCGTCCCAAACGTTTTAAAGACTATGAAACTAGTTTTAAGTAGTATGTAGTTACGCATTTCAGTTGTCTTTGTTCGTTTTTTTTTATACTTTTAGGAAAAGCGTGTAAGGTATTTGCCTGCAGCTTTGTTTTAGCAGTTGCAATTATGTGGTGTCAGTTTAGCGACGGCTACTTTGAAGTTGACTTATGACAATTTTGAGCGTTAGGCACATGTGAGGTTAGAACATATGATGGAAGGTAGAACCAAGAGATAAGATAGACTGAAAAACGTGCCCACCTAGTTAAGGGAAGAGTTACAAGTTATTTGATACCTTTTTTAACATAATATACGCATTAAGTTTAATCAGCTCCCTTATTATTGATCCAACCAACACAAATACAACAGTTTTTTATCTGCAACGCAGTTCAGCGCAGACATAAAGCCATAAAACGTAGCCTCTCGAGTCTGGACCATGCTTATTCCTACTGTTAAAGAGCCAGTTGCCAGTTTACCAGTTAAAGTTGCCAGTTAAACTTCTTAGTGGTATTCCTTATCATAAATTATAAAGTTTGCCCATAACAAATAACAACACATAGTAAACAAGTAACATTGACTAAACATTACTACATTAACTACGTAACCTTGTTTCCTATGTTTGGTAATAAAAATTAGTTTATGATTAGGAATTTCACTAAGACGTTGTATAAGCCCGCTTTGAAACAATGATAAAATTGACAAATTGTTACCTTTTCATGCCCACCTTAAGTATCGTGGAAATACCCTGCATGTGCTTGTACCGCTTGTGCTCATGTAGTCATGCATGTGGACATGTGCATCTTCCTCTTCCTGCCTTGTGTTTGCGAATTGCGACTTGCCGGTTGCCGGGGAGTCACACAGACACAGCACCTTCACAGCCAAGGTTGCCCAATCCGTCGACTCGATTTCCCCAGTCAAAATAAAAAATCTCCTAACTCAACTAATCAAATTCGGGGATTAACGGCCTTTAATCTTGTTTTAAAACTTGAAAAAATCTATTAATTAATGAACCCATCTTGCAATATCCGGAATGGTGTCATCATTGACAAATAAGTCTTTGGATGTTCAAATGTCCTTCAATATCATGGGGGCTCACTTTTGGTCCTTCTCTTAGTCATTGGTCATCTACAACAATGATATTAAAAAAAGTTTAATTTGTTCTTCTTCTTGCAGTGCCTATCCGGTTCGGATGCTGGCGACTAGCATGGCTATTCTGACTTTGTTGGCTGCTGCACGGAACAGTTCAGTAGTGGTTAAGGCAAACCATTGTCTGAGGTTTTGAAGCCAAGAGTTTCTTCTCCGTGCTGATCCTTTATGGCCAAATATTTTGCCCTGAAGAATGAGCTGCAGCAACCCATACCAATCTTCGTTTCGTTTTGTTTAATTTGTTATAAGTTATAAACCCAAGCAAGTAAATAAAAATAAATATAAAGTACCTATAATATATAAATTACTTGATAAATTTTCAATTTCAAGCTCATTTTTGCCTAACAAGGACCCTTGTTGAGGTAAAGGCTATTATTATATTCATAAACTAGGAATTTGTTTTGCTATTAGGAGTTTTTAAAGAAAATGGATGGTTTGGTAGAAGTTAAAAACATGGGCAGATCTGCTGTAAAACCGCTGCAGTGTTTTCTTTTGACATTGTGGCTTCTGGCCAACCAGGAGAGTTTCAGAACAGTAGCTGATCGCTTTCAATTTAGCCCTGGTCATGCTCACACCATATTTTTAAAAACAGTAATGTTTATAACATCTCGAAAAGACTCGATATTGAGAAAACTGTTAAGGAATTTGATGAATGTTGAAGAAGTTTTCCACAAGTAGTTGATTCATTCTATAGTCGAAAAGGAGTACATTCAGTTATTTTGAAGGTTGGATATATTGCAAATTTTAATTTTTGCTTATTACTATGAATTTGAAATAAACTTTATACTTTTCAGGGGGTTGAGGATAAAACGACCGAGCCATCGGCTACGGAAGATACAGGGGGTCCCCTTCAACCTATTAATGTCACAATGGGCCCAAGAGAAAATTCTGGGACCCAAGGGGCCTCCAACTCAGCAGCCACGCATTGCTGTACAAAATGCGGTAAAAGCTACCAGACGCGCAGCGGTATGCTTAAACACTTAAAAGAGTGCGGATCCCGTGACCGCAGGAACTGTAATATTTGCAGTCGAGAATTTGGGTAATTTTTGGCATTAAGGTGTCACGAGCGCGCGGCGCATAAAGATGCCTACCTCGAGCAGGAGGAGATAAAGGCAAAGCCTAGCGAGGCAGAAGTACTAGCCAAAATAGCTGAAATGGAAGCCAATAAAAAGAGCAACTATTTTCTGAATGATATCGCTAGTGCAACAGGCTTAACTAAAGACCAAATCCGTCACAGACGGCAAAAGCCAGAGTATAAAGAATGTCTTCAGCTCGCTCACGAGAAAGCAAAATCTACAATGTCTATCTCGCCGTGGGTTAAGGGCTCGAAGAGAAAGGCTCTGGCGCCCTCCGCATCTGATTTTGTAAAGAAACCATCTGCATCGCAGCCCGCCGCAGCAACCAGCATCAATAAAAACATCAAAGATACCGTAAAATCGCAGCCAATACCCAAAACGCCTGTTCTGACCAACCAGATAGATATCTCCGAGTCTCCCAAAGTCGCAAATGTGAGCTTAAACAACACGGCAAATGAGATTTTCTATACGCCGCCGTCACCAGATTCTGACGAGTCAAACAAGCAAAAGTGCATTATTTCCGACGACATCGCCCAAGATACACCCAAACGGGCGCCGACTATCAGGTCGGAATTAAACTCAACAGGATGGCCAGGGTCTGCACATGGTGCTAGAGTTTGGCAAAATTCTCCCGTTTATTCAAAATTAAAAAATCGTGCCCTACCAAGCTGCTATCATTTATTAGGGGAGACTGCTTAATATAATATTTGTGTTCTTTTTATGTTTTGTTCATTTGTGCGTAATTATTTTTGTTCGTTCGTACAAAAATTCATGGGATGGGTTGTGTAGCGAGTTTTGAGGGTGTCTAATTTTTGTTATGAGTCTAAGAGAAATGTGTTCTGTGACCTGTGTTTTTTGTCTTGTCAGTTGCACAGTATATTATGTATATTATGTCCATAATCAAGTAGAGGTCTGCATATAGATTTATATATTTTAGTTGCAGTCATTGTACTTATTCCTTTGTCTTTGTATGTAAGTGTTCTGAAGTGTTTTGTTCTTTTTATGATTTCGTTTCTTACGTTTTGTGTATGTTTGGTAAATTTTAGTTTTTGAGCAAGTGTTATTCCTAAGTATTTCACGTCTTGTTTAGGAGTAGTTCTGTTTCCGTCTGCTGTTATAGTAGGATAGTTGTCTTTAATTTGGTGGTTTGTTAAAAGTAGCTGATTTTTTGTGGCGTTTGGTGACAATCTCCATCTGTAGAACCACAACATGGTCTTGTCATGTTCCAAATTAGGTTGGAAGTGTAACAAAAAAAATAAAAAGCTTATTTTCTATGCCTGTTGCACTTATTTGACACCAGTAGCGCCACCTGAAAATAAAAATTGAAGAGTCTGTCACATTTTTATTATTTTTGAGCTAAACATGGCAACGTGTAGGTTATTAGTAGTATATTTTTATGCCGTGGTCAAAAAGGGAAGAAACGCGAAGCCTCACAGCTTAAACTGTGTGTGAAAATATCCCTACAACGAAGAAACGCGAAAGGTCCATGCGAAAAGTCGAGAAAGGTGAAATGTCCACATCGTCAACATACTGCGTGCAGCTGTAAACGTTTAGTTTACGATTGACGTTTGGGAAGTTAAGTGCGTTGTTTCTAAAAAAAGACCTACAAACACGTTGTAAATAATGTCAGACAGTACAGACAGTGACAGTGGTGATTTGAATACTCGTCAAAGAACAGCTAAGAAAAAGAAAATAACAGGCCGAACCAGTGAAGTAATGAAGCGAATGAGACAACAGAGTCACGAAACAGGTGAGAATTGCCATTGCAAAAGATTAAAGTGTTTTTCCGTCGTAAATGAGGAAAACCGCTCAAATATTGTTAGGCAATTCAACGCTATGGTTTATAACGAGCAAAAATACTTGGCAGGACTTATTATTTTAGTGCCCGTGAAACGACGAAGACCTGCAAATGAAGCTACAGCTAAATTGCACGATGCTTCATACGCTTTTAGAGTAAGAACAGTGACTGAAAATGAAACTACTGACATTCCAGTTTGCTTCAAAGCGTTCCTAAGCATTCATGGAATCGGTCGAAAGAGACTTGAAAATATTCAAAAAAGTTTGAAAGCTTCGGGAAGTGCGCCAATAGACAAGCGGGGAAAAAATAAGAAAAAACATGCATTGTCGCAGGAGAGATTAAATGAAGTTCTCGAACATATAAGAAGTTTTAAAGGAAGAGAAAGCCATTACAGTAGAAAAAAAACAGAGAAAGTCTACCTTCCCGAAGAATTAAATATTAAAAAAAATGTATAATATCTACAAGGCCACCAATCCTTCTGCTGTCTCATACGAAACATATCGCAACATTTTTAATAAACATTTTAACATCAGTTTCGGTTATCCGCGTTCCGATACCTGCAGTACTTGCGACAACTTCACAGCTGAGGTAAAGGTTCTTCAGACGAAGCTGAATGTAGGTCTTGATGCATCTTCCCAAAAGGACATTGAGGATAAGATCAAAAAACTTACTACGGAGAACCAATTACACAAAGCTAAAGCTGAGGTATTCTATGAAAGAAAGAGAAAAGCTCGAAAAACAGCTATGAAGAATGTTGAAATTGAAGCTGTCGCCATGGACTTCCAAAAAAATTTACCGATTCCTAATTTTCCGACTAATGATGTGTATTATAAGAGACAGCTCACTCTGAACTCATTTAATATTCATGTATTGTCTACAGGAAGTGCGACATTTTACGCTTATCCCGAAACCATAGGTGGCAAGGGCTCAAATGAAGTCGTATCATTTCTTCATCATTTTATCTTTGTTCAGCTTGATGCAAGAGTACGTCACCTCCACATATTTTGCGATTCATGTGGAGGTCAAAACAAAAACTTTACCGTGTTCCGCTATCTTCATTATGTCGTTCATGTTACGAAGAGACTAGACAGTATTGTTGTAACGTTCCAATCAGAGGGCACTCCTATATGGAGTGCGATCGAGATATGGGCGTGATTAACCAAAAAATTAGAGTTGAGCTCCCGGAAGACTGGTACAGGGAAATTAGATCATGCAGAATTAAACCTACTGGTCAGTAGGACGCCACCTGAAAATACCGCCATATAAATCACGACCAATCCGGGAGTTAAGAATATCAAATTGCCATCCACGACTTTTGGAACACAGAGATGCCTATAATGGACACTGGAAATCATCGATTATCAGGCCACGCATTGCGACATCTGAGCTGCAGCTTCCAATGAGAGAGTTTATTTTACCACCAAAGTTATACACCGGTAAGTTTTGCTTTACAACTCAACATTTTTTGTTTTTTATGCAGTATTTCTTTTGCAGATCCAATAAAAATAACGCAGGAAAAATTCAAAGATTTGCTTCATCTGAGCCAGTTCTGCACCTCTGAAAATGCCAGGTCGTTTTACAAAGGCTTACCTCATAATCCCAATCAAAAAAGACAAGAAAAAGATAAGGGCAATTTTTCATTATCTAAAAATACGACAGTTCGCATTTTTCGCCGTTTTTTTTATAAATATAGGACATTTCGCTTTTTAAATATAGGACATTTCGCTTTTTTCCCGTGTTACGAATGTTTTTTATTTTTAATAAAGCATTTTTTTAATCCCGTATTTTTTTTTTAAATCTGATGTCCATCATATATGATGCAAAACAGTACATAGAATAAGCCAGTACAAATAGATCCAAAAATTGTAGTAAGTGCAATTATTGCATGCTGATAATGTAGACGTTGCTCTAGGAAACGATGCTGAAATCGATTTATCTTTATTGCCGTTAAATAATCATGAAGATGTTCAAAGTAAATTGGAATTGTCGCCGTCCGTCATTACTAGTCAACAATTATTACAGTCGCCTAGAAGCTACAGCACTTCTAATAGTAATAGTATGAGTCTAACTCCATTTAATGTAGTAAACCGTAGTTCCGTAAAAAGAGTTTAATAATAGTTTTAATAACAACTCGCGAAAAAGTTGATTTTCTTAGTTCGCTTATTGATGTCTCTCCAGACAGCAGCAGTGTAATTTTACCACTAGGAGCAAAAAATATTTTTCATCTTAAAAAGCCATCTTATAATAAATGTAAACATTTAGGAGAGGGCTCTATTTCAATTGCAGAAGGTGACTGGGGTTTAATTTTTAAAGAAGCACATTGAACTCTAGAATGTATCCCTCTTATTTAAGGTACAAAATTACTAAAGTAGTAAATAACACTTGCCTTATTGTTTTTAAAAGTAAAGAGCAATGTAAAGATGGTAGTATCATATTGTATGCTGTTTGTAGACACAATAATTATATTTTTTGTAAATTCTTTGTGATACACATCGATAAATTATTGAATGTCAGCGTCTACAGTTTATCAAAAGATTTCAGTCATATAAAACAACTTACCGGCTACGTACGGGTATAGAAAGATCAGCAATGCAACAAAAATTGTTGACAAATAAACCTTCTGTCTTAAAAAGACGATCACTTTTAAAAGCTGACGCTGATTTTGTAAATAAAAGTAGAAATTTGGAAAACATTAAGTCTGACGCTTCTATTCGAAAAATTAGATCAGAAGTTATCAGTTCTTTCGATCGAAACAAAGACGACTTATATGACATGTTTCTTATGCAACGCGACCATCCAGAGTACATCCAAAAAGTGTCTTCACCATTTTGCGTGGAATTATTTAGCAAAGAGCAAATATGATTTATTTGTACAGTGGTGTAATTCATTTGCAAAACACAAACAGGTGTGTATCTGTCTTAGACATGATCTCCGCAAAACACTTTACTACTACTATTTTTAAGTTTTTGTTCGATTTCAAATGCTACAGCATGGAATTACGTAAATGGCCATTATTTGGTGCAGTAGTAACCGATTTCAGTTTTGCAAGCATGCATGCTGTAAGCAGAGCCTTCAATGACATGACTTTACAATGCTACATTAACGAATGTTATGAGATTTGTCAACCTGGTAGCAATAAAGTAGTAAGTTCATCATTTGTTTTATTACATCTCTGCTGTGCTCATTTTATGAAAATGGTTTCCAGAGATTTAAAAAAAATTGTAATTTATGACACTTTAGAAAAAGTTTTTAAAAACCTGTTTGCAAAATGTATAATGTTAACAAAACTTCAAAACGTTATTGAGTGGTTAAATTATATGTGTATTATACTTTTATCGAGTCACGACAATACTCAAGTTCAAGCTGCCTATGAAAGCTTGACAATTGCATAATTTTAAATGATTTAATCCTTGACAACCCACCACTGTGTAGTGAGTATCCCGAAATAAAACTGTCACCTTCTGACACCGCTCTACATAAAGGCAGTCCATTTTATGTCTTATTTCAGTCAAAATTAGACCAAACTGTCATGACGTCAAGTACTGTAGGGCAGAAAAATCAGTATTATTTTCCTGGTTGTGCACATTTAATTACTTCCAAATATATGCCTTTTTTACCTTTGTGATCAGGAATCATGTTAATCACAAAATATTCAAGAAATAGATTAAGTAATTGTTACGTAGAAACACATTTTGGCAATTTGAAATCAAATATTCTTAATAGTAATTGTTGAGGTGCGAGAGAAGTGGCAACACCGCCGACCGAGAGAGCATCTACAAGTTTTATAAGGTGGACACGAGCCTCCCCTTTGCTCCGTATTTCAGTTGAAATAAAGTATAATTCAAAGAAATAAATACAGTCCATTATTATATTCTACGTTAACATTGGTCCATCGACCGGATTTTGGTGAAGTTTGGAGAAGAATAAACCAAAAACAGTGCCCATACCAGTGAAACTAAAGGCCACATCGACGAAGTTATTAACGCGGTGCAGTCGTGCACTTAACGCCACTTGAAGGAAAACGCATATTCAAGAAATTTGCGCCACGGGTCAGACGGCAAGTAGAGTTTATTTATTATTTTGTAAAATATACTTTCGACTGTGTCATAAATGGCTAATATTACGGAATTGAAAGCCAAAAGGGGTGCTGTAAAATCCAAGCTAACTCGTTTGAGAACTTATTTACAGGAAAAATTAATTTTCCTGATAGTGTATACAATCAGTTACAAGTTAGGTTGGAAAAAACAGAACCTCTTTTTGAAGAATTTGAAACACAGATATAGAGTTGTCAGTCAGATATGGAGTTGCTAGATGATTCCGACGCAGGCGAAAATGAAAGAACTTCGTTTGAAAATATATATTTTGAGTTGATTGGCGAGGTTAAGGCTATTTTAAAGGTTCGCTTTGAGAGTTTAATTGCAGTGGATCGGTTGAGTGCGGTTCATGCTGAATCTGTGGTTGGTTCAACGTCTAACGATCAGGTTCGCTCTATGGTAAAATTACCTCCAATATCAATACCAACTTTTGATGGTGATTACAATCATTGGTTAGAGTTTAAGGACATTTTTACATTGGTTGTGTGTGGGTGTGTGTAGGTGTAGGTGGGTAAGCCCTCCTGAAGTGTCGCCAAGCGAAACCCGCTCGATACGAGCAGGGAGCCCCTATGACCGACACGCCCCAAGGACTTACTTAAGGTACTGATAGTGTCAAGAGTTTGGACGGTCACCTCGTGGTATGCGTAAGAACTCTTGTCTTTTCAGCCTGGGCTTCCAAGAAGGTAACGAGCCGTCCGGACACTAGAAAGTTGGGACTGTTGCTCGAAGACTGACCTAGAGACCAGTGACCTCCCTCTGGGGATGACCCCAGAGTTCGGTGTCTTAGCCGAGCTACGGTGCATCTTTTATACTCGTCAGCGACCTCATTACGCTAACCTTGCTGACTATGGTGGTTACTGGGTGTGCACCGTAACTACTAACACGGGTGTGACATCTCCCCCTTCCAACAAGTGTTCGCCCCGAACACTAAAAGTCTATGTTTACTAGAACAACTTACTTATTCTCTATTCTTACTTTATAAAGCAGGTGGGGATGTACTTTATTCAAACCAACAATTATTACTTCTTAAAACTAACACATGTTACTTATTTGCTAAAAAAGGTGTGGGGAAAGCTTTATTGAAAAAATATCTTAACTACTTCTCGATTTTTAGACGTTGCCATGTTTGCATACTCAAAAAACAATTATTCCTTTCATTGGGTCACCTTTCAACCTTGTTGTTGCGTCCATCTTCTTGCCTTCTAATTTAAGCCAAATTCACGTAAATTGTCCCCTGCATCGGGCACCATCTTCTAGTACCTTCTCTCGGCACTACATTGTCTAAGCGGAAATCCATCGCTTAGCTTCGACATCTTTGGTCCATTGCGTGCTCTCTTTTTAGCACACGTTGCTTTGGACTACTATACATCGTCATTTCTAAGCCCATCTGGAGAACCTTCTTCAGCCCGTCAATTTAAAGGACTCTGGGTGCACGCGGGTGTAGAACCGACGGTGCGGAACCCATCCGAAGATGCTGGTTTCTCCTAGGCTTGCTCCTCTTCTTCTCGCTTCTTTGATCAGGTCAATTTGTCGATAGACGCAACGAGGTAATTAGGTGGCCCCTAAAGTCAACAATTAATTAGCTTAATAAACCCTTAAGTGAAAGTCAAGTTAGCAAGAAAACTCGAGGCTACGGGTTTTCGGCTATTGAAAAAATGAAATGTTACTTCTGTCTGTTAGAGATAAACGCGGTAAAAGAAAACAACCACCTCCGTTGAGTTTCAGGAACAGACTGTTTTTATTAACTAACGGTAAAATGATGAAAGAGTTGACAGTGACAAAAGTGGTCATACGTCAAAAAAACTTAACTAAGACGACAGAAGACAGAATATCAAATTACAGTGAAATCAAATACTCTAACACCCCCACTATTTCACGTAATTTATGATAATCCTAGCTTAGATACTAAGAACTTATGCTTAGAGTTAGGTAGCCCTTTGGTGAGCACATCTGCAAGCATCTCATCAGTTGAGACATGTTTTACAGAAATTAAACCTTGTCCAACTGTATCTCTAATAAAATGGTGTCGAACGTCTATGTGCTTCGACCTTTTATGATGCACCGGGTTTGCTGATAGCTTTTGAGCACCTTGGTTATCATTAAAAATAGTTATGACTTCATTAAAACCGATTAACTCATTCAGGAGATTTTTTAAATAAATTCCCTCTTTGGCTGCCTCAGCAAGAGCCATGTACTCTGCCTCAGTACTTGATAGAGCCACAGTAACTTGTTTAGAACTTGCCCATGTGACAGCTCCCCCACTTAGCATAAACACAAATCCCGTATACGACCTTCTGTCACACTTATCTGAGGCCCAATCAGCATCAGCAAAACCGTGCAGCAACGAACCTTCTTGACAATATCTTAATGACAAAGACTTAGTACCTTTCAAGTATCTAAGAACCCGTTTAACACATTTCCAATGTAACTCATTATAGCAATTGTTAAACTGGCTTAACAAACTGATACTATAAGCTATGTCCGGTCGCGTCAATACCGCTAAATACATTAGTGTTTAATCTTCATTTAAACAATAGGTTATTGACATGACATGATTTAAGTGTTTAATTACTTTCAATATGGCTCAATCGAACTCATTAAGAAATAGTAAACATCCGCATAATGTGTTTGTACAAGCTATATTATGTAGGACGATCAGTAGGCAGCATTTGCAACATCAGGTTTACAGCGACCACTAAACTGTTTTGTTTGTGAAACCAGTAAATATATTGTAACTTATGTTTGTACAACAGTTTGAACATCACTGGTAATACTGGTTAGTTTTAAGTGATTGTAGAAGTAGATAGAAGAATAAAGTTAGTATTTGGTTAAAGCACAGTCTTATCATTACTCAATTAAACAATTAGACTTCCAATAAGTTTTTGATATGGTATGTTCTTATCACAAATATTAGAACCTACATTAGACAAAGACTCGGTAATATTATTTTCAATAGGTGTAGACACACTATTACATTCCTCCATTTTAAATTTTTTCAGTAAATTATCAATGTACCCTTCTTGGTCTAACGTAATACTTCCATCAGTATAATTTCTACGTATTCGAACACCTAAACATTGCTTGGCCTCTCCCATATCTTTAATTTTAAATTCATAATTTAAATGTTTTTTTAAAAGTTTAACGCACTCACTGTTGTTTGAGAAAATGAAAAAATCATCAACATACAGTGCCACAATAGTAAGTAAACCATCTACCTGAAAAGTGTACAAACAATGTTCATAGCTCGATTTTTTATATCCTAGTCCAGTTAAAACCTCATCAACTCTCATGTACCAGGCTCTTGAGGACTGCTTTAAGCCATAAATCGCCCTTTTTAATTTACAAACTTGGTTTTCAGAGCCTGCCACACAAAAACCTTCAGGTTGTACCACATACACTTCCTCTTCCAAAAAACCATTAAGGAATGCAGTCTTTACATCTAGATGCAAAATTTTTAAGTCAAGTTTAACAGCCAGTGCTATTAATAATCTTGAAGTAGAATACCTAACAACAGGTGAGAAAGTTTCCTTATAATCTATACCGTTTTTGTGAAAAACCCTTAGCCACTAATCTAGCTCTATAAGTAACTCTCCCCTCACTGTCTTTCTTTACTTTAAACACCTATTTGTTACTCACTGCACTTTTATTTGCTGGTAAATCAACTAAGTCCCAAGCATCGTTTTCTGAAAAACTTTCCATCTCTTCCTGCATTGCTCTTCGCCACTGATCAGCATCTGGCCTTGAAAGAGCCTCTTGAACACCCTCTGGTTCGTCTCCTGAAGAAAAATCAGAGCACATATATGTCACATAATCATCAAGCTTTGTTGCCCTTCTTTGACGTTCTGATCTTCTAGGTTCTTCAAAAGGTTCATTCACTTGGTTCAAATTCGGTGGGATGTATTCATCATCATCATCATTTTCAATGGATCTAAAATCTGTCTCACTATCTGAAAACTCCACATTATTTTCAGTATTCTGGGACATATCCCCCACTGGATCCTCATCTGATTGATCATCAAGCAATAAATTTAATGATGGTGATGTTTTTTCAACTATGACAACATCTCGACTAGTTGATATGTTATTAGTTACAGGATCATAGACTCTATAACCTTTGACTGTCTCACTAAATCCTACCAATATCATCTGTGATGATTTTTTGTCCCACTTCAACCTCTTTTCTTTTGGAATGTGTACTAATACATGACTACCAAAAATTCGAATATTACTTACATCTGGTTTTCTGTTGTGCCACATCTCAAATGGTGTCATCTTGTTGAGCCCCGCAACAACTGATCTATTGCGTAAGTACACAGCTGTATTTGCAGCCTCTGCCCAGAAATGTTTCTCCAAATGAGCATCAAATAGTAAACATCGAGCCTTCTCGACGATGGTTCGATTCATTCGCTCTGATACTCCATTTTGCTGTGGTGTGTAGGGGTTGGACTTCTGATGTACAATCCCGTTATCCTTCAAAAAAGTTTCAAAAGCATTACTACAAAATTCACCACCATTATCGCTCCTAAAAGTTTTAATCTTTTCACCTCTTTGATTCTCAGCAAATCTTTTAAAATCAATAAAATGTTTTAGAGCTTCACTTTTCTCTTTTAGGAAGTAAATAAACACCATTTTTGTATAATCATCCTCCAAAAGTAGAAAAAATCTAGATCCACCCAAAGATGTCACTTCCATAGGCCCACATAAGTCGGCATGAATAAGTTCAAGCACTTTGTTTGCCCTGCTACCCTGATGCTTAAACTGAAGCCTAGCTTGTTTTCCTTCACAGCATACGATACACACTTCATTGGGGTTAAATTTGTTTTTACACTCAAAACCATTTACAATCCCTTCTGACATAACCTTCAAGTCCTTATAATTTAAATGTCCAAAGCGTCTATGCCATACATCTGGTGTTACAGATACTTTTAAAGCGCAAACAGTTTTTTTAAACACTAGTTTGTAAACATTATCTGTTAAAACCGCTTTCGCAACTAGAGTACCTACTCTATTATAAATTTTACAACAACTTTCATTAAACACAACCTTGTTACCCTGCTTAATTAATTGACTAACAGATAACAGATTTGTTGTCAATTCAGGCACATGCAAAACATTTTTGACTACTACATCATGTTCAATATCATTAACAAGGGTTGTTAAATGTACATTACCCACTGATACAACAGGAGCTCTGGATTTGTTGGCTACTACCACCTCACTAAGCTCTGGTTCCATTAGAACTTCCTCCAGCCAGTCTCCTCGAGCAGTTAAGTGAACACTCGCCCCTGAGTCAATGTACCAATCACTGTTGTTAAATTTTCCATTTAGAAAACAGACACTAAAAGCATTTGGTTGCTTTTTATTTTCCTGCGATTTCCCTTTGAACGACTGTGCCAATTGTGGACATTTGTTTTGAAAATGTCCCAT
Source organism: Ips nitidus (assembly GCA_018691245.2). Taxonomy (NCBI): domain Eukaryota; kingdom Metazoa; phylum Arthropoda; class Insecta; order Coleoptera; family Curculionidae; genus Ips; species Ips nitidus. Next base: position 4,789,513 of record CM042803.1, on the reverse strand, counting down.
TTGTTTACATCGGAAACACTTGACATTTCGAAATTGGAATCCTTTTGACTTTTCCCAGCTGCCAGCGTTGCCATCAGCGCCTCCACTCTGGTGTTTCTTGTGGGAACCGTTCGTTGTAGTTCGTCCCGCAAAAGCGCCACCTGTCATGCTGCCACACCTGCCATCTGTATCCATATCTAGTAGTTTCGACTTGATGGAATCCGTTTTTATGGGAATGCCGGAATGTTCTATGGCCATGATCTCTCTCTGATGGACTGAATCGTTCAGGTAAACCAGCCAGCAACAAGGAGCCTACCCATTCTTCATCAATTCTGAATCCAGTTCGGCGTAACTTTTGTGCTGTTTCAATTACATGGTTCACATAGCTTTCCATCGAATCACTGCTTTCTAACCTCAAAGATATTAAGGTCCTAAGCAAACCGATCTTGCGCGTGAATCCAGTATCATCATATAGTCCCTTAAGTATGGTCCATATTTCCGTGGCGGTCCTGGCTTCTTTTACGTGTACAAACAATGAAGGATCCAAAGTCAAAACAAGCTTTGCCTTAGCTTTATTTATTTTGGGTTCATCAGTCTCAGTTCCATCCAAACATTTGGATAATCCTTCGAGAACAAAAAAATTCTCTACTGCAAACGCCCAAACATCATAGTTTTCTCTGCCTAGCAACTTGGGCACATTAGACAAGTAACTCTGAGCCATTCTTGCTCCAACTCATACAGAACACACACGTTTTTAACTCAAAAAAACGACAATGTAACAACACGTGGTTAACCTGGGGACTGGGCCCATAACCTGTTAGAGATAAACGCGGTAAAAGAAAACAACCACCTCCGTTGAGTTTCAGGAACAGACTGTTTTTATTAACTAACGGTAAAATGATGAAAGAGTTGACAGTGACAAAAGTGGTCATACGTCAAAAAAACTTAACTAAGACGACAGAAGACAGAATATCAAATTACAGTGAAATCAAATACTCTAACACTGTCATGAAGAACATAGTGTATTTAATTGCAGTAAATTTTTGGGTTTGTCGGTAGCTGGGCGCATTTCCGAAGTAAAGAGATTAAAATTGTGCTCTATTTGCCTTAGAGACACACATCCATTTTGGAAATGCAAAATGAGAAAATGTTTCAAATGTCATAAGGCACACAACACAGTTTTACATTTTGACCGAGAAATTCCTAACAATCAACCAAATGTGCCAACCGCTGGCGCTCAAGAAAACGTTATAGAATCACCCGAGAATTCGACCGCCGCCATTGCACGCGTTGGGACCGGGGCCGATCGAAATATAATCGAATCGCAATGCGACGTTGCGCGATTGGGCGGACCGTCCCAAGTTTTGTTATCGACTGCGATGGTTTTACTAATGGGAGATAATGGTAAAATAATAAAGGCACGCGCTTTACTGGACGAGGGTTCACAATCAAATTTTTTATCTGAAAGGTTATGCGACAGTTTAGGATTAATATCGACTCCAATTGAGCATATAGTAAAAGGCATTGGTCAAACAGTCACAAATGTAAATAAATTAGCAAGTTTAACTATTCAATCGTGTAATGGTGATTTTCAGCAAAAAATAAAATGTCTTGTTTTACCTAATATAATATGCAAATTACCAACTGTCAGTTTTAATAAACAGATAATTAAAATTCCAACTTGGATGAAATTGGCAGATCCTACATTTAACGAGGTAAGTGACATAGACATTTTAACTCCTGGCTACGAGACATTAGGAAAACATTTGCCTGTATTAAAAAATACATTATTTGGTTGGGTGATTGCAGGAGAAGTAGGAATGTCTGGCAGTTCACAAATTTCACAAGTTAATTATTGCAATTTGGTGATAAATTCAGACGCACTAACAGATAATATTATTGTTAAGTTTTGGGAATTGGAAGAATTAAGTAAGACCAAAATATTATCTGAGAGTGAGAAAATTTGTGAAGATTATTTTACAAAGACTGTCAAAAGAGATGTCAGGAAGGTTTGTTGTTAAAATACCGTTTAAGCTCAATCTAAAAATGTTAGGAAGTTCCCAAGAAATTGCCAAGCGAAGATTTGAGCTGCTTGAACGAAAATTAATTAAAAACTCAGAACTTAGAGTAGAGTATAACGATTTTATGAGAGAATATTGCGAACTTAAACATATGTCAGAATGTGATGAAGAAAGTAGTGAAGGTTTTTTCCTACCACATCATGCGGTCTTGAAAACGACTAGTCTAACTACTAAGTGCAAGGTAGTCTTCGATTCTTCTTGCAAAACTGACACAGGATTATCCCTCAATGATGTCCAGTATATAGGGCCGACCTTACAACAAGATATTTTTTCTATATTGACTAGATTTCGAACTCATTTATACATATATAAACAATCTTTATTTTTCAAAAGAAAAAACGGCTATCGACCGTTACGGTCTTTCTGCCTATGTATACATGGTTTTTTTTTTATATGTACAGGTTATCTTATTTCTAATTATCTAAAAAAAAAAAAAAAAAATAGTTTCAATTAAAATGTTCTAACAGGGTGAGAGCGGGGAAAAGGTAACGGGATTGTTTGGTCTGTCTTGTTATGCATAGTGGATTTACAATTGTCCAGTTGTTTGGGTTATTTTTCCACTTGGTTTGTAGTTGTATGAGTCTGTCAGTTATTTTAGTCATGTTCGTACGTTCGTAGAGAAATTGGTTGGATGGGTTGTGTAGTGGGTTTGCAGGATGTCGTATTTTTGTTATTAGTCTTAGAGCAATCTGTTCAGTAATTTGTGTATATTTTTTAGTCTTGTCCGTAGCGTTTGCTCTAAGTAAGTGTCCGTAGTCCAGGACCGGTCTACAGATGGATTTGTATATTTGAGTTGCCGTTTTGGTACTGATGCCTTTGTTTTTGTATGTTAGTGACCTAAAGTGTTTTGTTCTTTTAATAATTTCAGTCCGGACATTTTTAAGGTGTTTTGTGAATTTTAGTTTTTGGTCCAGTGTTATCCCTAAGTATTTTACGTCTTGTTTGGGATCAGTTGTGTGTCCGTCTGCGGTTATGTTTGGAGAGTCGTTTTTTATTTGATGGTTCAGTAATAAAAGCTGGTTTTTAGTTGCGTTGGGCGTTAGTCTCCATCTGTAGAACCATGTCATGATGTCGTCAGTAAATGATTGTAGTTTTAAAACTGCTTTTGTCGTAGTTTTGTCATGAACAATAAGTGCAGTGTCGTCTGCGTATTGTAATATGTATGCTGTTTTGTCAATTTGATTTTTGTCTTGCTTGTTATGGTTGTATATGTCATGGCAGTACAGATTATAGAGTAAAGGTGAGAGAGGTGAACCTTGCGGTAATCCCTGCTCAGGGCTGAAGGAAAAGGAGAGTGTGTTGTCTATTCGAACGTGCAGTTGTCTGTCTTCCAGTAAGTTTCTGACAGTGTAAAGTAGGTATTTTGGTATAAAATGGTATATTGTGAAAAAAAAGAAGGAAATAAGCAAACATTAAAAGTTGAAACTAATGATTATAGAAATTTACTTACTGTAGATGGAAATAGCTTAGTTTATGTTAGTGGATATTTATTGCGCAAATGCTTGTTAAGACATTCTTGTAGTATTTGTTTAAATTAATATAATTGTATACATACGTAATTGCAATACGTTTGGCACTGATAAATCTACTGTGTTTTGTGAACTAAAAGCTTACAAGAACAGTACGAAGCCATTTGGCGGCCTAATTGTGCCACCTAAAAGTTTTGTAGAATATGTAATATCACTGGAAGACCATTTTGTTTTAAATTTTAATTTAATGTGCGCAAAAGAAAATACGGGATATAACCTAACAACAATATTTTCTAAAGTAGCGTTGGCACATCCATGCGCCGAATTTAATTAAAAGTATTCGGTAGCTTTATATAGAGTAAGAATTTTTTATACCTTAAAATATGCGAACAGGGAAATTAGATATGAATCATGTAATAAAGAAGATCCAAAATTAAAAATACTGAAAAATTTGTAAATACAGGATAATTTATTAGCTCGATCACAATCAGACAAGGAAAATTAATTTTAAGAATTCCACTTCATACAAACGAATGTTGTCCGATTTGGATTTTTTAAAGAACTTGATGACTGAAAGGGATGTTTTCTGTATAAAACCAATGTTTATAATATTAATTTTATTTTGTAAATAAATATACGAGAATGATAAAGTTCGTAAAAGTGTATTATAATACAATAAATTAAAAAAACTTAAATTAAATAAATGCTGATTTGCTTGTAGATTTCTTTCTGTGATACCCCCGTATAACACGTTCCAGAGAACACTTTGTAAGTATGCTTGAGCGACCCTCGTATTCGTACAATAAAGTGATTTACGACCGGGCGCAAAAAAAGCCGGCTTTTGCGACAGATCAAAGAAGTGATCCTACTGGTTAGATTATTTTTATACTGTGACCTGACAGTCGGCTAAACATTCTAAACATTTTGAGGTTGGGAATTTTAAAAAGTTCAAAAACATCAAAAACTACAAACAGAAGAAATAAAAACTTAATTTAGGATTGTTTAAGTTTATTAATTAGTGTTGTTATTCGTGACCTTCGTAAAATTTAAGGTGGTGCAACACTTGGTGGTTATCTAAGGCGGAAAGTTCCAATCAAACTTTGGCTTGGGAGCAACAACCACATTCAATTTTAATGATCTGGAAAGAACATCACAGATAGGTGCATTCAAATGAGTCATTAACAGCCCAATACAAATGTTTCACGAATTATTCCATAAAATTTGCAAGAAACGAAAGGCAATGTGTGTATACTGGAGACTATTAAATCCTTGCAGTTTTGTGATGATTGTAAAGCAGTGTTTTAACTTATAACAGAATTGTTGGTGTTTTAAGAACTTGCTTCTTGGTTTTGTGATTTAGATTGCTTATTTATTTCCTTTTGTAAATTTACCCAGCATTAAATACATATCATTTTGGTTTTGTTGTGTGATTTATTTAACATGTTTTTTCAATTTCAGTTCAATTTATTGTAAGAGCAGGTAGGTACCTCAGTTAAAGAAATTATCTATCTAATTTTATGATTGTTTATGAAGAAAACTAGACTTCTGATAAAAAAGAAACTCCAGTGTACTTCTTAAAGATTTTATTTGTATATTTCATAATGTGTAAATAATACAATTAAAACAGTAATTTAACCTACTATCTGATGTAAAAGTATTTAATAGTAGCACCATCTGTTTCTAGCCTTATAGTCAGAAAAGATATGGTAAAATGTATAAGGGCTAATTCTGCAAAATAATGGCATTTGATCAAATTTACATATTAAGTAACATATCTTTCTAATATTACCTGAAACTTACTAGAAATTTGTTTTTTCAACACTCTGCATATGGATTTTAACCATTGAATCATTATAACCATAGCTTCAAACACCTTTTATTCAGAGTCTTTTAGAGCAATTGATAATGAAACTTTTTAAATTTGGACCCTTTCAAAGCACTATAAGCAAACTCCAGATTAGGCAAATAAAGGTACCTGAAACATAAGCTATTTAGTATTAGCAGCTCATTAATACCTCTACCAGAGTCATTTTTATAATATTAGGTAAATCACCTTGTCAGCTTCTGATAAATACACCTTTATATCTATCCATGTTTCTTCGAGAACCACTGGCTTAGTTCCTTCAGAATGTTTTACTGGGCCCCTTGATAGTTGTAAAGTGTATTAAGAAGGTGGCATTTTCAAAACTGACTACCGAAACACACACACATTATCTAGTCTCACACGTAGTATCGTATTTGAATCGAAATACTCGTTAAAATATTGTGAAATTTACATCAAAAATAAAAAATGTCTCTTGTTTACTTTCTGCCAACAATGGCGCCCGATTTTCCGAGCCTTGTCGTCCTGATTCATTGCCGACGTGACTAGATGACGTCAAAATTCTATCGCGCTCGGAACGCATGTAATAGACAAGAAAGGCAAATGATGACGTAACCGCCACGGAAAAAAAAATGGACCATACCTAAGAACTATCACTTTTGTGATAATATTCATCTGTCAATGCCAACTTAACCATACTGCAGGTGCAAAAAAGGCAAAATAATTTAATTTTAGTTTTAGCCATACAATATTTGGTTTTTAAGTGAATTCAGTTATTACTAATACTAAATTATTTTTTTTTTAAATTCCTTTGGTCATAAGCATTGATTCTATTCTTAGTACTAATATTAATACTATTACTAAAATTAAATTTTCTTTTATAAACTAGGCTTAAGTCCCTTCCATTTCATCAAATTTATGCAGTACCTACTTTACAAAGACACTGTATAATACATATTAACTCAAAGTTGAGCAATGCAGTTTACTAAAGTGTGTAATGATAATTGTTAAACATAAAAGAATTATGAAAACTGCATTGGTTTTCATTTGAATGTTAATTTAAGTAAAATCAATATACTGACCTTAAAACTTGCTTTTTTCTTCACTGTTCTAATGTAAGTAGTTGAAGCCATTGCACACAATTTCACTCTTCAACTTGATTGATATGTTGCAATCTTCTTAGTGGGTAATTTGTTTTTCGCTTAGATCAATTTCTTCATAAAAGTTGTGCTTTCTCATCCACATGGAAAAGTAGTCAAGTATTCAGCATATACAGCATACAGATCTGTGAAATAGGCCCAATTTGTTAGTTGAACCACCCTTAAAAAATTGTCAGACTAGACAAATTTTTAGTAATGTATACAAGTGATGCATCAGCAGAGATTATTTAGGTTAGGTATGAAATTGCCTAATTGTCATACTGGTGTGAAGGCAGCAAGCCGGATTCCAGCAAGCCGGAGCCGAAGATGCTCGATCGGTCAGTGGCGTCGGACTTATTTTTTTCTTCACTTAAAATGTGTTAAATAAACATTGTGAGCAGTTACTTGGTCCTTTCACTATCCACAGGACATTTTAGAACAACATATTTGCATACCTTTATTTCCAGCATTCTCCTTTTATATCTATAATTCCACATATATCTACTTAACGCTTAACATCTGCACAATCAACAACAAAACCAACAAACAGGCTTCTTACCTACCCTGTATGGTGTATATCAGGTTTTGCAGCGTTGCCACATCTACGATCTACATATAAGCGCGTTCAATAATACTATTCCTAATAATAATAATAATGTGACAAAATTCCCTTTGGTACGTTTATAGGGCTCATAATGATGTATCTTTAGAGGGTAGTGAGAACTCCTTACACCCCGTCAGAGGGCGGCAATTTTGAATTCCCTAGTCTAGCAAGCCAGCGCATATGACATTCAGATTTAAATTAATCCAAAACTAATCATAGTATCACAACGCCCTTTGGTACATTTATAGGGCTCATAATGATGTATCTTTAGAGGGTAGTGAGAACTCCTTACACCCCGTCAGAGGGCGGCAATTTTGAATTCCCTAGTCTAGTAAGCCAGCGCATATGACATTCAGATTTAAAAAATTGGCGGAAAGCACGGATTAATTTGCCGACAAAAGTTCTCCACTCTGAATAACTTGGTGTCGGAGATAATAAAAAAAAGTCGGCACGCTTTGTGTAACGGTCAGAAATGTTCGTTCTTCGTCTTTCTTATAATTTTTGTCTTTTGTCTTTGTTTATTTTAAAGTTTCGACCATTCGAATTTTGTCCGGCGTCAGTTATTTTGCGGCATAGTGCATTCATTTTCATTTGGTTGGTGGAGTCAGAGAGAGGCTCAATAGTTGCTGGAAAAATGTAAGTAATTAAATACTGGTCTAGCATCAATGATATCTGGTGTTAAGTAACTAAATTGCAGGCCATTTGGCGGCAGCTATTTAGAAACTAACCACACGAAGCCGACGACGCCCCGCAAAATATTGATTATAAAATTGAGAATAAAATTGTTTGAAAATACCATATTTTCTTTATTTACTGCCAACTCGTTACAGCCACCAGAACAGCAACAATTTTGAAACTTATTTTTTCTACGAATGTTTAATAATATACTATACAGGGTGATTCACGGTGATGGTTAATTAGAAGTATCTAGAGAACAACTCAATATTTTTTGTTGAAATTTCGAGTGTAGCCTAGGTTGGGTCCAAACTCTCTATTTAAAATATTTTGAACTTTGCGGTGTTGCCAGATCAGTCAGAATAAACACCAACTTTTTTTAATCTCATTTTTTAATTACTCGCAAGGAGGCTAGTAATTAATTGTAAATACTTCCCCATACCTATCTTGCACCGTTCCTTAGATATTTTTTAAAAATTGTGAATTTGTCAGCAAAACGATGGTCTAAACTTTAATTAAATTCTCAAGTCCTAAAAGTTTTGCTGATGTGACCTGTTGTCTTCAGTTAGACAATACTACATGGTTGAAAAGCCCAGACACAAAAAATGAAAAAACCTACAGAGTGGTTAATATTTACCTTTTAGTCGGACAGATAAAAAAACTGCAAAAAGTCCATTTTTTTTATTGCACGAAAATTAAAACGCGTACAGGGGAGGTCAAAATAAAGTTAGTTCTTCATATAAACTTTTTGTTTATCTCGCATCCTGTCGGATATACAGGGCTTCAAAAATTTAGTTCGTAAAAACTTTTTTCAAATTATTTTTTAAACGGTTGCGATGGCAACCGTGAAATTTTGGTATGCAACTTGTCTATTAGTAACTCACAATTGTGTAGCTAAACGACTTCTTGTTACACCAAGTTTATACAGGATGTGTACAAGTTAAATGTTTCAGTCATTAGATATTTTACAGTATTGGGAATTTTGCCTTTTTGAATCGGCAGTTTGATTCCTTCAAATGTTTGCTAAAAAAAAGGCATACTTATTTCTAAACGATATCTCTCGCCGTTTATGAGAAAATCGTGTTTTTCTTAATTAACAACACACAAAAATAAATAAATCTTAAATGAACTTTACTGTGTTCTGTGCAAAATATTTATGGAAGATGTTCAATATGCGAATCCTGAACCGCAATACACTTTCTGAAGTTTTCCAAACATTTTTGCTGAACTCGGAATAGCATTTGTTGGTCGTTTCTTATGACTTCACAGCCCATTTGAATCCGGTTTAATAATTCTACTCTGGTATTTACAGGGGTATTATAAACTAACTGTTTTAGATGACCCCAAAGAAAAAAATCTAAGGAGGTTAAGTCAGGAGATCTAGCCGGCCATCGAAAAGGACCGCCTCTGCCTATCCAACGATCAGGAAATGCATGATTTAAGTAATCCCTTACAGCTCTACTGAAATGGGGTGGTGCCCCATCATGCATTAACCACATGTTGTTCCTAATATTCAGTGGGACTTCTTCCAGCAACGGGTTCAGGTCTTCTCGTAAAAAATTTAAATATTTTGGTCCATTTAAAGTTCCGTCGATATGATAAGGTCCTATTAGCGTCGTTCCAATTAGACCCATCCATACGTTTACGATAAACTTACGTTGGTATTTAGTTTGAATGATTGCGTGTGGATTCTCTTCATTCCACATATGCAAATTATGCGAATTAATTATGCCATCTCGGGTAAATCCAGACTCATCAGTAAAGAGAACTTTACTTATCATTTGGGGATCAAGTCTTTGTTTTTCCAAAAATGTTCTACAGAACCAAAGTCGCGGAGGATAATCGTCTTCAGTCATTGCATGAACTCTTTGGATATGAAAATGTACCGTCGATTTGGAAATGTTTGTGGCCGCAGATATCTTTCGTACACTAGTAGATGGCGCTGCATCAACTAATTGCAAGACGTTCTCTTCCACTGCCACTGTTCTTATAATTCTTGCACGCCCTTCTCCACCTCGTTTAGGCTGGAAAGATCCTAATAAAAATATTAATAATAAGATATTTTACTAGTAATATTTTGTTTAGTTACCGGTTTCTCTCAATCGTCTGTCCACCCGCACAAATGTTTGCCAATGTGGAAGCCTCCTGTTAACATACCGATCTGCATAAAGGCGACGTGCTTCAGCAGCGTTGCCTTCCGCTAATCCATACATTAAATGCATGTCGGCAAGTTCTTCGAATGTAAATTCTGCCATGATTTTAATATTAGGATATGAAATTTATTTAAACAATAATGTCAACGCTACACATGTCAAATACATAACCATTATTTTGTGTTGTCATGGATACATATCCATAATGTATCAAATTTACAGCATATCCTCACCAACTCAATAAAACGCGATTTTCTCCAGAACGGGCGAAGGTATCGCTTAAAACTAGGTATGGTTTTTTTTAGCAAACACTTGAAGGAATCATACTGCCGATTCAAAAAAGCGAAATTTGCAATAGTGTCAAATATCTAATGACCCAAACATTTAATTTGTACACATCCTGTATAAACTGTGTATAACAAGAATTCGTTTAACTACACAATTATGAGTTATTAATAGACGAGTTACATACCAAAATTTCACGGTTCCATCGCAACCGTTTAAAAAATAATTTGAAAAAAGTTTTTTCGAACTAAATTTTTGAAGCCCTGTATATCGACAGGATGCGAGATAAACAAAAAGTTTATATGAAGAACTAACTTTATTTTGACCTTCCCTGTACGCGTTTTAATTTTCGTGCAATAGTTCCTGGACACCCTGTATATAAACATAATTTAGAAAAAAAGCCAAGTTTTATTTCATTTCGAGAAGGAGTGTTAAGAGACTTGCTTGGGATTGAAGAATGGACGGGAATTTGTTGCAAAAGTTGCTGTAAGAATCAAAAGAAGGTTGACTAGGATGAACGAGAAAGAAAATCATATTTTGGAAGAAATTCCACGACCTGAAAAGTCAACCAGAACCGGAACATTTTACAAAAGATGTCGACAGTGTTCCTTAGAAAAAAATCGCAAAGAAACGGCTTGGCAATGCAACATTTGTGTAGGAAATCCACCTCTTTGTGTTGGGAAGTGCTTTGAAAAGTGGCACGAAAAATAATAAAATAACATGTGTTTATTTAGTTACTTACTGCTATGTTTATTACTGTATTTCAAAATGTTCGTTTATTTTTTTAAGGGATAATTTAATAATTAAGTTTTATACCATTAATACCTATTTGCAATAAAACAAATGCAGTTTCTCCCTAGTTGTTTTCTAGAAGTTAAATAATGACGAGTATACCAAAATACATAACAAAAAATACTAGCGGTATATCACGTCAATGCCATACCCGAACTCAACTTGACGTTGGTTAGGGCATGACGGCAAATGACGTCATCTATATTTTTATGTATGTGGCTTAAGCATATCAAATGAATCATTTTGATACAAATTTCATTTTAATAGCTTAAACACACACAAAAATATTGTCACGAATAGAAAATCCATTAATTCAGAAGATGGACTTACTGACTTAAAAACATAAGAATATTTGAGGATTGCGAAATATTAAGCGCACGAGGCAAGGTCGCACCATGATGCACCGAGTGCATCATATCGGTGATGAGTCACCACCACCTGCTTTGCAGGAATATGAAAAACAGGCGACGAACAATAACAAACTACGTCAGCCGATCAATCGGGTATAAAACACGCCGATTGCAGCAGTATAGGATGAGTGTGAACCAATCGACAGTAGTGCGACCAGCTGAACCAAGAAGTCGAGATGTCGACTCTCTTCGGGAAAAGAAGATCAAGTTAAGTAGTCCAGAACTGTTCCAACACGAAAGTGACTAAGCCAGCCGCCAGAAAATGCTAAGCCCTTAGCTTATGTATTCATGTAAGTGTTTAATAGAAAACTCAGTGTTTGATTCCATCCTTAAAACTGAGATCCCGGCGCGACGTTTAACGTCGTGAGTCAGTTTAATTGATGAACCCAGAAGGGCTCATAAATTAAACGTGACATTTGGTGTAGGCGCCGGTCTGTTTTGGGATGGATGAAAAACAATAGTTGAGTTTTTTATTTTTATTTTATCTTTTGGGGCATGATACAGTTTGAGGAAAATAATGTGTGGGCTATAAAAGAAATTTTAGGTATTATTATCTTTTGGCTAGGGATAGTAACGTTAATGTATTTAGTGATATTTTGGGGGTTACCTTTGCTATTGAAGCGCTCATTTGATAAAATTTTGGTTTAATATGGGTGGTACATCTTCAAAGAGGAAGAAATTATTATCTCTCAAGCAGGAAACAGTGGAGGATTATCAAATAATTCGGGAAAAGATAATTCATGGTCAGCTAAGGATGAAAAATGATGAAAAACACTGTTAAAAAAAAAAGTGAATTTTTAAACTAAAAAAAAAATATTTTTGATTTTTCTCATCGTGAGTGAAAATTACCTCTTTAAAACAAAAATATATATATATTTTTTTCTTTTTGCATAATTAATTTTGTTCTACATTGTCATTTTGAATATTTGTTTTCTAAATTGTTAAAAGCAAGTCAGTATTACTGAAACGATCGTGTTTGATCAATTAGTTTGATCGTGTATTATGTTAAAAAAGTCAAGAAATTTATGGCTAATATAACTTTACGTACAGCACTGGCCGAACAAAAAGCCCTGGCCATACCTAAATTTACGTGTCCACCTACGTTTAATCCATCAAGTTACCCCATTACATTTTTAAAAATCGCGACATTGGTGGAAAATAAAGTAAAGCAGACTAATTAGTTCTATTTGACGCCGCGTGCCGGTGTGACCGACTTGCTTTATTGCACTCGTCTAATAATTTTAATGTTTTAATATATGTTTTTTTTTTTTTTTTAATGCACATGATATTTTACCTATATGAAATAACAAGTCGAAATATTGTATTGGCTAAGAATAGGGTAAAGTAGGGTGAGATGGCCAGCCGGGAGAGACGGCCAACGGCTAAATTCGAATAAAAGGCGTCGTGCGCGGGCGCGGTCTGCATTCTCCAGCAATAAACGTTTATGTTTGCGCACGGTCAATGTGTTTGCGTTTACCTCGAAGTGACACTGAAGCGCTCAAAAAATAAAAACGTTATTACGTCGTTCGAAAATTTTAGAATAGTTTTTTCTGCGGTCTACTGTGAGTGTATGGGAAGAAATCTACTGCCAATATCAACGTATTAGGTGAGTACAATAAGTATTAAGTAATTCTAACCTCAAAAACCAGTTAAAAACATGCTGTGAGTTTTGTTTGTCACGTTGGCCATCTTTCCCTAACATTTTGGGAGAGATGGCCACCAAATAGTGGGGATAGATGGCCAGATGTTTGTAACATCTATTTTTTTACAGTTTGATGTCCTTTCCAATTTTCTGCGGAAAATGCCAACAAAGTATAAAAGAAAGAACTCAAATCGTGGTAATTATACTGAAGAAAATTTGAGCAATTGAAGCTGTTAGAAACGGTTCTTCTGTGAACGGCGCCTCAAAAAATTATGGCATTCCTAGGAAAACCCTTGAAAGGAAAATAAAAAATAATATTTTTACCATTGGTAGAATGGGACCTGATAGTATGTTGGGGGAAGCAAATGAAAATAAATTAGTGCAACACATTATAAAGGCCCAAAAATACGGGTTTCCTATGACGGTACCAGATGTTCGAAAGCTTGCCTATAATTTTGCTGAATGTCTACAAATCAATCACAAGTTCAACAAAGAAAAAGGAGACGCTGGTTCGGATTGGTTTAGGTCGTTTTTGAGAAGACACCCCGACTTGTCTATTCGCAAAGCTGAGGGTGTATCTCTAGGCCGAGGTGAGGGCATGAACCGTGTAGATGTGGGAAATTATTTTAAACTGCTACAAGAAACACTTGAACAAAATGAGCTTTTCAACAAACCTGGGTGCATCTATAATGTTGATGAAACAGGTCTGCAATTAAATAATCGACCTGGCAATGTTTTAGCCGAAAAAGGAGCGAAGGATGTTGTTACAGTGACGTCGGGGGAAAAGGGTGAGACGATCTCGTGCATAGCTTGCTGTAATGCCGAGGGTTTTTTTGCCGAGGTGTATTTAAAGGGAAGAATTTAAAGACCGAATGGACTGACTCAATGCCACCCGGTTCACATATCGTGATGTCACAAAAATCGGCCTATGTTACTGCAACAATTTTTTTGGATTGGTTTAAAAACCACTTCTTACCACGTAAAGGCGAAGGAAGAACACTATTAATTCTTGATGGGCATGCATCTCACTGTTCTTCTGTTGAACTTTTAGAAACCGCTGAAGCAAATAATGTCGTTTTATTGTGTTTACCTCCACATACTACTCATTATTTGCAACCATTAGATAGGGCTTTTTTTAAGTCCCTTAAAACCTTCTACTATCAATCTTGCAGAGAATGGATGCAGAGCCACCCCGGAAGGAAACTAGGACGACTCCAATTTGGAGAACTTCTAATGAAAAGCTGGGGAAAGTCAGCAACCGCTGGAAATGCAATGTCCGGCTTCAGAGCCACTGGAATATTTCCCTGGAATCCAAATTCTGTACCCGACCATGCTTACACAGTTTCTGATCGAATAGCAAACAGTGACACCAGAGAAGGCCAGGGAACAGTCACAGAAGTAACAAACAACATTCAACAGAAGAACGATATATAGGTACCTACCTAACCAATTAATTAGATAATTCTTTTCTTATGCCGCAGGCAGATGGTGATCACTTTGTTATTTAAGTCATCGTGGTACGATCGTTAACAAAAACTGCGTATGGATAAATATCATTGTAATTTCATTTTGACATGCAAATTTTTAGCATATGAGAATAATTAAGAAAAATGGCCATTGTTATTATAAAAGTTAAGAAGTGTACACTTTAGACGGAAGTGCAACCATCTTGAAAATATTTTAGTTGGATTGGGCATGCCCACATAGTATCCTAAATTTTCAAAGATACACCCTGTATATATAATATTTATTTTAAAGTACTTAGTACTGTAAAAAGGGCTATCGGCCGCGTGGCCTTTCTGCCCATGACGATATATTAAGCCCTCAACATTGATTTCAATTTTTGTCTTTTATTTTTCTTTTTACACTATAAAAGTAGGAGATAGTTAATTATTATTATCAAGTTCTGTAAATATTTTGCTCGCTACTTAAATTAGTTAGGTGTTAGGTTTAACTTATTTTGTTACTTAAGTCCTACTTGCTTATAGCTTTGTAAAAATATTGTAAAAAATTAGTTAGAATATAAGGACTCTCTTGATTTAATTAAAAATCAAATTTGTTTTATGCATATAGCTACAATAGTGGTCGACTTTTTAGGTAAATCTTACTAAAATGCATTGTGCTTAATAGTTATATTAAATAAAAGTCTTTTACAGAACGAAGTCGGCAGTATGCAGTGGTTGCGTTTATTCAGGAGTCAACAGATTCGACAGAGACTTGTAATGAAGTTCCCATTACATGGGTTTCAGAGGACAAAAAAACCTGCAATGGCCTAAAGATGAGAACGCTATAAATATTTATATTAATAAATTCTACCATGCGCAAGAGGATTGGTTAGAATTTCCAATAAAATTTTTAGGTCAATTTGGTATGTATTAATATAAACGTTTTAATTTTGTTTTAATTACTTTTTTTTCTGTTTAATGAAGATTCATTGAAAGAGGCACAACATTTTGTAAATTATAATTCATCTACGGATGATGAGTCCACCAGAGGAAAGGGATTTAGGTTAAAAAAAAGTAAGCGTTCTTTCAGCCCTATTGAGGAAATTAACAACGTATCTAAAAAATCAAAAGGTTCGGTCACTTTCGTTTTGTTTTTTAGTTATCATATGTAAATGATTCGATTTCAGTTGGTACACTTCCACTCCCTCCCGGTTTATCTCCAAGACAGGATTTAGACGTGGTATCCTACTCAAACGACATCATTAAACTTTTTTGCCCAGACGAAAATAAAGTATTATTGCAGTCAACAACACTGCCCGAAAATAATTCCCGGACAGGCAAAGATAATTCCGACTTTGAAATATTAGATTTAGATGAATCAATAGTTGCGGAAGATACTCTGACTGCAGACAATGACTACAATACTAACATGAGTTACGAAGTTTTAAAAAATACAAATATTGCACAAGAACTGACCAACCAGGATAAAAGTGGTAAATGTATAACTGTATTGTTATAAAGTATTATTTACGTTACTTTTGCCCTATTAAAGGAACCAGTCAGCATTGCAGAAACTGCGAGACAATTTTAAAAAAAAGTTGTTCTAGATATCCAGGAAATAAAAGAGACCTTGAAAACATTATCTAAAAAATCAGAAGATTTAAATATGGATGAGATTAACAGCAAGTTACCATTGAAAAACTTACATGAGTTAGAAGATATGGAAAATTTCATAGTTGAGAGTAACAAAAACAAAAATAAAATGGTAAACATTCTGTAGATTTTTCTTTCTAAGCTCTTATATTTTTTAAAAAATTTCAGTTTCCATTTTGCAAGTCTGTTGGAGGATCAAACAGCAAAGACGCTGTGAGACTGATGTTGTCCAGGATTTTTTCGGACGGTTTGGGAACGCTTCTCTCATGGACAGGTGCTCAAAACAATTTTAAGGTGGCAGGACTGAATATAACAAAAGGCGTGTCCCGCCAGGTAGGCATAGTGCCCTTGGTGGGGGCTGTCTTCCTACCTGATCTCAATCTAATACAACCTTGTACTTTAATGAGTTTCAACGACTTAGCCCAGATGATCTTGCCCGTTTGTTTCACGCTAGGAAATATAGTGCCTGGCGATCTTATGGCCTTGTCACGTACCAGGGATATGAAGTTGGATAACGTCGGCATCTTGTTAGCTGGAAATGTTTCCTCCCCTGCTCCCGCTTTCGAGTATCCAGCTAGTTTTGATATGGCGGATTTTACAAATGTCGCCTCGAGCTCCCAAACTGCAAATGTTGCAGCCGCCTTGCGGCCAAATCCGGATTAACGGAAGGTGGTGCGCAGGGGTTAGTTAATGTAGTGATTAGTTTCTGTTCATGGTGCGGTATGAGGGAGATAGTCCCCAAGTTTGTATATAGTAGTTCTAAGTTTTTACTCTGGCTTGAAACTTGCAGGCGTATGCTAGCCGTAGTTTCAAAGCGTCGAAATGTTGGGAAATACGATCATGCTGCATCTATAGTTATTTGTCTTGCTGTAAATATGCGTATATATAATACAAGGTAATGATGTTTACCATAAATAAATAGGTATTATGGTTTATTTATTAGGTTATAAACTCTTTCTGCAGCTGCAATATAGAAATGTGATTATAACGATACTACCGCATTAGTGTTTTTTTTTAAAGCACAAATAGGGTAAAATTTGTAGCTTTAATAAATATTTTGTCATTTACAATGACCCTCAATTTTGAAAACACGCTGGAAAAAACATTGTAGGTGACTAGTAAGATATTGTTTTACAAAAGATAAAGTTAATCGCTTTCCTTGTTTTTTGGAGGTCTTTTAAACAATTTTTTTTTCAGCTGCTGTTAGAGAGGCCCATTACATTACCGAGTTTGAATTTAAAGTGTTTGTCTCCGAGTGGCTGAGACATTCTCGCCAAAGGCAAGAAAGGGCCATGAAACGAAACTAAGAATTACTAATTAAAATTGTATTTTAGTATTAATGTATTTATTGTTTTTTTTTAGAATTACTTATTTGTTTTTTTTATTTGATTTTAGTATAAATATATTTTTATTTATAATAAGACTTTAAAAATACTATGTGCAATGTGCAGCTATCAGGGAAATAAAAAATAAATTTAAAATCCCCCCCGTATATTAACCCTGTACAAAAAGTCTCACATGCGACACCCATAAGAGGATCTTCTTTTGACACTCGTGAGTTACCTAAATAACATTTAGGAGAAAACCTTCGGATACTTATTTGCGACTCTTAAGTGTAGCCATGGGGATGTCTAAATAAAGTTCTGTATGCGATTCCGATAAGACGCTTTTGCAAGGCATGGTCAAATTCATCATAAAAGTCGCCTGGATGACTATGAGCGAGACCTTGTGGCGGACATTCGGATAGCTGAGGGAGTGGTTCGAAGAGCAACATACGCATCTTTTTGTGATTCGCAATGTCGCGTTGTGATCGTTTTAGGCATTGTATGGGACTTACATTGTTTACTGGGTAGACATTTTTACTTTAGGGGTTTATCTCGGGACTCCGGAGGAGGAAAAACGGGCTGCTAATCATCAAGAAATTCGGCTGTTTCAGCATTTGGGCGTAATTCCGGCAAGGGGCGAAGTAACGTACGTGTCCAGTTGTCAATTGCGGTCGAGAAATGAAAGACTCGACCGACAGAGGAAGGAAATTAGGGTGGAATTTTCGATGTCCTGCCAAACATAGGCTTGAACCTACGAAAAACACGTTTCTGGATAGTGCACGATTGTCGGAGATGGGCGCCGACAAGATAGTGAAACTTGTTTATTGTTGGTTGACGGGGCAACCAGTCGTAGCGGCCGTGGAAAACGTCCATGTTTCCAAAGACACTGCAGTAGCGTGGTACCAGTACTGCAGAGATGTGGTCAGAAAAGTTGCGTGGCATGACTTTCGTCAGTTTGGGGGCGATCAAGATATTGTGGAGGTGGATGAGACTCACCTCTTCAAGTCTAAATACAACGTTGGACGGGCAACAATGTGGGACCACCACTGGGTCTTCGGTGGAATCTCGAGGACCACCAAAAAAAGGTTTGCCGTTTTGGTGGAAAATCGTACTCGAGACACTCTTATTCCGATAATGCAAGACTTCATTGATGTGAATAGCTTCATATGTTCCGACGAATGGAGGGCATATCGGATGTGTGGTGAAGCTTATGGACATGGGACAGTAAACCATTCGGTGGAGTTCGTCAGACCAGTAAGACCATTGGATCCCATTTGGGTGGCCGAAGGGCGGTTCAGTGATGAATGCTTGGATGATTTCACCGGACCAGCACCAGGTCCTAATTTAGTACCCCTTCGATATCACACGCAGAATATCGAAAGGGCATGGAGAGGGCTAAAAAACGACTTGGGAGTCTGCACGAGTATCATCCATTCAGACGCTTACATTGGAGAGTGGATGTATCGTCAGAACATTTTGGGGGACATTCAATCGGTGACGGGTCGATTTATGAGGTTTTGTCTGGATATAAAAAGGGCGTATCCTGGAATTGGCAAAATTTCTATGGCGGCTGAACTCCAAAATTGTCAGTGTCATGAATGTGAACCGTAACATTCATTCAAATTCAACTTCATCGAACGTCAGGGGCTTCGAGAGTGTGGATTTTATCGACATCGTGGGACGATTCGTCGATTTTCCATCCAGGACAACGTGGGACGATTCGTCGATTTTCTTTAGTTATAGGGAAGTGTTAGTGAAGTGCGTGTAGAATCGTTTTTTCATTGTATTTTCAGGGCGTCCGTTTTTCCGCCGTCAGTGAAAAGTGAACAAGGTCTGTCCGAATTTAGTGTTTTATTCGGTAGTAGTTTAGTTCGGGAGTGATCGGGACGTGGTGGACAATACGTGTCCGTTTTTCCGCCGTCACTGAAAATAGTGAAACCGGGAAGTGAACAAGGTCTGTCCGAATTTAGTGCCGCGTAAGTCGCGTCGGGAAGTGTTCGGGAGTGATCGGGACGTAATTACGTTTTGCTCCAGCAAAGCGGTTCGAAATTGAAGTTTTACTTTTAAGAAATTGACAATGAAACACCCGTTCCCTCAGACAACTCTATTAAAGCAAAAACTGGGTTACAATAATTTGTTACTAACTTTAAGTCTGACAAAATACTGAACACTTTTCCTTCTCCTAGCAAGATTATATATTATTTTAATAGATAAGTTCTGATATTATGCTAAGTATGTAAAGATTAATAGATTAAATATGAATTAAATGCACTGTAAGATTAACTTCACTTAATATCTAACATTACACTACACCTTGTCAACGGATAAGACACGAGATTTGTCATTAAGGCACAAACCACTTCTTATCTCTTTGAAATAAGATCCTTTACCGGTTTCCAGTGGCGGCGCATCTTGTAATGATCAGATCAGAGGCGTCTCATAATAGGTAACAACGTAACTCCTCCCCTTTTAGAAGAAGACCTAGGGCTGATCAGGTTGACGAGGGCTTCTTAAGCCGTGCAGGTTCAGCAAAGGAAATGGATAGCTGATTTTGTAGTAGCAGCTAACTACGAGATATGTCACTAGGCAAATGACAATTCCCAAGAAGACTATCCAGAGCCAAGACATATCGGAAGTAGTTTTGATAACTTCAGGCAGTAAAAGTTTATTTTGGTCATGCATAATTGAAGTTAAGTGCTGTATCTCCTTTAGATCCATAGTTTTTAATTTTATGGTCGATTTGTGCATTTGAGTCACCGTAGTCATATTCAACGGAGAGAGTTGAATCAAATGTGTTGAACGGGGAAATGTTTCTTCTTCTGAGTAAAATACTTCTTTGTCAATTTTCACATGGCATTTCCCTGATAAAGAAATTAGGTAACTACCTGGTGGAACTTGGCTTTGCCTTTCTACTTCGCATATTTCATTCACAAGCAATGAAGTTGGAGTAGTCATTAGGATATTTTTTGAATTTATTTGATTAACTGTGTGAGTCTCAATGTTAACAGGAACGCTGGTACAGCGACTGGCGTTGTTTTGTATTATGATAGCAGCGACACAATCGATGTTTGTTTCCAGATGGTTTTTGCAATAGAAAGTATCATCAATCTTTTCACATATTTCTTCCTCGTACTGTAGTTCTTCTGTCTTCTCATTTAGGATAAGGTATGGTTTTGGGGGAAGGATAATTTGTCCTTGAATCGGAATAGGATATATAAAAAATGTTTTAAACCATCTTGGGTTTAACAGTGGATAATGTACCAAGAAAATTATCCGATCCTCGCTAAACACAATCTGTACACCCATGAACTCATAGTAACTGTATGTGTGTTTAAAATGTACAAGTTGAGATTTATCATAAAGAGAGGCCATTTTACCATTGATTGCTTCGAGGTCATTCATTGGAAGAAAGGTAGGGTGAATTTTGTTTAAATATGCGAATGTAATTGAATTAACTAGTTGAGTTAAACTATTTTGTAATCCAATGAGAGAATTTATTATCAAATGAAGAATATTTATGGTGTTAATCTCAATTTGATATTTGTCAATTAAGTGTTTGCTAATAAGAATGTTAGACTTCATTTGATTTAGAGTAGAGTTTATTTTTGCCATGAAGTTTTCAGCAATTGTTGTATGAGTGTTGATTCGATCTTGAAGCAAATGATTTTGTTTATTTAAATGATTTAGAATTGAATCAATTTTTTCTCCATCTTCATGATCTAGTGTCCCAAACAACCATTTTGATATTGAGCCCCCTATGTTAAATAAACCACGTCTCTTTCTGTTTTTTGCATCAATTACTTGTAACAAATCATCAACTTGTTGTAACATTGACCAAGCTTGTTTTATTAATTCTTGTGCCATATCACTCGTATCATTCTTGTTGTTGATAAAATTAAGTTGTAAGATAATATTATTTCTAAGTTCAAAGTAATTACTTATATTAATGTAACTAACAAAAGTATGTTTACCTGCGATTATTCTACTGTTTCCGAGGGAAATTGGTAGTATAGGATTAGTTAATGAATGAATGGATGCTGTTGCATAGGATAAGATAATAATAAAAATGATTGGATACCCAAACAGCAGCATCTGAAACAAATATTATATTTTTTAGTACTTCTTGCGTCTTTTAATGTTATGTTTTGAGTATTTAGATGTTTCAGTTTTAATTTTGTTTTCTGTTTGCGCTATTGGTTTGACCTGTTGGTATTTCATTGTTAACTTGTCACGAGTTTGTTGTTTATGATAAAGGGTATCATCTTTGTTGATAGTTATATGAGGTTTCCTATTTTCATTAATTTTTTTCAACTTCTTGTTTTTTTCAGATACCATTTGGTCATTGAGATTTTTATAGTCTTGCGCGAGTCTTTCTTTATGATTAGTAACGTATTTTGATACTATGTCTCGTTCTTGAATATCAAATGGATCTTTTGTGTAAAAATGTCCTGATATTACTTCGAAAGGCGTAAAGTTTGTTGTTGAATGTATTGAATTGTTATAATGTAATAATGCGTATTGGACAAGTGTATTAAGAGGTTCACTGCTGTTTTGTTGAATTTTTATTCTAACTTGTTCCAGTAATGTTGAATGAAATCTTTCTATGTAACTGTTTGAATTCGGATTTCTGGGGGTGGTAAAATGCAATTGAATTTTGTGTAACTTACAAAAATCTTTAAATGAATTATTTTGAAATTCAACTCCATTATCGCATACAATTGTTTCAGGTATTCCATAATGAGAAACAAATATTAATAATCCGTCCAATACATTTATGGCATTTGTTCCTGGAATTCGATAAGCTTGGGCGAATTTTGAAAAAGTATCAATTATGGTCAGATATTTTTCTTTTGAAATTGAGAGTGTATCCATATGAATTTTTTGAAAAGGGCGTGTACCCGTAGGTATTTGGCTAAACTCAAAAGTATTAGGCTGCCTTTCGTACTTTGCTTTTTGGCAAATATTGCAGCCAATAGTAATTTTTCTTTATTGATTCAAGTGTCGTAGTTATTCCTCTATGTCCAGTTTTGTAAACGTGATGATAATTCATTTTATCTTCTTTGTCACTTTCTTTAACAACATCCTTTACCATTGATGAACAAATCAAAAGTTTTGAATTGATTGTGATGAGCTTATCCTGTAAATGCGTAATGAAAAGTCTTTCATGTTCTTTATTCTCAAAGTACAAGTGGTACGTAGTATTGTTATGAAGATTATTAACAAATTCCTGTAAGTCGTTGTCAATATGACGTCTCCTCAAATTAATAAAAAATCTTTGATTTTCAAAAATTTTTTCTCTTATTATAAGTGGTGCAGAAGAGGCTTCTGAAATTGTTATTACCATTTGATTTTTAAAGTAATTCAGAGGTTTTTCTACATACGGTAAGGATAGCAAGGGCATTTCTGCTGATGAATGGATGGTGCTAACATTAATTTCTTGAGCCTGAATAAATTGCGCTATAACATCATCTGCATCCCCAGCTTCATTGTACAACGATTGTCTATCAAGATTTTCCAATGGATTTCTTGAGAGAGCATCTGCTACCGAGTTTTCTTTACCTTTTATGTAATCGATCTCGTAGTCATATTCAGATAATAATAATTTCCATCTTACCAATCTAGAGTTTGGCTCCTTCACATTCTCTAACCATTTTAAAGGTTTATGGTCTGTGTGAATTTTAAAATGTCTTCCAAATATGTAAGGTCGGAAATATCTTACTGCCCATATTACTGCTAGAAGTTCTTTTTCAGTGACAGAATAATTTATTTCACTGGGATTTAGAGTTCTACTTGCATAACAAACTGGTTTATTATCTTGACTAAGAACAGCTCCTATTGCAAATTGGCTGGCGTCAGTTGTTAATGTGAAAATTTTGTCAAAGTCAGGTCTTATTAAAATCGGGTCATTACATAATAATAACTTACATGTTTCAAAAGCTTTTAGGAATTCTTCAGTATGTTCAACTTTCTTACCCTTCTTCAAACACACAGTAAGAGGCTTGGTTATTTTAGCCAAGTTATTGATAAATTTTCTGTAGAATCCAACCATACCCAAAAAACTTTTTATCTGTTTATGAGTCTTAGGTATTGGAAATTTCATTATTGCGTCAATTTTCCTTGGATTGGGCTCAATTCCTTCAGCACTAACTATATGTCCTAAAAATTCAGTTTCCTTTTTCAAAAATTCACTTTTGTCTAACTGTACTTTCAAATTATGATTATTAAATGCTTTTAGAATTTTTCTCAAGTTGACTATATGTTCATCAAGTGTTGTTGAAAATATTATTACATCATCCATATATACCAGGCATATCTGATTGATGTAATCTTTGAGGACTTCATTAATCATTCTTTGGAAAGTTGCTGGTGCATTTTTAAGCCCAAACGGCATTCTTAGAAATTCAAAATGTCCGTGATCAGTTTAGAACGCTGTCTTTTCAATACTATCTGGATGCATAGAGATTTGGTGAAATCCACTAGCTAAGTCTAATGTTGTAAAGTATTGTGCTTTCCCCAGTTTATCAAGCAATTCATCAATGTTTGGGATAGGAAATCTTTCTTGTTTGGTTTTATTGTTCAATTTCCTATAATCTATAACAATCCTCCATTTCTGCAATCCAGAAGCGTCCTGTTTTTTCGGTACAATCCAAATGGGACTAGACCATGGGCTGATACTATTACGGATTATTCCTTCATTTAGCATTTTGGTTATTTGTTTTTCAACTTCTTTTTTGTGAATCTGCGGAAATCTATATGATTTTGTGTAAACTGGTTCTTCATCTACTGTTCTGATTATGTGTTCAGTCTGAGTGGTTGCTGATAAAGGCTGGTTTGGTTGTTGGAATACTTGATGGAATTCATTGCAGACTTTAATCAATTTATTCCGTTCTTCAGCATTAAGATGGTCTAATCTTAAAAGTTGTTCTATATCAGTTAACATGGAATGGTCCTGATTATTTTCGATCTTGCCTTGGTATGTGTTGTATTGATTTAAGGGGAATGCTTCAAGTGGTTGTTGTAGGCTAATATAAGTGTTCACATCTCCTATATTATGAATTTCCACAACTCCTGTATTATTTTCTATCTTTGTTATACCTTCCGGAATGAAACAATTTTCGTCAAATTTTATTTCAGGGACGTAATATTCACCGTTAGAATTTACAGACACATGATGTTCTTACAATTTTATTTCCTGTTAACGTTATATTGTTACACTCATAGTCAGATGGTGAACATAAATGAACTGGGATTTTTGTGTTAGCTTTTTTTAAATATCCCTCTTGAATATGCCAATTAAAACCCATATTACGTAAATCGCGAAAACTGATGAGACCATCAAAGAAGTTATGAAAGTTATATAAAGTAAAACAAATTTTCTCATTTGAGTTGAATTCTTTGAAAGCTGGTATATGAGCTTCATATTTAGTGTTTTCTTGACCACATGATGTTTTTATAATGTTAGGTTTAACTAATATCTCTTGATAAAAATATTTTTCTGCTAAAATTGGATTGATTAAAGATATGTGACTGCCAGAATCAAGAAGAAATTTTAATGGTTTTGGAAATCCTTTAATTTGTATATATGGAAGTTTTCTTTGATCAATATCTTGACATTTTTGATTATATGGATCTACAATGTTATATAGATCATTAGTTACATTATTATCAGTCATATTTTGAGAAGTATCCGAGGAAGTATCAAAATCAGAAAAATCTTGGAAATTCATGTTGGATTGGTTGGGAAGGCTAATTTCGGAAAATTTTGGTAGTCTGATTGACTCGATGACTCATCATGAGAATTATTAGTAATTTCTCTGATGTTTTCATCACAATAATTTTGGGTCTATTCATTTATTTCTTCAAAATTTTCATGTGTATTTTCATCAAAATATTCGAGTTCAAAATTGTCTATGCTATATAATTCCTCAGAAGTAAATGTTGGTTTTGATCTAGGTTGGAAATGAGACTGAAAATAATTTGGCTTTTGTGTAAATTTCGAATGTTCCCCGGGATATTGTATAGGAACGGTTTGTTTAGTCACAACAGACATAGGTATTGGTCTAGGTTGATTTGTATTTCCTCTGGGTTTCCAAACATTTACGTTAGGGTTGTTACGAGGTTTTCCAAATACTTGTTCATTGGTAAAATACCTTTGTGGAGAGGTTGGCTTTGGATTTATAGCAATTGGTTGACTTGGAAATGGCCTTGGTGTAGAAGGTGGTGGTTGATGGTTTTGAAATATTGGAGTTTGGATGCTTGGCATAGGAATTCCTGATAAAAAATTGTTAAAATTACGGTTACCATTCAACACGGGGTGTTTAAATCTGGATTCATTTACGATGGACAGGAAATTTTCCTCCTCTATTAAATATTGTAATGCTTCTTCTAGATTACGTGGATTTTTCAGCCGAATAGCTAATTGAATTTGAGTTGGCAAATATTTTTGAAACGTGATAACAACTAAACCTTCAATATTTAGTATTTGAGCTGATTTTTGTTCTTGTGACAGAGTATTGTCATTATTAATAGAAGAATTAATTAAACTTCTTAAGTATTGACATCTAACGCCAAAACTATATGAGGATTCCTTGGGCTGGGGTTTTATTGAATGCATTTCCTGCAAAAGACAATTAAATGACCTTTGGTCAGTAAATGTTTGTTTTAAAATAAATCGAACCTCAGTCCAAGTATTTAATTCCGTTCTACTTCATTTTTAAACAAACAAGAAGAGCTATTTTTTCCCATAAATAGTTAATAGCATGAAAAACTTGTGGTTTTAGCATTCCAAAAGCAAGTTTTAGATGAACTTGTGACTATCAATATCAAGTTGAATAACATTATGGACCAAGTAGGGATACTAGTAAACTCCATTCGTTTGCTGACCGATAAAACTTCTGAAGGCATTACAAAAATAAGCAACCCGGAGACAGTAAATGTAATGCAGCTGTTGTCAATCAAGACAGAAGAGGACCTTAAGGCACTTGAAACGTTCCTGTGCAATTCAGAACTGCAAGAGTTTCTGGTAGGTGTAATTTTAAATTAGATGTTAGGAGTTATTGGCCTCACAAAGCAGGCTATTGTTCTGTAAAAACCAATAAAAATAGTTTATTTTTCTAGAGTGACATTTGTAACATAAATAATACCTAAGTGTCATCTCAGGAAAATAACCCATTTTAATTGGTAAGACTTATGCTTATTGGTAAGACTTGGACTGGTGCTGTCTTGCGTGTTATTATTTATGTTATAAGAGTTACTATAATCATCCTTTACTGTTATGATACTGAATTAGACTAAAAAGTTAGAAACTTAGTTTTAATATGTTATATGTACCTGAATAATGTGCAAGTTAGAAAGGCCAAGCTATTAGCAAACAATTATATCTCTTTACGAAAAACATTTTTTATTGTTTTTGAAACATTTTACAGTGCTCATTTCATAAATTTGTGAATCCAACCTGATACACAATGACGAAGGCAACATAATTATTAATATTAATAGTCAAGTTTGAGATATCCTTCTTTGCAAAATTTCAAAAAATTCGCTTAGACCATGTAGAAGAAAAACAAACATTTTCTGATACTTGCAAAACATGAAGTAAATGCTTCCAGAAATATAGGTACTCACAGTAGATTTAAAGCATTTACTTTATATGTTGCAAGTACATGTAAACAAATGCTTATTTTTACTCAAATTACTCCTTGTGTAAGTTGACTGTTCTCGGCGTGATGATAGCCTAAAATCATCTGTTTTTGATGTTAAAATAGAAATTGAAACAAGAGTGGGTATACCCGCAGCTACTAAAGCTTATTGTGTAATAATTCAGGATTGTATTATGGAGCAATTACCACTTAGTGAAATTGTTCGCAAAGTAAATTAAATAAACAAGTTTTTTGTTTTTTCAAGTGGGGGTACTAATAAAAAACAATGTTGCTGCTGCTGCTGTAAGAGAGTTTTTGTGTGGAAAAATAAAGAACCAAAAAGTATAAAAAAACCACATTTATTCTTCTTCTTCTCGTGCTCCCCATAATTTTATCATTTCTAAACGTTTATGTATATTGTTGCCCCAAACACATGAAAAATTTAAATTATAGGCGTTTGTAGCTTTACAACACACATCGCAATTCATATGAAAATAGTTATGCTCATGCACTAGCAAAAAAGACACCCTTGTAGTGATAAGCAACTTTTTTGTAAAACTCATCACCAAAATCTTCATGACATTCAGGGCAAATATTCATAATTAAATTTATAGATCTTATCTCGAGAACATAATGGAAATTGCAAAAAACTATTGATTCATGGTGTTGTACAGCACGATTCCATAACCACCAATCCTTATCTCGTTGATTCACATCTCCAGTAATGTTTTGGATGCGCTTGTCAACTGGAGCTTCATAGAAATCATTCACTTCCCTTATTCTTAATGTCACGTCAATATTTGGATTGTACGTGCAACAGCTATAGGTCTCACTTACGACATCTTCACCATCATTATTTTGGTTTTCTTCTTCTTCTTCAATCACTTCGTCTGGCTGGATTTCTGGTGGTGTAACAATGTTGCACAACTCGTTGAGGGCTTCAGCACAATCACTAATGGCAGGTGACTTAGACATTGTTCTTTGTTGTATCTTAGGTGCTGCAAACTGACTTGGAAGAAAAGCTCTGTTTATTTTTACTACCGCGTTCGCTTATGCTTTTATATGCAGTTGTGATCAAAGGAAGGGGAGATAGGACATTACCAAAAATATATTTTTGTCACTTTTGAATATATTTTTGTGGTCAGATTAGGGGTTGGGGTGACCTTCACCATTTGAGCCTGTTTTGACAAGTGACAGGTGGGCCCCACGGGGCTCCACGCTACGCCTTCACCCATAAATATGAGCCCCGGGCGCCCCAAATGCCACAAGTGACAAGTGACAGGTGGGGGGGCCCCACGTGACGTCACCACCACACCAATTTGGGGCTACACGGCCGGGCTCGGGGCTCCGGGCCCCACGCTACGAGCGCCTCGCGCCTTCACCATTTCATCAAAATGAGCCCGTACCGGCTTTGCTATACTACTGATGAGTCCTATAAAATATTGATAGAGTATGCTAAGGGAAACAATCTAGGTGGGAAACTCATCAAGGACTACTCTAAGAACACGGTATATAATAGATATTATCTATAAATCGATAAGGGATTATTCAACATAACTTTATATGAGTATTTATCCAATGAGATATCTGAGTCCCAAGCTCTCGGAATGCTGAGAGGCATGAGGATGGAGAAACAAAGGGCTCAGGCTCAAAGTTCCAGAGATACTGAACATGCGATGCAAAAGTTTATTGCAGAACAAGAGGGATTCCTAACTCTAGCACTGGACAAATTAAGGCAGTCCAGTGATAATGAAAAGAACTGTATGCATGTGTATGGATACTTTAAATAGACTTGAAAAACAGAAGCTTAACTCCACCTTAACACCAAAGTCATCCTCACCAGCATCATCTGTCTCCACTGAACCTCCAGAAACCAGCATAAACTTTGGAAACCTCCTTCTTGGGTGCAATTCTAATGGGATAATCACTTCTCATCAAGTGATCAAAAATCCCATGAATCCTGATCTTTGGAGGAAAATAGGAAATTTCCTCACAGGGGTTCCAGGTGACAGCTTGAATTCTGTTAGTGTTCCAGACTTTATTAAAGGGTTTCGAAAGGATAACCCTTCTCAATCTGACAACAACAGGTGGGTTCTGAGTCTATCATAGATTAAGAAAAAAAAAAAAAAAAAAAAACCTGATGGGGTCAAGTTCTAGTCATGTTCAGTAGTGCAAAATAAGTTCTACCAAAATTCTTCAGTGTGCAAGATTTGTGAAACTAAGGTGTTTGGAAAACCCTCCAAAATTCTCGTAAAGAAACCACGTAGCCGCTTGACCTAAAGCCTGTCACTTCAACTCAACTCAACATGTCCAGAAGGTACGTTTAAGCCAGAATTGCTAACTAGACCTAAGTCTTTGGTACCAAACCGTACCTAGCTGAGTAATTATCTATGTTTTTGGAATCTGAATAAATGATTGATCCAAGATTGGTGGTTGTGTCATTTAGGGTATAGCGCTTGCCCCTCGAACCCCAAACATAAGCTTGTAAGACCCAAAATTGGAAGAAGGCATTTTTGGGCCATTACATTTGGTGTCAGGTGTGGGGTTGTTAAAACTATCCTAGAGGAAACAAAGGGTAGAAGGGGCAAGTTATATTTGGATTAAAAGATAAAAAAAAATCCAAAAGGTTGTTCAAACGTTGAACTGACGATGCTTCCATTAGACCAACTGAAGACAAAATACTTGTGTCTGGACCATTTTGATAAAAAGTACATTCTACAAAAGAAGCTAGCGGCATCTGCTGTCCCACTAGTCCATCAGTATGAGACATCTATAGAACCAGATTTTAGCAGACGTATGTATGACCAACAACCACAGGAGGAAGATGAGTTGCTGTTACCTGCCTCCCAGGAAGTTCGCTTTTTAACTCCGATGAAAAGAGATAGAGAAGAACCATCGACGTCTCAAATCATTAGTGAAGCTTTAGAAACTGCATCAACTCTGGCATCACCAGACACTCCAAGAAAAATTGATTTAAAGAGGCGATTGTTCAGCACGAGCCACGAAACATTTATCTGCTTTCAATAAAACTTTTGTAAATATACAGCTTTATCACAAAACCAAGAGAGTCTGGTTACCTGAAGAAAAAAAAATTGCTCTTTCGCTGTATTATAAGTCCCCAACAACTTATAAATTTTTGCGTTCCAAGGGATGTATTCTTCCAGCCCCCTCCACAATAGTTTCATGGATGCGTAACTACAGACAAAAACCTGGCCTCAATAAACGTTTATTGAAATTAGCCAAAATTAAAGTAGAGACAATGACTTCAAAACAAAAGGAATGTACCCTTCTTTTTGACGAGATGGCAATTAAAAAATTTCTGGAATATAACAAATATACTGACGTTATAGAAGGCGTACAAGATTTGGGAGAACTGGGCAGAGGACCTGGATTGGCCAAGCAAGCACTGGTGAAAATGCTTAGAGGTCTCTATTCAAACTGGAAAATACCCTTGTCATTTTATTTTTCTGAAAATGGTGTAAAACATAAGGAGATAACAAAAATAATTCAATTTAATTTACTTGAACTTAGTAAAATAGGATTGAATCCAGTTTCAATTATATGCGATCAAAGCACCACAAACCAAAAAGTATTTAAAGACCTTAACGTGACCCAGGATTTACCATTCTTTTATATAAATGAACAAAAGTATTTTGCAGTTTTTGATCCCCCACACATAATAAAATGTTTGAGGAATAATTTATTAAAGTTACTGACTTTAATGACATAAAATTCATTTATAATCTAGATCAGCAGAGCACAACAGCTAGGGCACTACTTAAAATAACAGAAGCCCATTTAAACCCATCAAATTTTCAAAAGATGAGCGTAAAACTTGCAACACAAGTTTTCAGCCATAGTGTGGCTGCAGCTATTCGTGTAGCATTGGAAACGGGCCAGCTAAAATCAAACAGTGCCAAATATACAGCTGATTTTGTTGAAATTATTGATAATGCTTTTGATGCTTTAAATTCGCGGAATTTGAGGGCAAACAAGAATTACAGAAAGCCTATTAGAGATGAAAATTGTTTACCAATGAAGGCCCTGAGATCGGCATTAGAAGTTTTCACTAACTTAGTGAAAGTTAACAGACAGGGTAAAATATCAAGACCACCCTCGTTCGATTCAATGATATTGACCATTAATGCAGTAATGCAATTATTTCAGCAACAGGCCCAAAAAGGTTATTCATTCCTTTTAACTAGTCGTTTGAACCAGGACCCGTTAGAAAATCAGTTCTCTATATATCGACAGAAGGGGGGTTATGCAAGAAACCCTACAGTGAGAGCTTTTCAGGCTGCTTTTAAATCAAACCTACTTATGAATTTGTTAAAACCTGTGAAAACATCCAATTGTGAACCAGACTTTTTCGAACCATTATTGACTGCAGAGGAAATTTTTAATGAAGATTCTGAAGACCCTGAACAAGAGGCGTCCACTTCTTATTTACCAGAGTTTTCACTGCAAAACCAGCCTGCATCATTAGAAGAATCTTCTGTTGTATATTTTGCAGGCTAGTTGTTTAAAAAGTGTTACACTAAATTTAAATGCGCTGACTGTAAAACATTTTTAAGTGCAGAAAGTGAATTATTAATTGACAACAATGATATTTTAATTTTTTTTAGAAATTATAATATTAATAATCCATGGGCCTTAAAAAAACCTTCCCAAACTTTACACGATTTCACTTACGTTGCAATGAAGGTGTTTGCAAAATATTTTCATTTAATATGGAGTTCTACAGAGCTAGGAAAAAATATTGAAAAACACATAGTTGAAGCAGTTTCCAAAGAGGTACCAATTTGGTTTAATGCTAATGAAGTTTGCTGCCACCATAAAAATTACATTTAACAATTACTTATTAGAACTATATTATTTAAGGAATGCAAAAAGTTATCCTCATCTTTTAAACCAATGTCATCCAGTAGTAATAAACCAATAGATAAATTAAGAATATTACAAAATGTATAATTAATATTCATATGAGATTATAGAGTAAGTGTTTAGTATGTTATCTTTTTAGGTTTTTATGTAGTTTTTACAAATATATTTTTTTTGTCTGAACAATTTTGAATATTATTTGTAGCCCATTGTGTCCAATGTCTATAAGACATGATGGTTAATATAGATTTTTTTAAAATAAATACAGATTTTTTAAAATGTATAGCATAAAAATTGAAAGTCTTTTCTTTAAAAAAAAAAACATATTTTATATGAGTATGTTATATTTTTTAAATTATCTTTTTATTATTTATTGTTATACATATTGTTACGATTTTCCCGTGGGTTCACACAAAGTCAGTTTAACTGAACAATTAATAAATTTATTAACACTTCAAAACACTCCGTACAATAATTAACACAGCTACTAAAAACACTACTACAATTCCACAATTATTCCACTATTTAAACTTTACCGCGTTCCCAAATTCACTACTACACAGTACACTAACTAACTGTCGTCGACGACGCCGCTTCTTTTATATTCGCAAACCACGTTCTAGAATGACCGCGAAACGCTTCGCGGGTTGCCTTGACCATTCAAGAATATTCCAGGTAGCGCTTCCTAACTGTGGCCTACTTTAATACGCGCCCGGCCAGATATTGCGGCGCATCGGTGTCATCCCGAGGCGAGCGCCCGTTAAGAAGTATCGAGCATAGTAGGGCCAGACCGTAACACTGCCCCCCTCTTAAAGCTGATCGTCCCGATCCGCTTCATCTAATCCCTGGTATTTCTTGAGTCTGTCCAGATGGACAATTTTCATCTTGGCTTTGGGACTGCGTTGGACTCTGTACACGACGTCGTTTAACCTTTTTACCACATTGTAAGGTCCCTCCCAGTGTCGTTGCCATCTTTGACGTAATCCTTTGCTCCTTCTGGGTTGAAACATCCACACAGCATCACCTTCCTTATAATTGCCACCAGTTGGTCTGTGGTCCAGTGTCATCTTCATACGGTTGTTTGGTTTCATCTTCTCTCTCTCAAGTTCCCGAATTGTGATGGATCCCTTCTGTAACGAACACTGGTCACACCGTTTACACCATTCCTCAACGTCCTTTCTGAAGTTAATCCAGTAAAATCGATCTCTTATTCTAGCCAAAGTCTGGTTTACTCCAAAGTGTCCTCCTCCGCGACTGTCATGTAGTTCTCGCAGCACATTCTCTTTGCAGGAATTGGGCACTATTGTTTGGTAAACAAAGCGTTTTCCGTCTGGACTTTCCCATTTGCGAGTAATTAAGTCATCTCGCAGTCGAAGCGAATTCCACTGTAACCAGTAACCCCTTACTGTTGGTCCATATCTGGAAATCTGTTGCCAATCCGGTTTCAAATCCTTCTCCAACCATCTTCTGATTACTTTCAAATCAGAGTCTGAGCGCTGTCCTTTTATTATGTCCTCCTTAGAAACGCAGCTCTTCATTCTTTTTGTAGCCTCTATATCTGTCACCATCGCGATTTGACCAATCCTCCAACCATTATTAATTTGTCCTTTCCGGTACCTTAAATCACTATCCAAAGCTTGACGATCCTCTACATATCGCGGTAAATGTCTTTCTGGATTCTTCATTTCCTTCTCCTGGTTACGCCAGTTCTGCGGGGTCGGTAAACGAGACTGCTGTCTGCAATTCCATTGGTAATGTCCTTTACGTCCACAAGTATAACATGTAATGTTTCTTTTAACAGAAGAGTTCCGGTGATTTGTTCTAATGTCCTGATTTCGTCGGCACTGTGGGTTTGGAGAACAAGACCGCTGTCTGCAATTCCTTCTAATGTGTCCCGTACGTCCGCATCGATAACACTCCACTCTCGTGATCGGACGTGACCGTTCTAACTGTCTGGACTGACCATTTCCTAATGCTGCCATTTGTTGCACTAATTGGCCGAACATTGATTCAATTTTATTTATTGATGTAGCAACATGATCGGCTGGCGGTTCTCTTTCCTCTTGAATAGGCTCTGGCTTTAAATCATTGCACGCAGCTTCAATTTCCAGCGCTCGAATCAGTAATTCGCTGTTGTTGCTCCCTTTGAACATCTTCAGCCATTTCTTTACCTCCAGATCTCGAATCCCATCTACAAAATACTGTGCCACAAGTTCTTCTTGGATTTCATCCGGGACGGCTGGATAAGCCAGATGCACAAGGCGACGAATTACGGTTTGAAACTCTTCTAGATTTTCACCAGTTTTCTGCTGTCTTGCCATTAATTGCGTTCGATACAGTCCTTTCTTATGTTGATCCCCATAACGACGTTCTAATGCAGCTACTAATGCTTCATAGTTGCTTCGTTGGGCGATAGGCACCGTCTGTAACAGCTCCAATGCAGGTCCTCGTAATGCCACCACCAGTGCTACAGCCATTTCCTCGTTACTCCATCCATTTGCATTTGCAGCGGCCTCAAATTGGAGTTGGTACATTGCCCATGAAGTTTGACCGTCGTATGTGGGAGGCTTGATCTTGTTGAGCCCGTTTCCGGTGATCACTGTAGAGTTGACTCTTCTGCTGTCAATTTTCCGCTCTAAGTCGCGTAACTTTATCTTGACATCATTCTGAATTTTATTAATGTCCTCCCGAACATCATTCTGCATTTTATTGAGACTATGGGTTACATACTCTTGGATTTCTGTCTTGGTCCCCGCTAGAACTTTCAATATTTCTACGTTACGCTTTTCATGCCGCTCTCTGTCTTCTTCTTTGTCTTGTTGTCGAATTCTTTCTTCTTCTTCTTTGTCTTGTTGCCGTATTCTTTCTTCTTGTTGTCGAATCCTTTCTTGTTCTTCCTTTTCTTGTTGACGAATTCTTTCTTCTCGTTGTCGAATCCTTTCTTGTTCTTCCTTTTCTTGTTGTCGAATCCTTTCTTGTTCTTCCTTTTCTTGTTGTCGAATTCTTTCTTGTTGTTTTTCCTTGTTTTGTTGTCGAATTCTTTCTTGTTCTTCCTTGTTTTGTTTTCGAATCCTTTCTTGTTCTTCCTTGTTTTGTTTTCGAATCCTTTCTTGTTCTTCTTTGTGTCGTTGTCGAATCCTTTCTTGTTCTTGTCGAATCCTTTCTCGTTCTTCCTTGTCTTGTTTAAGAATTTCCATAATAGCTGCAAATTGGGCCTCCATGTTTGCACTTTGACGTCTTGTTATTGGCATAAAATAAATTTAACACACCACTGTTCCGAAAATCTCTAGTCCGGTTCTGAACACAAGTCTCTAACCCGAAGTTTAGTTCCAATTCACGTCGCACTAACGTCTGATCGCACTTCTGACACCAATTGTTACGATTTTCCCGTGGGTTCACACAAAGTCAGTTTAACTGAACAATTAATAAATTTATTAACACTTCAAAACACTCCGTACAATAATTAACACAGCTACTAAAAACACTACTACAATTCCACAATTATTCCACTATTTAAACTTTACCGCGTTCCCAAATTCACTACTACACAGTACACTAACTAACTGTCGTCGACGACGCCGCTTCTTTTATATTCGCAAACCACGTTCTAGAATGACCGCGAAACGCTTCGCGGGTTGCCTTGACCATTCAAGAATATTCCAGGTAGCGCTTCCTAACTGTGGCCTACTTTAATACGCGCCCGGCCAGATATTGCGGCGCATCGGTGTCATCCCGAGGCGAGCGCCCGTTAAGAAGTATCGAGCATAGTAGGGCCAGACCGTAACAATATATTTGAATAAAGCTTCTCGGTAAAGCTATACAGCGTATTCCTTGAAATATATACGACTCTTTTTATAATAAAGACATCATTTACCTAAACCTTCAAAAATAAATAAACTGTAACAAAAATATTGAAAGCATGTAACATTTGATAAAATTAAGTCTGTTTTAATTACTAATTAATTCGGAGTAAAAGTTTGCATCCCAGAGAATATCAGAATATCACACACAAACTCTAAGCACTGATCTATTAAAATAACTGTGAGTGCATAAACTCTTATATAATTATTTATTACGCTTTTCAATTAGGTATGTAAAATTAAAGTGAATCAGAAAATCAAACAATTCGAATAGTTATTTTTATACTTGCTATTGTTTTACTTTAGTTTTTTATCTAATAATTTCATTTATATAAAATTCACTAAAAACAAAAAGAAGAATCTTTTTTAGTATTTATTATACTTATCTTTTATTAATTCTGAAACCAACCGGATATCTACTTTACCATCAATTCTTTAATAAATGGTCAAACAAATTAAAGCCTTGCCATAAAAAACGAGAGTGTAATAGAAAAAGTATAAACCCGGACAAATATGATGTACACAATGATCAATCACATTGTTTCTGATTGCCAAGCTCAAAGCCAAAAGCCACTCAAATCTTCAAATATTCCCCTCAATCCCCACCAAACAATTTACGACCGGCCGCAAAATTAAGGGGTTCTTTCTTGTTACTTTACTCTAATTTTGTTTCTAGTGCTGCCACCTATTAGGGAGTGCATCAATTACACACTGACTATCTATCCTTATACAAAATCAATGGTATAGGAAAAAAGCCGAATCTTTGGGTATAAGAAGAAGCAAAACTTACGATCTATTTCAATTTCGTCATGAAGTTGCCGAAAAACTTGTATATTGCGCAAAGTCATCCAAACGAGGTAGGCCAAGCTTACAAAACGGCATTGAAGAACCTTCTCCAAAACGGCAAAAAGTTGAAAGTAAACCAGTAAAAGAAAAAAGACTAGATGGAGTTGATCATTATCCATTATATGATGACAAGCCCAATAATACCAGGTGCAAGTTGCCAGGCTGTTCTTCAAAAACACATGTTTATTGTGTAAAATGTGAAGTACATTTGTGCTGCTTTAAGGGTAATAACTGTTTTTATAAGTTTCATAACAAATACGTAATCCTCAACGTATATGTATATGAATTTTCCACTTAGACATATTGTCCTTCGTCGACGACACGACGTCACGGCGGTAGGAAACTAACTAAAATGAATATTTTTTCCTCAAAACGCCAAATTTTTTCAAAATGTTTTCAGAAGGGTCATGACTGAAAGGGTTAATATACGGTGCTAGTCGTGACCCGACGTCCAATCGACTCAAATTTGTATTTCCCAAAATAGTGCAAATACGAGTAGAAATGCCGTCGCCCCAACGTCGGTACCTCACGTTGCGTCGGTTAATCGAACGTTGGCTCGACGTCCAAATGCCGTTTGGGCATTATGGATAGTTCTTAGAAAACACACGTGATTAGCATTAATTCTTCGATATAAATAGGAGCTGAGCAGACACAAAAAGTTAAATTTGCTGTAGGATGTTGGAATATAAATTGTACGTTAGATAGATATGAATGACTGATGGCTGGTCCTTGTTCACTCCCAATGTCAACTTCAGCACAGTTACTCAGTTCGCCATGCGTAGATTGACATTTAAAGGAATGACAATATTTCTAATAATTCATCATTTAGTTCGAAATTAAATGAAAATTATTCGGCCAGATATTGTGGATAGAACAATGCTGCATATGGCATAACAGCAAATCGAAATCGCAAATAAAACTACACACCACCCGCGCCCCAATCTTTTGTTTATTATTAAAAAAAAATCCAAGATTGACCTGGATGACTTTTTTTTTGCTTCTCGCGTCACTGGGAGTATATCTGAAACAAAAAAAAAATATTACCACGAGAATATAAGAAATGAATGTGTTTTAAGTTTTAACTCGGTTTTAACCAATGTTAGCTGAAGCTGGATTTTATATTGTAGCATAGAATCAGTATAAAAATTCATTATACATTGAATGGTAATCTAGCACACATGTGGTCTATTTCTGACCATAAACAAGTTTAGAAACGTATGAAAATTATACGCAAAGTTGCGAAGAAGGTATTTACCATACACATCTGTACGCATATTTTCGTATACGTAACTGAACGTATAATGTCAGAAAGTTACTGACTTTAAAAAAAAATAGATTTTATGCAAAACACGTATTTGTCAGCGCACGAGAAAACCCACCAGTTAAAAACAGCGCACGGGCAATGGGCACTTTCCAGCGTCCTCAAGGAAAAGGTACATTTGTGTCAAACGAATCAACCAAAAAATAGATAGTTTTCAGACTAGTAAGAATAATGAAAAAAACCTTTCCTATTCAGGTGCGGTAAATGCACTTTTACACACTTATTGTGACACTTAAGTGACAAACTGTCTTTAGACTTTTACTGGTGGCACTTTTCCTCCATAGGAAAGAAAAGTTTTATATTGAACACCCTGTTTCTATTCTTTTTTTTTAATTATTCGCAAGAAGGCTAGTAATTATTCTAAATACTTCCCTATACCTATTTTGCACCGTTTCCTAGATGTTCCATAAAAATGGTGGCTTTGTCAGCAAAACGGTAGTCTAAACATTAATCAAATTCTCAAGTCCTGAAAGGCTTGCCGATGTGACCTTTTGTCCTCAGTTAGACAATACTACAAATGGTTGAAAAACCCAGAGACAGAAAATGAAAAAAACTTACCGGACCTACAAACAAATATAAAAACTGCCAAAAGTTGTTTTTTTATTAAATGGATTTATCGGTGTTTTATGGTTTGTAATAAAATAATATTAAACCTAGAACAAATCCATGTATACATTTCCTTTACCTAACTTCAACCGTTTCTGACTTATTAACAGTTTTTCCTTAAATGGTGCATACAATCGTAATCCATACCAATCTGAATACGGACACCTGCTTGGCCTTAATGACTAGTCGTTTCTATAACGACAACATGTTCTGACAGATATTTGTCAAATACAAAACTGGTTGAAACTTAGCACAAGCAGGGGTCCGTATTCAGATTAGTATGGATTACGATTTTATACGCACTTTAAGGAAAAAGTGTTATTAAGTCAGAAACGGCTGAAGTTAGGTAGAGGAAGAGTACACATAGATTTGTTCTAAGTTTAATGTTCTTTTTTTCACCCTGTAATTTATTGTCATTTTCCGTCTCTGGTCTTTTCAACCATGTGGAATTGTCTAACTGAGGACAAAAGATCACATCAGCAAACCTTTCAGGACTTGAAAATTTAATAAATGTTCTAAATATCTAAGAAACGGTGCAAGATAGGGAATAGGATAGGATAGCGAAGTATTAACATTAATTACTAGCCTTCTTGCGAGGAATTCAAAAATGAGATTAGAAACAGTGTATTCCATTTGAAAATCAAAAATTGGTGTCCAAAAACGTCCAAAATATTTTAGATAGAGAGTTTGGACCCAACCTAGGCTACACGCCAAATTTCAACGAAAAATATTAAGTCGTTCTCTAGATACTTCTAATATACCATCAGCGTAAATCACCCTGTATATTACATATTATATTAAAAATAGACATTTTTTTTAAATTATATTTGATTATGAATTTCATTTAAAAGTATAAAGTTATGTCAATTCTTGAGAAAACTAAACGTAGTAGCTAAAAACTAAGCAAGAAACTGAAATCACATCGAAAAACTGCTTTAAAAATGAAGTAGTAGTCCATTTTCTTTCAGTGGAGTTGTACAAGTACAAAAGGAAGGGAATGACACGCAGTCTTCTCCACAATACTTTATTACGACCTTCAAAAGGTAAGGCCTGCTCTATTAGTTTCGGACATATAAATGGCCATCTTCAGGAGCTACAAGAATAACTTACTCTACTTATGCGTAACAGGTGTTTAACAAACGGGAAAAAACCTACCTCAACTCGACAATTAATGTGCGGGCTGTCTTTCTAGAAAGGGGGAGACAGTGAGACCCATGTTGTAAAGGTTGTGAATTTAAGGTTGTTAAAAGTGGGAATAAAGCTATAAAAAAAATTTAACACGTGTAGTATAAATTAAAAGGGTTTTAAAAAATTGAATAATTACCTGAATGGAGAAAAAAAGAAAAAACTGACACTACATCCTATTTAAATTTAACACAAATACTTAAAAATTAAAATTAGACCCATTTTAAGGGCTGGGTTAGACCCTATGGAAAAAGATAAATTTAATAAACCAATCCACCATCCACGGCAGCGGCGATCGAACAGGAAACAAAATGGTGATTTTTAAAAAACTTTGAAAAAACCGCAGTGATAAGCCGTTAATACAAAGGCAGGGGGAACGTTTAAGAGGGGATTACAATAAAATCAATAACCTAGGTGACAACAGGTGGGCAGTTCTGCAACCCACAAATCAATCAAAGATTAACAATAAAAGGTTAAAGACAAAGACAACAAGATGTAAAGTTAAAACCAGAAATAAACAATGCACTAACCTACAAACATGTGGCGGGTGGACAACGCAATGGGCAAAAAGGGGGTAGCCAAGGGCTCAAATAAGATTTTAAACCCTGCAGAAAGTGCAAACACCGACCAACACGCTAGTGAAGGAGGGGATGTTGAAAGATGGGGTGCTGGGAGTGTTTACGAGGGATTAGGAAGCATTAAAAGGTGAGGGACTTAAAAAAGGAAGTTGATGGATGGTTAAGCTGATCATTCAGGCAGGTGTGCCCACCATCAACAGAGGCCTTGTTGATCTCGAGCACCTCAAGGTTGTTGAGGAGGCTGCCCTTAGCACACACGTGCAGAATCTTGAAACCCTGTTCAGTATTGAAGGTGTGGCCATTCAGACGAAGATGCCGAGAAAAATTAGATTTCATATAGCTAGTGTTTAGGTTAGGGTTGTTAGTGAACTTCAAGAACTCCCGAGTGTGCTCGTGAATACGAGTGGAGAACCTCCGGCCCGTCTGACCAACATAGAGAGCATTACATCCAGGAGTGCAACAGGACAGTTGGTAAACGCCTGATTTATGCAGTTGAGGAGTAGGATCTTTGGAGTTAAAAAGGAAATGTCTGGAGGTGTGGGAAACTTTGAAGCAAATATTTATGTTGTTAGACCTGAAAATATTTTTCATCTGAAGTGAGAGAGGGCCTAAAAAGGGGATTGAAAAGAATTTTGTATCTTCAGATGTGTCTTTGTGTATTAATTTCTTATTGACAAATTTTTTAAAATGGTTAAAATAAATTTTATTGATTAATATATTGGGAAATTTATTATTGGTTGCAACTGTTTTAATCCAAGAGAGTTCTAAATTAAAATTTGTTTCAGACATTGGAATGTTAAATAGGCGGTTAAAGAAACAGTTTAGGGACGCAACCTTCTGATTGAGAGGATGATTGGATTGGAAGGGGATAATGCAGTCCGTACTGGTGGGTTTGTGATAAATGGAGAACTCAATGTGATTATAAGACCTGTAAAGCAAGATATCAAGGAAAGGTAGTTTATGGGATGACTCTAATTCCATGGTGAATGAGATTGAATGGTGTAAATTATTCAGAAATATGAATAGTTGTTGAAGGTCATTAGGGGACCCGTCAAAAATACAAAAAAATGTCATCCACATATCTTTTGAAAAAGAGTATTTTGTTGAAGGAGGGGTAGGATTCTAGGGAATGTTCAATGTTGGACATAAAAATTTCTGCTAATAGAGGGGAAAGGCAAGAACCCATAGCTAGACCCCTGGACTGTGAATAAAAGGTGTTGTTGAACTGGAAAAAGTTTTGATCCAGTACCAGAGCCACCAAGGCTAGTAAGTCTTCCACCTGGAAAGGGTCCAGACTTTCGGAAGCAGACAGCAGATCTCGGACAAAATTTAAACAATCGAGGGGTGGGATGCTAGGAAAGAGGTTGGAAACATCAAAGGAGACCATGATTGCAGTATCAGGAATGGTTAGGTCTTTAAGTTGTGAGCAAAGCTCAAATGAATTTTTTATTGAGTATTTACTTTTAAATCCGGTTGTTTTAAGGATAATATCATTTAACCAACCAGAGAGGTGGTGGCAGGGAGAGCCGCAAAAGGAAACTACTGGTCTGATGGGGATATTGGGTTTGTGGATTTTGGGGAAGACCATAGAGTTTGGGAACAGATGGGTTGATAGGTATGATTTTGTATTTGTTAAAGCCCAGTGGTGTTAATGTAGTCTGGACTCTATTAATAATTGACTTAAATCTCACCAGGAATTTGTCCAGAGGGGATGTGTTTAGAATTTCAAATGAGTCCCGAACTTAGGAAGTCCAAGACCTTGTCCACATACTGAGTTCTGTCAAGAACTACCACGCAATTGCCCTTGTCGGCTTTTGTTACCACCAAGTCGTTGTCTTTGACTTTTTTCTTCAGTGTGGACAAGTTCCTGTTCTCCGTTTTGCTCCAGGCAGGATGCACTGATGAGAGATTTCCGGCGTGAAACCTATTGAGATGGACGGTGCAAGCAGATCGAACTGCACCTTGTGAACCTTCAGGGAGACATCTAGAAATTACGTTTTCCAAATGGGCAGAAAAAACTTGTAAATCATTGACTTTAGGTTGAAAGGTGAAATTGTATTTAAGACCTAAATTCAAAATACTTAAATCATTTTGGGATAGAACACAGTTTGACAGGTTTAGAGTTCGAGGGTGGAAAGAAAAAGCTGAACTTTGAGGAGGCTTTACGCCAAAATTACCAATAAAAATGTTGTTATCAAAGGTGGCCTCATCTGTCGAACTGTGTGGAAGGTTACAGGAAGCTAGGTTTGTGGTAGAAGGAGATGTAAAGGTTGCATTATGGGTTATGTTGGAGGTGGGCTGATTGGTGTAGCTAAGTGTTGGCACTGGTAGGGGGTTCAGCCTTGATAGCTTACGCTGTAAAACCTCAAACTTATTGTCCCCCATGTCACACACAAATTGTAACAAAGAATGCCCACCTGTTATCACCTAGGTTATTGATTTTATTGTAATCCCCTCTTAAACGTTCCCCCTGCCTTTGTATTAACGGCTTATCACTGCGGTTTTTTCAAAGTTTTTTAAAAATCACCATTTTGTTTCCTGTTCGATCGCCGCTGCCGTGGATGGTGGATTGGTTTATTAAATTTATCTTTTTCCATAGGGTCTAACCCAGCCCTTAAAAATGGGTCTAATTTTAATTTTTAAGTATTTGTGTTAAATTTAAATAGGATGTAGTGTCAGTTTTTTCTTTTTTTCTCCATTCAGGTAATTATTCAATTTTAAAACCCTTTTAATTTATACTACACGTGTTAAATTTTTTTTATAGCTTTATTCCCACTTTTAACAACCTTAAATTCACAACCTTTACAACATGGGTCTCACTGTCTCCCCCTTTCTAGAAAGACAGCCCGCACATTAATTGTCGAGTTGAGGTAGGTTTTTTCCCGTTTGTTAAACACCTGTTACGCATAAGTAGAGTAAGTTATTCTTGTAGCTCCTGAAGATGGCCATTTATATGTCCGAAACTAGTAGAGCAGGCCTTACCTTTTGAAGGTCGTAATAAAGTATTGTGGAGAAGACTGCGTGTCATTCCCTTCCTTTTGTGCTTTAAAAATGTTTGTGTTTCACTCCGATATTTTAATAAACAAAAAAGTTGGGTAAAGTTTTCAAAATGTGTAAAATTCGAAAAACGGCCTCTAGCGCCGCAAACTGAAGCTATCGAAATACGGTTTTTGCTATAACACCGTATCTAGCTGGAAAATAGGGTTTTCCTGTCAAAACACTCTAAATCCGGACACCCTGTACAGGTGAATCAATGATAAAGTTCATTATCTCGTTTGATTTGAGAAATAGAAAAATAATGTTAAATACAAAAGTTTTAGAGAATATTGATATTTATAGTTTAAAATTACTTTTGGTTATACAGGTTCATAAAGACATGACATAAAACATTATTTTTTTTTTAAATATACCCGTTTTTTAATGGACTATAACGAATGCAAAATAGTTCAATATTGAGTGCCATTAATGCATGATTTTTTAATTGTTTTACTTCAAATACGCTCATAGTATAGTTCTATCCCTTTTTATTTGTATGCAACAAAGAGAAATAAACACACATTATTTAGTTGACATCCACTATTACTGACAGAACTAACTGTCATTGTCATTGTCAAGGGTGCCTTGGATTTAGGTTTGCAGTGTCGCGTATACAACTGACAATTAGGTTTTTTCAAACTTTGTAGGATTATAAACATTTATTATAAACTACAGTTAACGGAAAAATGTTGTAAACAACTTTTATATTAATAAGCGATTAATACGGGATTTAGAACATCCAAAACAATCTGGAAATCAAAATCAAATTTTACCTTTTACTAACCTTTTTATTCCTTACATTCCAGGTATTTCTGACAAAATCAAACGAATAGCTAAAAAATATAACATCAGAACAATATTTAGAACTCAAAACACATTAAGATCACACTTAACTAAAACAAAACCTCACAATGAAAATGAATCTACAAGAAACGTGATATATAAAATTCCTTGCGAATGCAATCAATTTTATATTGGTGAAACCTCCAGACCTTTAAAAAAACGTATTAAAGAACACCAAAATTATTTAAGAACTGGAGACTTTCACAAATCTAATATATGCCAACACGCGTTTGATAATGATCATAGAGTCAAATGGAATGAATGTAGTATCATAGACAAAGAAACTTTTTCAAAAAGACGTAAAATAAAAGAAAGTGCATATATTAGATTAAACCATGACTCCTGTGTTGCTACATCCTCTATTA
The DNA here is from genome assembly GCA_018691245.2 of Ips nitidus. NCBI lineage: Eukaryota > Metazoa > Arthropoda > Insecta > Coleoptera > Curculionidae > Ips > Ips nitidus. The sequence continues at coordinate 4,744,880 of CM042803.1, read as the reverse complement.
ATATTGACCAAACTTGGTTAAATATTCTAGAGGAGGAGATAACACTTGGTCATATCAAACGAAACTGAAATTTCTTGTAATTTTTTTTTTCATTATAAAACCCACCTTTTACTACAACAATAGATAACGTAACTATTGGAATGACAAAAGTCAAAATTTATGTCAATTTTTATTGACAAAACCCTTCTCAGAGTTCCAAATTGAACATTATCAGGTTTAATATTTATTAAGTTGTTGTTTTCTGTGTTCTGCCGTTGTGTTCTTTCTTTTTTAGATTCTCTGAAGACGGTGGTAGATTTTCCACCGAAACGTCAGCGTTTTTAGGTAACAAGACCGAGCCTAAGTCAGTGGTCTTGTGTTGGGACGACTAGGTTAATGTTATTTTCAACTTAGTTGAAAATAGTGCGAAATTCCATTTTCCCAACAAACCTTTTTTGTGTGAGACAGAAGACCCAATAAACAAAGAAAAAAAAAAGCGATTAATAATCTTAATTTTAATAACGCGTTCACTGCGTTAAACCATTTCGATTATTAATCGCTTTCATTAATACACTCGTTGGTTAAATAACTATTAAATTCTTCATAAAAATTTAAAACTTGTCTGTTAATAATGTCAGATTATTTAATTTTTAATTTTTTCATCAAAATATTACTTTTTACTATGATGTAAAATTGACTGTATTGCCATTGTTTCTAAAAAGAATACTCATATTTGGTACGAACGTTCTACAGGAACGATAAAAATGATTTATGTAAATAAACTTGCATTAGATGCTACAGGACGTTCAATTTTTTAAAATGTATTTTGATTAATTCAGTTTAAGAAATTTCGACTTTTATAAATGGAACACCCTGTACATTATTTATTTTGTCTGATAGGTTTTACGAAACACTTGAACTTTTATTAAGTATGTCATATACCTAATTTGAGTAGATTGCAATTTATTTATGGTTTTTAATTTTTACCTTCGATTTTTGTGTTCTTCACTAAACTAAGTTTATAACTAGCTTACGACAAACTAAAAATGCAGGTGTTGTCAACCGTTGGTAAAGCTACAGCATATTCCAAACATCAAATTAATACAATTTAGCTTGTCTTGTATACCGTAGTTAATAAGTTAATATTAAGAAAGATACAGGGTGTGAAAGTAAAAATTTTGTTCTTGTTTTTTTATCATATCATCTAGGTCTTTTGATATAAATTACTGAAAATGTGTATAAGGGGGTTTTGACAGCCGGTAAATATGATGCTTTCATCTATTTGCAGTAGTTGATAGGGGGCGCTACCTGCAGCTTTTTCAGCTGCTTAAAAGGACTAATACTTTTTTCTACGCCACTGAAACAGACACATTTTAAAATATGATTCTAATATGTTTTCTACGTGAAAAAGGTATACTTGTTTTAAGTCTTAAAAGTTGACCGTTTTTGAGATATCCAATATTTTGATATTGCATGTAGCAACTTTCAAATTAGTAAATATTTATTTTATGAAAGTAAGTTTTTATTTTGCCTTTGTAGAATACTTGTTGTCCAAAAGAAACCTTTTTTTAATGTTAATACCTTAATTTCCAGTGGTTGGTGGTGTAAGTTGTTTCACCAAATTCACTGAAAATACGTATGAATTTTTCATTTATTTTTAGCAATCTTTTTGTTGTGTGATTTAGCTAAAAGGTATTCCAATTCGTTTTTTTAAGGTTTGTATGAATTACGTAAATGTACTTTACCGTTTAACCATTTAACCGTATTAGCAATGCAATATTAAAACATTAAATATCTCGAAAACGGTCAACATTTAAGATCTAAAACTAGTATACTTTTTTTAAATAGAAAACATATTAGAATAATATTTTGAATTCGTATGTCCGTTTCAGTGCGTAAAAAAAAGTTTAAGTCCTTTTAAGAAGCTGAAATGGTTGCAGATAGCTACTGCCTAATAGTAGTAGTAATGATGTAGCTCTATGTCCCATTACTTATGGTCCACCCTATACAGGGTTATTCACGTTATTCGACACGAAAGATTGCGACTAAACTATTCACTTTCAAAAAAGTTTTGATTCTGGGATGGATAATAGACCTATTGAAGGTATCTTTTAAAAATATTTTCAAGATGTACCGGTTGTCCCAAATGCAGAAAAAGTATCAAAGTCATATTTTTTCAAATGGAACACCTGGTATATTACTTTATTTTCAGAATCTACGTTGAAAATAAAAATTAGTTTCATTGATGTTTGATAGGTCTAAACTTCACAGTTTCTCAGATATTCCTTAATTTGTAAAAATGTAGAACAAATATTAACATTTAAATATTCAACCTTCCTTTGAGATTTATTGACCAAAATTGGTTTGGGCGCTGATAACAGATTAAGTTTTATGATCCAAAAGTGATAAATTGTCTAGCTCATATAGGGGATCTCAAAAAATTTAATCAAAAACTAAAATTTTGAAGTAGTATAAACTTGTCAAAATCAAATGGAACCCTACCAATTTTATGGTTACGGTATATGCAAAATTTAATTACCTATCGAAAATTATTAAGGTTTCATACCGCTAATTGTTAACGTTTTCTTGGAAAATCGACATTTCTTAAACTAGAGCTGACTTTGACTGATTTTTGATATCGTTCAAAGATCACTTGGTATCTTTTCCAATTACATATCTATCGTTCTAATCTAAGTAAAGCTTAGAATAAAATAGTGGCTTAATACTTTGTAAATTTGCTATACAAGTTACAAAAATAATTCATAAAAATGTTTAAAACGGCGACAATTCGACCACAAACAAAAACATACCTACTCCGTTTTTGAGTTCTTCAGCAACATTATTAAGTATCTTAATGGATATACTCCTAAGAATTTCGCTAATTCGCTAATCTGTGGTAATTTCTCAAGGGTATCAAAAATCACTCAAAATCGGTGCAAGTTCGAGAAATGTTGACTTTCCAAGAAAACGCGAACAGATAAGCTGGGTTTATACAGCGCACAACACTTGCACAATACCGCATAGAAAGTTCATAACTTTTAACTTTCTATGCAATTCTATGCGAAAACAGCTGTACGCATGCGCAAAATTTTGTAGTCATATTTTGACATCCGCCGTCCGTCATTGTATTGTGTTCTTGTTTTGTTTATGAATTGTGGATTTGGATTGTTCAAGAATTGTGGTTTGTTGTTGATTTTGTATTTGTGATTTTTTGGTCATTTAGTGCAATAAAAACAGTTGAAGTGTCTACGGAAAAACAGAGTTTAGTGGTAAAAATTATCTAGAGCTAATTAGTTTCTCTTTACATCAAGAATTTATTAAACAATTGCAGATGGAACCTTGGCAACAATTGGGGCTTCTACTCTTGATGGGTGCCGCAGCTAGAGCATTAAGCTTAGATATCAAGAAAAAGGAGAATACGGAGGTTTAAAACACGACCTATGAATAGAAAACGCAATGAACATAGTGTTTTTGAAAAAATAGTTCAGTTTGCAGAAAAACATGATACAGAGCAGTTTTTCAAATATACGCGTATGACTCCAGAACTGTTCCATAAGTTATTAGCTCTTATGGGGCCATTCCTGCAGAAAGACAAGACAAAAAATCCAATTAGCCCAAAACAACGTCTTGCCCTCACTCTGCAGTAAGTATATTCTCAATTCCAAATAAAAATGTGTAGTATTGCCAGTTCTGTTTTTCAGTTATTTATCAGAATGTTGTTTTATGCAGGAAATAGCATGGAATAATAACACCTGAACGCTGCCATCTTGTGTTGCGAGTGGTGGTTGGAATCATCAGGGATGGCATGGTCGGTTTGTGTTGGCTTTCTAAATATGGAGAATTCTAATATATTGTTGTTATTAAAAATGTTTTTTTTTTCCCTTTTCCAACTTTACAACAGCAAGCACACCTTTTTTGCCTTATCCTCCTTATCTGTGCTTGACATGATTCATGATGACAAATGGCAAGTGACGGAAAAATAACATTTCACATTGCAATGGCATTTATCACGTGTTGTCATAAGCTCTTTTCATTGGTTAAAAATTATATGTTGTGCGACTGTATAAACACCAAAAAGAAACACTTGTGATTTCTTGTGCAATGTTATGCATTAAGTTATGCATTGTGCGCTGTATAAACCCAGCTTTTTAGTTATAGGAGACCTCAATAATTTTCGATAGGTAATTAAATTTTGCATCTACTTTAACCATAAAACAGGTGGTGTTCAATTGTTAAAGTTTAAAGGTTGCAATTATTGGGTAAAAATTTTGAGACATCCTGTATGAGCTAGATAATTTCTCACCCATGGATTCTAAAACTTGATCATTTAGCAGTTCCCAAGCCAATTTTGATTGATAAAAATCGTAGATTCTGAAAATCAAATAAAATACTTACACTACTTATTTTTGACACTTGATTTAACCTTGTGCCGAAAGTTTCAAATTGATTTTCTAAGGTCAGGAGACTGTTTTCCCAAACTCTGACCAACAAAAAATATTTTTTGTACGGTTGTCTGAAATTACGGGCTATATTTTGTCTTTTGCACGAATCTTTCTAACTGTCATAGTAACCAAGTTAGCACGTGTCAAATAAAGACACTTATCATTTAAAAGAAACAGTTGAAAAATTTGTAATTTAAATTTAGACAGTAATAAAAGCCTGGTTTATAAAACAAAATTTAAATTTAGTAGTAAATTTAAATTTAGCTGTAACTTTAAAAAAATATGGTGTTTATAAAAGAAATATTTCAAGTCTTAAATCAATGACTGCTAAACGTCAAAGTTGTCATTTGCGCTCATTTGACATAGGTCAACTCTCAAAAATATTAAGTGACATTCGGGATTCCCACATACCCAGTGTTGTGATTTTGGAATACACAAACACAAAAATTGAAATTGGAAAAACCAAATATTACTAGGCTTCAGTTTAACCGTTTAACCGTAATTTTTAGCTGCCAGGAAAAACCATAACCAAATATTTAAATTCAAAACACAAATCAGCTGAGTGTGTCATTGGGGACGCTTGCGCAGTAGCAAGATAATTTAACTTTAGCGTTAACTTTAAGAGAATTTAGAATTTTATGTAAATCCAAGGTCACTAGATACAGCTAAATTTAAGGTTAAAGTTAAATTTCATTTATGAACGTCTTGATTTAAAACCACTAGTCTTATTCTTAAAGTTAATAATAAATTTAATGCTAAATTTAAATTTTGTTTTATAAACCAGGCTAAAATTGTAACAACTAGGTCACATGACTTGATAATTCAAGTTTTGAGCTTGCAACATTGTAAAAGCTAGTTGACATTGTTAAAAACAGTAACGTGACGTTCAAAACGCAGTTTAAACTTTGAAAAATGGTAAATTAAATTTAAACAGTTGTTAAAACTTAAATTGCAAAATACACGTTACGTGACGTTGAAAATGCAATTCTGCATGTTATTGCAACACTGTAAAGGCCAGTTGACAACTGTCAAAATTAGTCACGTGACCTTTAAAATGTGGTTTAAAATTAAAAAATTTGGCAAATTACATTTTGACTATTTTAGACAGTTGTACAAGCTGAAAATGCAAGAGACACATCACGTGACTTTGATTATGTCATTTTAGAGCTTGCAACACTGTCCAAGCCAACTGACACCTGTCAAAAACAGTCACATGACTTTAAAATGTAATTTAAATGTTGATCATTTGGTAAATTAAGTTTAGACAGTTGTAAAAGCTGAAATTGTAAAATAAACATTTTGTGAAGTTACAATAATACAATTTTGAGCATGCAACACTGTAAAAACCAGTTGACACCTGTTAAAAACAGTCACGTGACCTTAAAAATGTAGTTTAAATGTTGAAAAATTGGTAAATTTTTATAATAATTTGTAATGAATATTGTTTCAACTCAATATCATGTAACAAAAATTTAGTATAATAATTACTTGTGCCTATGCTGTTATGTTCAATTTTCAGTCAATTTTGTTATATTAATAAACTACATTTTGAAATACACAATACCTCAAAATACTCTCAAATGCCTTATAAATATCTCAAAATGTCTTGTAATACCTCACAATGCTTTGTAGTAATGGAAAAGTGCCTCATAATACCTTGAATTACCTCGAGTGTGTACACCAAATTACCTGGGCATTCTACCCCTCGGTTGATATGGAGAATAAGTAAATTTATTAATACTACAACTAAAAACTTGGGTAAACCCTGCCTCATATACTACATATAATACATATTAACTCAAGGTTGAACAATGCAGTCTACAAAGTGTACAATGATGATTATTGTTTTAAAGGTAAAACCCGAGGGGTAAACCACTGGGGCATTATAGTGTACAAACTGTAAGAATTAGTGGGCATTACTTGGGCATTCAATTAGTATTATTAATAAAATTGAAAAAATATCATACAATATTTCTTTCTATACATCTACCATTGAAATATAAAATGAAATTAATAAAGTTTGGTAATTTCAATGAAATCCATTGAAAAACAAGGAAAAATTATGAATTTTGTAATTTTACTTTGAAAAATTTTGACTGTCTCTAGCGGCGAAACCGTACAACAAATCAATCAACTTTTATACCTCAATAGAAAGCTAATTTTATTAGCTGTCCACTGACATATAAAAGCTTATACAGTGTGGAACAGCCAAATGGAATAAATTCGATAACGAATAAATGAGAGCGTGTTGCGAAAAACGCTTGGACACGTCGATTTGTATTTTTAGATCCGCATTTAAAAAAAAAATTAAATTATGTAGAGGCTGTGTCCTGTGACAGTGGCCGATACCAACTTTGTTATTTTAAATACAACCCCCTGTATATTATTAGTTTTTTGGATTCTTCAGAAAATTCTAGACATAATTCATGTACAATGTCCCATACCTATCTTCAACTGTTTCGGAAATATTAAGTGTTTTCAGATGTATTACAAAAAATTAACATTAAAAAAAGAAAATTATTTTATTTCACAAATTCGCTACATTACACTCAATACTTATTTTCGCAAACATTTTGACCATCTCTTACATTGATATTAATGTTTTTTTTTTTTTTTTACATTATTTGTAACATTGTTTACATTGTTTGAAACAGTTGAAGATAGGTATGGGACATTGTACATGAATTATGTCTAGAATTTTCTGAAGAATCCAATAAACTAATAATATACAGGGGGTTGTATTTAAAATAAGAAAGTTGGTAACGGCCACTGTCACAGGACACACCCTCTACATAATTTTATTTTTTTTTTAAATGCGCATCTAAAAATACAAATCGACGTGTCCAAGCGTTTTTCGCAACACGCTCTCATTTATTCGTTATCGAATTAATTCCATTTGGCTGTTCCACACTGTATAAAGTGTAGCAAATAAGCTAGTTATTAACGATTGAACAAAAAAATGCACCAAAAAAGTCATGAAAAATGAATCAATTTTGACGCCCTCTAGTGGCCAAACCGTCCAACCTATTAACCCCGGTTGGGGTATTTTTAGAAAGCTCATTTTATTGGCTATCCATTGACGTATAAAAATTTACCAAAAGTAGTGCAATTAAGCGAGTTTTTGAGGATTAAACAAAAGGATGCACCAAAAAAGTGATAAAAAAATTGGTCAAATTTGACGCGCTCTAGCGACCAAACCATCTAACCTGTCAACCCAAATAGGGATATTTTTAGAAAGCTCATTTCATTGGCTGTCCATTGACGTATAAAAATCTACCAAAGATAGTGCAATTACACGAGTTTTTAAGAATTAAACAAAAAGACACCCCACGCGGGCAAACGACTAACCAATCGATTTTTATACGTCAATGGGAAGCTCATTTCATTGGCTGTCCATAGACATATAAAAGTATATACAAAGTGCTACAAATACACGTGTGTTATTTACGATTTAGTGACAGGATGCGCCACAAGCATTTTTTGACTGGTTAAAGGCTAATTTGACTATAGAAAATTAAGGAAACACGATCAAGTGACTTACTAGATCTACCACAAAGTACAGCTTGGAAATTTTTTGAAAAACTGTTTTTGCAAATGACAATTTTTTTAAGGGTCAAATTTGCCTGAAACACCGCCACTATCCTAATGGGTTTTGCGTTATGTTGGTCAATTAGTAAAAGCGAAAATCGACCTTAATGATTGTATTTCTACAGTTTTGCTACTATTCTAAATTTGGCAATAATTGTGCTAAGTTTGTGCCAAATATAAGGGCCATACCTGCCCGATTTAAAAAAATTCTTTAAAGATATTAGAGCGGTAACAGTCAAGAAAAACATTTAGTTAGCTTTGGAGCCCTCTGGCGGCCAAACAAAGCAACCTATCAACACAGATGACCATATTATTTTAAAGCCCATTTTATTTTCTATCCATTGACATATAAAAGTCTATACAAAGTGTTGTGTGTGACAATAAAGGCAGTTTTGACTAAGGTTGACAACTATTACTTTAACCTTGATTAATTCGGTTATTTTGACAGTTACAGGGTGGTTCAATGTATCAATTTAAAAAATGATTTTTTGAAATAAGTGGCGTAGTACAAACTTTTTTAATTTTGAACAGAGAATCAGACAGAATTATAATAATGTGTTCTGATTGAAAAACTGACTTTCTGTCCTTTTTTAGAACTGATTTTTTGACCACACTGTATTATATATTTTGACGTAGTTTGTAGTTTGTAGTTTTTCTGCACCCGTTCCTAGAACAAACCTTGTCTAACATGACAAAACACAAAAACCAAGAAAAAAATCTTTCCTGATATGTATAAATTAAAAATGTTTTGGAGACCAAAAATATCAAACTTAACATAAAATGGTAAATATCTCAGAAATGGATACAGATAGGTATATGACATTAATACACAAATTATGTCTAAAATTTGATGTAGAATACAAAAATTAAAAAGTATACAGGGTATCTCATTTAAAATAAACAGCAGTTGATATCTACTTCCGGTTAAATCGTTGCAGGCATATTTTCTTATTTTTACTTTTTTTAATTAAAAGGAAGTCAGGTTAGGTTAATTATTAGGAATTACTGGGCATTACAAGAAATTAGTGGGCATTACTGGTATATTACGAATTAGTGTACAAAATTTTACTCAGCGGTTTACCCCTCGGTAAAACCATAATGAAAACTGCATTGCTTTTTATTTTAATGTTACTATCATTAAAATTAGTTAACTCACCTTAAAACTTGCTTTTTAATCCACTGTTGTACTTAATGTAGATAGTTTAAAATATTGCAGAAGATTTTAATGAACTTAAATCCAATGGGTTATTCTTTACATTGAACAAGTCCACCTCCACTGAGTGAAGGTATTACTTTCCTTCTGACAAAGTATTAAATTATACTATAAAGTGGTAAGCATGAATAATCAATATATCTAAAAATTCAGCTTTATTAAGTACGAATTGACAAATGATAATTATCACCAAAATAACAACATCCCTGAAGGGGACTTATTGACACTGGCGAATAAATTTAATAAATATTTTATAACGTGCTCAAATGGGTCACAGTTCAATACTTTCCAGAACACATGTCCTGATCTACTTACCTCCGATAACTACGAATGAAATACTCAAAATTGTGAAACAATTCAACTCTCTCTCAATAAGAACAGCTCTGGTGAAGACGAGGTACCAATTTTCCTGCTAAAAAAATGTATAAATGAAATATGCTCCCCACTGCAACATATAATAAACATGTCCATAAAAAATGGCTTATTTCCTGAAGATCTAAAACATTCCGTAGTTCCGTAAGGAAACAAAGAAATGGTATCAAACTACCGCCCTATCAGTGTCCAATCATCGTTTGCCAAACTATTTGAAAAAGCCATGTACACTAGAGTAATGCTGTATCTATCTAGCAATAATTTACTAAATAATTTTCAACATGGTTTTATGAAGGGAAGATCAATAGAGACCGCACTTTATGAATTTATTGAACCTACAATGGAGGCTTTGGAGAGGGGCGAGAAGGTCTGTGGACTTTTTCTAGACCTCTCAAAGAAAAGCTGAAAAAATACGGAATAGGATAATGTTGTGTTTCTCTTGAAGAACTTTGTATATACCATTTCGAGCACATAGAGAGGTGGTTTAGTCAGAACCATCTTACTGTAAATATGAATAAAACCCAGTATATCGTTTCAAAACGAGTAATAATTTGGTGGAACTTCCAGAAAGCATAACTCTCAAGACTAGACAAGACTTTTTTGACGTCACAATGACGTAATTTGACAATTGGCCAAATTATGGTTTTGCCAAATTACGTCATCGTGACGTCAAAAATGCTCTGCTCGCTCCATGGGCTCGAAAACGAATGCGACTTAAGCATCCACGAGTTTGGTCACCAAATTTTTTTTTGCTACCATGTCATATAGCAACTTGGGTTCACCAAATTCTCAAGATTTTAATCTTTTAATCAATTAATTAATTAATAATAATAATAGTAATAATAATAAACTTTATTTGCCAACAAAATGATATACAAATCACAAAGCAACGTCAACGTACAAATGGTGTCTGTAACACCTTTACAAATAATCTTAAGATCTAAACTATGGTCTGATGATGCTCTATTTCATTTTAGGTTAAATACATGTATAACGTTACAAAACATGCAGTAGATATACCAACCAGTATACAATAATAAAAGACACCGGCAGTAATAAAAGTAAAATAGTTAGTTAGTTAGTTAGTCTTCTTTATTTCTAATTATGGTCACAATACATTTCCTGTAACTACAAAAAACATACATGAAAACACAAAAAGAAACAGCGTCATTTTAAGAATGAGTGTACACCTAGTAGTCTCTTACATAATCCCTGATACAATATGGCTCTAAATTAATTAACATCTGTTTTACCTTTCTTTTAAAAAGTTTCTCATTTCTTTCTAATTTTAAATCATTTTGTAATGTATTAAAAAGCTTCAAACAGGCATAATATGGATTTTTTTCGGTTATAGTTAATCTGTGTATCGGATAATTTACATTTACGCTTCGAGTGTTATAACTATGATGTACCTCCAGATCAAACATACTTCTGTTTTTGAAAAGAAAAACTATACTTTTCAAAAATATATAGTCCCCACACCGTCCAGAATGCCATTAGCTTTGAAAACCCCCCTGCAGCTCTCCCTGTATCCCATTTTCTTGACTATTCTAAGTGCTCGTTTTTTTGTAAAACAAAAATTTTTTCCATTAAGCTAGTAGAACCCCAAAATATTAATCCCATACTTGAGCACAGATTCAAAGTTTGCGTAATATAGGATTTTAATGTTCTTTCATTCATGTATTTCGCAGTGACTCGTATGCCATAGCAAACTGAACTAAGCTTTTTGGTTAACTCTAAAATATGATTTGACCAGTTTTAGGAATTCATCCAAGTGAATTCCAAGTAATTTGGTATGTTCTACTAGCTCTGTATTTGATTGTCCAAAAGTTAGTGTTTCCAGGTTTTTCAATTTTGAATTGTTTTGTTCTAAAGAGTAGAACCTTTGTTTTATTATTATTAAGTAATAATCTGTTACTTTTAAACCAATCTTGTGCTCTGCAAAATAAGTTTTCTCCCGATAGCGCTAGGCTTTCTACATTTCTTCCCCCTGTCAATAAATTCGTATCATCGGCATAACACGTTACATGCTCATCTTTCTGAAAGCAGAATGTTGCTCTTGTCATTAAGAAATACAATGAATAAAATAGGTCCCAATATGCTTCCCTGTGCAATTCCAATTTTATTTTCCTTCAGACTTGAGAAATATTTTGTCCATTTTTTTAATATTTTAACTTTTGTTGCCTATTAGTTAAATATGATGAAAACAAATGTAATGTTTGACCTCGTACACCGTAAGCCTTAAGTTTTCTAAGCAACATATCTGGGTCAACACAGTCGTACGCCCTTGACAGGTCCAAGAAGATGCCAATCGCCAGGTTACCTTTTTCCATACTTTCTAATATCCGTTTTGTAAAGTTAAATATTGCAGTCTGCGTGGACCTTCCAGGCACATAACCATGCTGATTTAAGCTCAATAAATTTACAATGCTTGAAAAAAATCTATCAACCGTTTACACATACATAATTCAAAAATTTTTGAAAAAGCCGGCAACAAACTAATAGGCTGTAGTTTTCCATCAAATCCGCATTTCCTTTTTTAAATAAAGGCTTAATCAACGCTATCTTTAATTGCTCTGGAAATATACCATGTTTGAAGGAATTATTAATTATATGGCAAAGCACATCTTTAACAACCGGAATAGCTGGTTTGATGATGCTAGTAGGTAGGTCGTCAATCCTACTACTATGCTTATTTTTTATTTTTGCTGACAATTCACATAACTCCTGAGTGGACATATTTCTAAGAAACATAGACTGGTCATTCTCCCTAATGCTGCAGTTAAAAGGGATGGTGTTTAATTGTTTTAAAATATCTGGAACAATTGAAAGCAAGTAGTTATTATATTCGTTGGGAATATCTTCAGGATCGCCCTTAATTGCAGTTTCAGGAAAATTATTATTCTGTCCAGTTATCTTCGATATGGTCGATTATCGATTGGTATTTACTAATTTTAAAGGAAAACAGAAATTAAATATTCTGATAAAATCATTTAAAAAGGTGCACCACTGCATGTTTACTTCGTTCTTTGGTATTTTATAGACAAGTTCCCAGTTTTGCTCTTTTAAATATTTAAAGAAATTATTTTTATTCTCACTTGAAAAAAATCTTTTGTATTCCATATTTTTTTCAAAGGTTTTCTTTATCTTAAAAGTTACTTTTTGCGCAGTGTGATCTGAGGTAGATGTATGTAGCACGGCACTATGTACAATATTGTTAAAGTTTACAAATATATTGTCTATACAAGAGCTAGAATTTTTACTAATTCTAGTGTTCTCAAAAATTGTTTGTTTCAATCCAAACGACTCCAACAGGTCACCAAAGTCTCCCTTAGCTGTATTACTTTTCAGCATTTCCACATTAAAATCGCCAGCAACAATAACGCGCTTGTTCTCCTTCATTACAGCACTAAGTAAGGATTCAAAGCGGTCAAAGAATATCTCTATGCTTGCACCTGAAGGTCTATATACTGATAGTACCAAAACTAATTCACCTTGTAGGTGGTTAATTTTCAAAGTCAAAAAATGAGGTCAATATGAAATATTTTTATAATACAAAATGTGTTATATAGCCTTAGGGTGGGTCCTAGGAGCATCCTGCTGCAAAAAAACCTAATATTTTTGATTTTTTTTTTTGGTCTGATGATATCGAACTTCTTCGGTTAATTTTCAAAGTCAAAAAATGAGGTCAATATGAAATATTTTTATAATACAAATTGTGTTATATAGCCTTAGGGTGGGTCCTAGGAGCATCCTGCTGCAAAAAAACCTAATATTTTTGATTTTTTTTTTTTTGGTCTGATGATATCGAACTTCTTCGGTTAATTTTCAAAGTCAAAAAATGAGGTCAATATGAAATATTTTTATAATACAAAATGTGTTATATAGCCTTAGGGTGGGTCCTAGGAGCATCCTGCTGCAAAAAAACGTAATATTTTTTTTTTTTTTTGGTCTGATGATATCGAACTTCTTCGGTTAATTTTCAAAGTCAAAAAATGAGGTCAATATGAAATATTTTTATAATACAAAATGTGTTATATAGCCTTAGGGTGGGTCCTAGGAGCATAAAAAAACCTAATATTTTTGATTTTTTTTTTTGGTCTGATGATATCGAACTTCTTCGGTTAATTTTCAAAGTCAAAAAATGAGCATCCTGCTGCAAAAAAAACCTAATATTTTTGATTTTTTTTTTTGGTCTGATGATATCGAACTTCTTCGGTTAATTTTCAAAGTCAAAAAATGAGGTCAATATGAAATATTTTTATAATACAAATTGTGTTATATAGCCTTAGGGTGGGTCCTAGGAGCATCCTGCTGCAAAAAAACCTAATATTTTTGATTTTTTTTTTTTGGTCTGATGATATCGAACTTCTTCGGTTAATTTTCAAAGTCAAAAAATGAGGTCAATATGAAATATTTTTATAATACAAATTGTGTTATATAGCCTTAGGGTGGGTCCTAGGAGCATCCTGCTGCAAAAAAACCTAATATTTTTTTTTTTTTTTTTTTGGTCTGATGATATCGAACTTCTTCGGTTAATTTTCAAAGTCAAAAAATGAGGTCAATATGAAATATTTTTATAATACAAAATGTGTTATATAGCCTTAGGGTGGGTCCTAGGAGCATCCTGCTGCAAAAAAACCTAATATTTTTGATTTTTTTTTTTGGTCTGATGATATCGAACTTCTTCGGTTAATTTTCAAAGTCAAAAAATGAGGTCAATATGAAATATTTTTATAATACAAATTGTGTTATATAGCCTTAGGGTGGGTCCTAGGAGCATCCTGCTGCAAAAAAACCTAATATTTTTGATTTTTTTTTTTTGGTCTGATGATATCGAACTTCTTCGGTTAATTTTCAAAGTCAAAAAATGAGGTCAATATGAAATATTTTTATAATACAAAATGTGTTATATAGCCTTAGGGTGGGTCCTAGGAGCATCCTGCTGCAAAAAAACCTAATATTTTTGATTTTTTTTTTTTTGGTCTGATGATATCGAACTTCTTCGGTTAATTTTCAAAGTCAAAAAATGAGGTCAATATGAAATATTTTTATAATACAAAATGTGTTATATAGCCTTAGGGTGGGTCCTAGGAGCATCCTGCTGCAAAAAAACCTAATATTTTTAATTTTTTTTTTTTTTGGTCTGATGATATCGAACTTCTTCGGTTAATTTTCAAAGTCAAAAAATGAGGTCAATATGAAATATTTTTATAATACAAATTGTGTTATATAGCCTTAGGGTGGGTCCTAGGAGCATCCTGCTGCAAAAAAACCTAATATTTTTGATTTTTTTTTTTGGTCTGATGATATCGAACTTCTTCGGTTAATTTTCAAAGTCAAAAAATGAGGTCAATATGAAATATTTTTATAATACAAAATGTGTTATATAGCCTTAGGGTGGGTCCTAGGAGCATCCTGCTGCAAAAAAACCTAATATTTTTGATTTTTTTTTTTTGGTCTGATGATATCGAACTTCTTCGGTTAATTTTCAAAGTCAAAAAATGAGGTCAATATAAAATATTTTTATAATACAAAATGTGTTATATAGCCTTAGGGTGGGTCCTAGGAGCATCCTGCTGCAAAAAAACCTAATATTTTTGATTTTTTTTTTTTTGGTCTGATGATATCGAACTTCTTCGGTTAATTTTCAAAGTCAAAAAATGAGGTCAATATGAAATATTTTTATAAATACAAATTGTGTTATATAGCCTTAGGGTGGGTCCTAGGAGCATCCTGCTGCAAAAAAACCTAATATTTTTGATTTTTTTTTTTGGTCTGATGATATCGAACTTCTTCGGTTAATTTTCAAAGTCAAAAAATGAGGTCAATATGAAATATTTTTATAATACAAATTGTGTTATATAGCCTTAGGGTGGGTCCTAGGAGCATCCTGCTGCAAAAAAACGTAATATTTTTGATTTTTTTTTTTTTGGTCTGATGATATCGAACTTCTTCGGTTAATTTTCAAAGTCAAAAAATGAGGTCAATATGAAATATTTTTATAATACAAAATGTGTTATATAGCCTTAGGGTGGGTCCTAGGAGCATCCTGCTGCAAAAAAACCTAATATTTTTGATTTTTTTTTTTTGGTCTGATGATATCGAACTTCTTCGGTTAATTTTCAAAGTCAAAAAATGAGGTCAATATGAAATATTTTTATAATACAAAATGTGTTATATAGCCTTAGGGTGGGTCCTAGGAGCATCCTGCTGCAAAAAAACCTAATATTTTTGATTTTTTTTTTGTTATATAGGTCTGATGATATATTTTTGATTTTTTTTTTGGTCGAACTTCTTCGGTTAATTTTCAAAGTCAAAAAATGAGGTCAATATGAAATATTTTTATAATACAAAATGTGTTATATAGCCTTAGGGTGGGTCCTAGGAGCATCCTGCTGCAAAAAAACCTAATATTTTTGATTTTTTTTTTTGGTCTGATGATATCGAACTTCTTCGGTTAATTTTCAAAGTCAAAAAATGAGGTCAATATGAAATATTTTTATAATACAAAATGTGTTATATAGCCTTAGGGTGGGTCCTAGGAGCATCCTGCTGCAAAAAAACCTAATATTTTTGATTTTTTTTTTTGGTCTGATGATATCGAACTTCTTCGGTTAATTTTCAAAGTCAAAAAATGAGGTCAATATGAAATATTTTTATAATACAAAATGTGTTATATAGCCTTAGGGTGGGTCCTAGGAGCATCCTGCTGCAAAAAAACCTAATATTTTTGATTTTTTTTTTTGGTCTGATGATATCGAACTTCTTCGGTTAATTTTCAAAGTCAAAAAATGAGGTCAATATGAAATATTTTTATAATACAAAATGTGTTATATAGCCTTAGGGTGGGTCCTAGGAGCATCCTGCTGCAAAAAAACCTAATATTTTTGATTTTTTTTTTTGGTCTGATGATATCGAACTTCTTCGGTTAATTTTCAAAGTCAAAAAATGAGGTCAATATGAAATATTTTTATAATACAAAATGTGTTATATAGCCTTAGGGTGGGTCCTAGGAGCATCCTGCTGCAAAAAAACCTAATATTTTTGATTTTTTTTTTTTGGTCTGATGATATCGAACTTCTTCGGTTAATTTTCAAAGTCAAAAAATGAGGTCAATATGAAATATTTTTATAATACAAAATGTGTTATATAGCCTTAGGGTGGGTCCTAGGAGCATCCTGCTGCAAAAAAACCTAATATTTTTGATTTTTTTTTTTTTATATAGGTCTGATGATATCGAACTTCTTCGGTTAATTTTCAAAGTCAAAAAATGAGGTCAATATGAAATATTTTTATAATACAAATTGTGTTATATAGCCTTAGGGTGGGTCCTAGGAGCATCCTGCTGCAAAAAAACCTAATATTTTTGATTTTTTTTTTAATTTTCAAAGGTCTGATGATATGGGTCCTAGAACTTCTTCGGTTAATTTTCAAAGTCAAAAAATGAGGTCAATATGAAATATTTTTATAATACAAAATGTGTTATATAGCCTTAGGGTGGGTCCTAGGAGCATCCTGCTGCAAAAAAACCTAATATTTTTTTTTTTTTTTTTTTCTGATGATATCGAACTTCTTCGGTTAATTTTCAAAGTCAAAAAATGAGGTCAATATGAAATATTTTTATAATACAAAATGTGTTATATAGCCTTAGGGTGGGTCCTAGGAGCATCCTGCTGCAAAAAAACCTAATATTTTTGATTTTTTTTTTTGGTCTGATGATATCGAACTTCTTCGGTTAATTTTCAAAGTCAAAAAATGAGGTCAATATGAAATATTTTTATAATACAAAATGTGTTATATAGCCTTAGGGTGGGTCCTAGGAGCATCCTGCTGCAAAAAAACCTAATATTTTTGATTTTTTTTTTTGGTCTGATGATATCGAACTTCTTCGGTTAATTTTCAAAGTCAAAAAATGAGGTCAATATGAAATATTTTTATAATACAAAATGTGTTATATAGCCTTAGGGTGGGTCCTAGGAGCATCCTGCTGCAAAAAAACCTAATATTTTTGATTTTTTTTTTTTTTGGTCTGATGATATCGAACTTCTTCGGTTAATTTTCAAAGTCAAAAAATGAGGTCAATATGAAATATTTTTATAATACAAAATGTGTTATATAGCCTTAGGGTGGGTCCTAGGAGCATCCTGCTGCAAAAAAACCTAATATTTTTGATTTTTTTTTTAATTTTCAAAGGTCTGATTAGGGTGGGTCCTATCCTGCTGCAAAAAAACCTAATATTTTTGATTTATCGAACTTCTTCGGTTAATTTTCAAAGTCAAAAAATGAGGTCAATATGAAATATTTTTATAATACAAATTGTGTTATATAGCCTTAGGGTGGGTCCTAGGAGCATCCTGCTGCAAAAAAACCTAATATTTTTGATTTTTTTTTTTTGGTCTGATGATATCGAACTTCTTCGGTTAATTTTCAAAGTCAAAAAATGAGGTCAATATGAAATATTTTTATAATACAAAATGTGTTATATAGCCTTAGGGTGGGTCCTAGGAGCATCCTGCTGCAAAAAAACCTAATATTTTTGATTTTTTTTTTTGGTCTGATGATATCGAACTTCTTCGGTTAATTTTCAAAGTCAAAAAATGAGGTCAATATGAAATATTTTTATAATACAAATTGTGTTATATAGCCTTAGGGTGGGTCCTAGGAGCATCCTGCTGCAAAAAAACCTAATATTTTTGATTTTTTTTTTTGGTCTGATGATATCGAACTTCTTCGGTTAATTTTCAAAGTCAAAAAATGAGGTCAATATGAAATATTTTTATAATACAAATTGTGTTATATAGCCTTAGGGTGGGTCCTAGGAGCATCCTGCTGCAAAAAAACCTAATATTTTTTTTTTTTTTTTTGTCTGATGATATCGAACTTCTTCGGTTAATTTTCAAAGTCAAAAAATGAGGTCAATATGAAATATTTTTATAATACAAAATGTGTTATATAGCCTTAGGGTGGGTCCTAGGAGCATCCTGCTGCAAAAAAACCTAATATTTTTGATTTTTTTTTTTCAAACTTCTGATGATATCGAACTTCTTCGGTTAATTTTCAAAGTCAAAAAATGAGGTCAATATGAAATATTTTTATAATACAAATGTGTTATATAGCCTTAGGGTGGGTCCTAGGAGCATCCTGCTGCAAAAAAACCTAATATTTTTGATTTTTTTTTTTTGGTCTGATGATATCGAACTTCTTCGGTTAATTTTCAAAGTCAAAAAATGAGGTCAATATGAAATATTTTTATAATACAAAATGTGTTATATAGCCTTAGGGTGGGTCCTAGGAGCATCCTGCTGCAAAAAAAAACCTAATATTTTTGATTTTTTTTTTTTGGTCTGATGATATCGAACTTCTTCGGTTAATTTTCAAAGTCAAAAAATGAGGTCAATATGAAATATTTTTATAATACAAAATGTGTTATATAGCCTTAGGGTGGGTCCTAGGAGCATCCTGCTGCAAAAAAACCTAATATTTTTGATTTTTTTTTTTTTCAAAGTCAAAAAATGAGGTCAATATGGTCTGATGATATCGAACTTCTTCGGTTAATTTTCAAAGTCAAAAAATGAGGTCAATATGAAATATTTTTATAATACAAATTGTGTTATATAGCCTTAGGGTGGGTCCTAGGAGCATCCTGCTGCAAAAAAACCTAATATTTTTGATTTTTTTTTTTGGTCTGATGATATATGAAATATTTTTATAATACGAACTTCTTCGGTTAATTTTCAAAGTCAAAAAATGAGGTCAATATGAAATATTTTTATAATACAAAATGTGTTATATAGCCTTAGGGTGGGTCCTAGGAGCATCCTGCTGCAAAAAAAACGTAATATTTTTGATTTTTTTTTTTTTGGTCTGATGATATCGAACTTCTTTTAATTTTCAAAGTCAAAAAATGAGGTCAATATGAAATATTTTTATAATACAAAATGTGTTATATAGCCTTAGGGTGGGTCCTAGGAGCATCCTGCTGCAAAAAAACCTAATATTTTTGATTTTTTTTTTTTTATGGTCTGATGATATCGAACTTCTTCGGTTAATTTTCAAAGTCAAAAAATGAGGTCAATATGAAATATTTTTATAATACAAAATGTGTTATATAGCCTTAGGGTGGGTCCTAGGAGCATCCTGCTGCAAAAAAACCTAATATTTTTGATTTTTTTTTTTCTGGTCTGATGATATCGAACTTCTTCGGTTAATTTTCAAAGTCAAAAAATGAGGTCAATATGAAATATTTTTATAATACAAAATGTGTTATATAGCCTTAGGGTGGGTCCTAGGAGCATCCTGCTGCAAAAAAACCTAATATTTTTGATTTTTTTTTTCTGGTCTGATGATATCGAACTTCTTCGGTTAATTTTCAAAGTCAAAAAATGAGGTCAATATGAAATATTTTTTATAATACAAAATGTGTTATATAGCCTTAGGGTGGGTCCTAGGAGCATCCTGCTGCAAAAAAACGTAATATTTTTGATTTTTTTTTTTTGGTCTGATGATATCGAACTTCTTCGGTTAATTTTCAAAGTCAAAAAATGAGGTCAATATGAAATATTTTTATAATACAAAATGTGTTATATAGCCTTAGGGTGGGTCCTAGGAGCATCCTGCTGCAAAAAAACCTAATATTTTTGATTTTTTTTTTTTGGTCTGATGATATCGAACTTCTTCGGTTAATTTTCAAAGTCAAAAAATGAGGTCAATATGAAATATTTTTATAATACAAAATGTGTTATATAGCCTTAGGGTGGGTCCTAGGAGCATCCTGCTGCAAAAAAACGTAATATTTTTGATTTTTTTTTTTGGTCTGATGATATCGAACTTCTTCGGTTAATTTTCAAAGTCAAAAAATGAGGTCAATATGAAATATTTTTATAATACAAAATGTGTTATATAGCCTTAGGGTGGGTCCTAGGAGCATCCTGCTGCAAAAAAACGTAATATTTTTGATTTTTTTTTTTGGTCTGATGATATCGAACTTCTTCGGTTAATTTTCAAAGTCAAAAAATGAGGTCAATATGAAATATTTTTATAATACAAAATGTGTTATATAGCCTTAGGGTGGGTCCTAGGAGCATCCTGCTGCAAAAAAACCTAATATTTTTGATAATATTTTCTTCGATTTTTTTTTTATGAAATATTTTTATAATACAAAATGTGTTATATAGCCTTAGGGTGGGTCTGATGAAAAAAACCTAATATTTTTGATTTTTTTTTTTCAAAAAATGGTCTGATGATATCGAACTTCTTCGGTTAATTTTCAAAGTCAAAAAATGAGGTCAATATGAAATATTTTTATAATACAAAATGTGTTATATAGCCTTAGGGTGGGTCCTAGGAGCATCCTGCTGCAAAAAAACCTAATATTTTTGATTTTTTTTTTTTTGGTCTGATGATATCGAACTTCTTCGGTTAATTTTCAAAGTCAAAAAATGAGGTCAATATGAAATATTTTTATAATACAAAATGTGTTATATAGCCTTAGGGTGGGTCCTAGGAGCATCCTGCTGCAAAAAAACCTAATATTTTTGATTTTTTTTTTTTGGTCTGATGATATCGAACTTCTTCGGTTAATTTTCAAAGTCAAAAAATGAGGTCAATATGAAATATTTTTATAATACAAAATGTGTTATATAGCCTTAGGGTGGGTCCTAGGAGCATCCTGCTGCAAAAAAACCTAATATTTTTGATTTTTTTTTTTTGGTCTGATGATATCGAACTTCTTCGGTTAATTTTCAAAGTCAAAAAATGAGGTCAATATGAAATATTTTTATAATACAAAATGTGTTATATAGCCTTAGGGTGGGTCCTAGGAGCATCCTGCTGCAAAAAAACCTAATATTTTTGATTTTTTTTTTGTGTTATATAGTCTGATGATATCGAATATTCTTCTTCGGTTAATTTTCAAAGTCAAAAAATGAGGTCAATCGAACTATGAAATATTTTTATAATACAAATTGTGTTATATAGCCTTAGGGTGGGTCCTAGGAGCATCCTGCTGCAAAAAAACCTAATATTTTTGATTTTTTTTTTTGGTCTGATGATATCGAACTTCTTCGGTTAATTTTCAAAGTCAAAAAATGAGGTCAATATGAAATATTTTTATAATACAAAATGTGTTATATAGCCTTAGGGTGGGTCCTAGGAGCATCCTGCTGCAAAAAAACCTAATATTTTTGATTTTTTTTTTTGGTCTGATGATATCGAACTTCTTCGGTTAATTTTCAAAGTCAAAAAATGAGGTCAATATGAAATATTTTTATAATACAAATTGTGTTATATAGCCTTAGGGTGGGTCCTAGGAGCATCCTGCTGCAAAAAAACCTAATATTTTTGATTTTTTTTTTATTTTTATAATACAAATTGTGTCTGATGATATCAAACTTCTTCGGTTAATTTTCAAAGTCAAAAAATGAGGTCAATATGAAATATTTTTATAATACAAAATGTGTTATATAGCAAACAATGCATAATCTTAGAGTCAGCCTTTGGTACTGGGAATTGCCGGTTCACTGTTGGCATTGACTGAAATCTATATAATTTGCAACTAATTAGTAACCTAAAATTTGTTTTAGATTGCAGAGAAAGATTTTAGAGCTGGAATGTTGATTGGAACTTTTTTGTTTTCCTTAGAGATGTTGTCTCATTCAGCCCAGAATTATGAAGATCGAGTAAAACCAGTGTTGAAACTTTGCATTGCTTTGGTTTTTATTTGTCTGGTTTCAGTTCGGTGCAATATATGACGTAGCTCTCCAGGCGGAATGGTACAATTCGTTCCGTACCAGTTTTTCAACACTAGAGTTAATCGGTCATTTCAGTTACAGGTAACTTTTCTCTATACTGATGGAAATATTAAAAACTTTATTGTTTCTTTTAGTTCTTGAAAGTACTGTATTCTAGTGCCAGCGTGGTTATGCACATCTACTTCTCAAAACACTAGCATTAATGAAGTTGACCATCTTAGCTCATTATTAATATACAATACAATGCTTGAAATACAATAAACTGCTTTGAAAAATGCTGCTGCAAAACGGACTTTGTAAACTGATTTTGTTAAAACGTTTATTTAAAGGAAATTAGAATAAGCAATACATTGAACCAAATTTATAGAAACAAATAAGTAAAGTGAAAACTACAAATTTCACAAAATTTGCTCAACTTTTGGACCTGCACAGAAAAGAACAATTTTTGACGTTATTTGACTTTTAGTATTTTGTTAAAATTTGCTTTTGAGTTCTCGCAAGTGAGAAATCTGACGCTATTACCAAAGCGTTACCGGTCGCATGCGCACAACGGTCTTGCATCGGCGCGCACGGTGTCTGGCGCAAGACATCTACACCAGTGGGGGCTGCACATGCGCATAACGGCTACGCATTGGCGCGCAAGAAATCTGGCGCAAGGTTCGTTTCCACTCCGGATCTAACAAGGTGATCTTCCTTTCTGTTGATGATGTTCTCGTGCTTAAAGATCTCAATGGCTTCTCTAGTTAATCTTGGATAATAACGCTGTGATCGATCCAAAACCTCCACCTCTTCAAAACGAATATCATGTCCTCTAGAAAGTGCATGTTCTGCCACCGCAGATTTTTCGGTCTGTCCTAGTCTGCAACTTCTCTTGTGCTCTGCTATTCTTGTGTTGACACAATTGTGTATCGTGCGGGTTGGTTTAGAGGGTCTTGACGTTTAAGACGGTCTTGACCTTGTGCTTCTCTAAAATCCTTCCCAAATCCTATCCTTGACCTTGTGTATGTATGGTAAGCAAGTCTAACCAACTTTCTCTTCAACATCCCCCGTTTGTTGTCTACGTAGTTCGATATTTCTTGGTCGAGTGACTCTATTGAATTGTTGTCTACTGTATCCGTTCCATCCAAAAACCCTTTCCAGATGTTTATGCTTCTTTTCAAATTCTGATGGTTCGCAAATCCTTTTTTTCCCGCTCCGATAGGGTTTTGATCACTCCTCTTTTTTGGCTAGGGTGATGATTAGATCCACTATTGAGATAACGATCCGTGTGTGTTGGTTTTTGATACACCGTGTGAGCCAGTGTTCCATTAGGTTTCCTTGTCACCTTACATCCAAGAAAGGTAGACGTCCTTCTTTTTCGGTCTCCATAGTAAATTGAATTCTTGGATTTACGGAGTTTAGATGTACCAAGAATCGCTGCAGTTCATCTTCACCGTGGCTCCAAACTACAAGGTATCGCCGACGTATCGAAACCAGCACTTTGGTTTCTTTGGAGGACTGCCCATTCCTACACCATCATTCTGTTCGAAGAATTCACCCTGCCACTGGAAGTAAGTGGTGGTTAGGCAGTGTCTGAACAATTTGGCGATGTCCAGTGGAAAATCTCGTTCTATCTGCTCCATAGCCGTTTTGATGGGTACCATAGTGAATAAAGAAACAACATCAAATTCACAAGGACGTCACCTGGAGATAAAGTTAAGGCATGTTATTTATCCACAAAATGTGCTGAGTCTTTGATGAAGATGTCCGTTTTTCTATTTTTGGTTGAAGGAGTGTCGTAAGGTACTTTGCTATCTCATATGTAGGGCCTCCTATGGCACTAACGATGAGTCTCAGAGGTACATCCGGCTTGTGTATTTTAAGCAAACCATAAAGTCTGGGTGGAAGGGCCTCTGTCTTCTTGAGTTTCAAAATATCCTCAGCAGCGACAGTCGTGGAATCTTTAATAAGTTGGTTTGTGGTTCTAAGTATTCGACCTGTTGGATCACGTGGCAACTTCTTGTAAGTTACGGGATCCAAAAGGGTTTCGATCTTCCGTTCGTAGTCAGTTGTTGATATAATCACTGTTGCGTTTCTTTATTAGCAGGTAAAATGAGGATCACTCTGTCTTGATTAAGTGTTTTAAGAGCTGTTCTTTCTCCAAAAGTGAGATTGCTTTTCGGGGGCTTTGCTCGCTGCAGAATTCGTGACGTTTCTGCTCTTATGTGCTCCACGGTATGTATTGTCAACGACCGTATTCCACTCTCCACATTTGCAATGATTTGAGAACAGGAAAAGTGAACAGATGACAGCGAAACCGCGAAAGTCCGAAAGAAAACCACAAAAACGACACTATTATTTGACTGGTCATAGTGTGGTTATTTAATGGATAACTTATGCTCAAAAAGTGCATGCTAAATAGAAATAAAGGTAAAATATTGCCTTTAAAACGATAAAATTGTAGTACTTTGTAGTACTAATCGTAAGAATTGAAAATTTACCAAAGTACGTTCTATTGACCATTATAAAATAACTATTAAAAACAAGACAATGGGCCACCATAAAATGCGGCACACTGCATACGTAGCCTTTTAACCGGCAATTATTTGTTACATACTGTGCGTTTTTTAACGAGTAACAGGACTTTACATGTTAAATTAAACTATAAAATAAACTACTGAGGGTCTATTTTTGACCATACGCAACTTTAGAAACGTATGAATACTATACATACGCAAATTTGCGAAGAAGCTTTTGACAACACGCATTATTATATTTATATTTACGTACAGGGTGATTAGTACATTAAAAGTATCTAGACAACAACTCAATATTTTTCACTGCAATTTGGAGTGTAGCCTATGTTGGGTCCAAACTCTCTTTCCAAAATATTCTGGACTTAACGGCAACCTTTCTTTTGATAGATCAACTTAGTCAAAATAACTTTGAAGATGATATCTTAAAGTTTATTAAAGAAAACTGTCGTGTATGTAAGGGTTAGCAACTGTAATGATGTTCTAAATACTATTAATAAAAGTATGTTGTGCTTTCAACTCAACTTTATTGACTGACTTTTTCTGTCACCCCCTAACTGCTTCCTACCAACTACCTATCATACTTATTATTTAAGATACCTGACATCCCTTTTTTTCTTATAAAAAATAAAAATTTAATACAATTAGTTATTTTAACAAACATAATCTTTAAGATATTCCGGCTTTTTAATCAATTTTCCAGACCTTGAAGTTGTAGCATTGTTTTCAGTTGAAGGTCTAACATTATTAAAATTCTGCAAAGAATTTTCTACAAAATCAGGATGATTATCTGAAACATGGTTCACATCAAAATCTAGTGCATCATCAGAACTTACAGGGTTATGTGAAGAAGTTTGGTATAATTGCTCGCGATTACGTTTAACTTCATTTCCATTTGCTAATTTTTACCCTATAACTTCTAGGTCTTTGAGATGGTCCAATTACTTTCGCAGCAGTTATGTTTTGTACAAAGCAGTAACTTCAACTGGTATCTTCTTGACCGCTGAGTGGTTTAAAATATTAGCTTCTGCTCCTGTATCTATCTTGCACGGTATAACACATCCATTAATAAGTACATTTTGAAACCAACTTTTTCTTATTATTTCTATTTTCCTCTCATTGCACCAAATCATATCCAAAAACATGTCCTCCTTTTCCTCAGAATCACAATGAACAGCATTAGCATTTATAGAATCATTTCGATTGTAAATGGGTTTACGATTTAAACACATTTTTTCAAAATGATTAAACATTTTACAGTTATTACATCTTTTATTGTAAGAAGGACATTTTCTGAAGACATGTATAGTGCCACATCTTGAACAAGCTCGGGTATTTGTTATTTCATCTTTTTTTATATATTTTCTTTTTTACAACATTTACACTGTCAGGTACTTCCGCCAGTTTTTTGCTTTGAGTATTGACCAATTCTGCTGCCCTACATACCAGGTGTCCAAGAACACCCTGGACATAGGAGATTAACATGGAAAAACGGTTTTAATTTTTTTGCGCCTGTACGGTTCATTTAATGGAAAAACGCTTTAGATAAAAGTTGTAGAGCACATTTTCAGCTATCAACTTGTAATTTTTTCAATACCGTAGATTTGACCATTAAGACGCAAAACGGCTCTAAATTTCGGAAATTTTAAATCTCGCGCCAAGCGGTCGTTAAGGAAAATTCATAACCGGCCATGCTACAAAACTTTTAAAATCATAACACATCGTCGTCCGTCATTCTCTAATCAAAACATTCAAAACAAGTTTATTTAGTAATAATTTTTAGTTACTACCCACATAATGCAAATAAAATAAAAATAAATCGTCATAAAGATACAGATCAGTAGCCACAGCCCAAAAATCTGGTAAGTTGTATTTATAACCTCATTCAATGTCTCTACTCAACTTATTTAGTTTGTAGCAAAGTTCTTTAAGAAATCACTGGTTTGGTGGAATCACTGGTTGCTTACCATACATGCACAGTGGACAATGAAACCTGCCAGGTCTTTGAAGATAAGTTGCTTTACTATACAGGGACCACAAAAGAGGGCAAATACTTCTCTCAAATTCTCTCTAGTCTCTATGTGACTGCTAGTTTTATTGTATCTTTCTGTTTTGTAGTGTTGTCAACACACCATAGTGTTTAAGTGGTTTTATGTTGTATGATGATAATAAAAAGGCATTTTTTACAACTGATTATCAATGTTTTTCCCTAGTTCTACAGGGATCTAAGTACTGATATTTAATTAGCTCTATTAGGTAAGTTGCACATCATTCACCTACAAGGATACTAGTAAAATGTCTACTAACCAAAAATAGTTTATTTGCAAGTAATTTGTAACTCGAGTTCACATTTGATTGGTAAAGGTATATCCTGTGAAATGGTGTATTGAATTAGAAGCAAATTGTTTCTCTTTAGAGACTTTCAATCACTACATTTCACCTACCTTTGCTAATTTGGAACTCCACTATTATCCAAATAAACATTAGGTTAGTAAGACAGTGTGGTTTTTAGCATAGCTTGTATGGTGAAAAGTTCACCCACTCACACTCAATCTGTGGAACAATCACTGTTTATGTGGTAAGACCATTTTTTTTTGCCACCTATTGTACCTAAGCTTTTCACTTGAAGAAAATGTATTCTGTACCTTAAATTATGAATAAATAATTAAAACAAACTTTCAGTGTACAAAGTTTTATTTGGATCAATTGAGTGTGTGGAAAAAAGAACACAGTTATAATGTTAATAAACCTAGAATAGAACAGCAGAACAGCTCATGTAGATAGCTCAATTGAAAAGTTGGTTTTTTCGATTATACCTTCCCATATAAAAAACTTTTGCCACCTGGCTGAGAATTTGACTGTGTAAGTCCATATTCTGTTCCTAGAACGGGTTTCTCAGGGGATCTCAGGAGATAATTCATGAAGTTAAACACATTGAAGCTAAATCACATCATTTTTGAAGGAAGTATTTGGCCCCTTTGTTGTTGTCCCTGTACAGTAGGAAACTTATCTTCAAAGATCTGGCTTTATTGTCCACTGTTTTCATCACTTAAATCGTTTGGTAGTGTTATGAAAGAGGCTTGAGATAGGTGATTTGGTCGTCCTTATTAAATATTTGCAAGCAAAACCAGTGTTTTCTTAAAGAACTTTCCTACAAACTAAATAAGTTGAGTAGATCCATGGAATGAGGTTATAAATGCAACTTACCAGATTTTTGGGCTGTGGCTCCTGATAAAGTAATAAGGCTCCTGATAAGTTTATCACGATTTATTTTTATTTCCTTTGCATTATGTGGGGAGTAACTCAAAATTATTACTAAATAACCTTGCTTTAAATGTTTTGATTAGAGAATGGACTGATGATTTTGAAAGGTTGGTAGCACGGCCCGATATAAATTTTACTTAACGACCGCTTGGCGCGAGATTTAAAATTTCCGAATTTTAGAGCCGTTTTGCGTCTTAATGGTCAAACTTACGGTCTTGAAATAATTACAAGTTGATAGCCGAAAACGTGCTGTACAACTTTTATCTAAAGCGTTTTTCAAATGAACCGTACAGGCGCAAAAAAATCAAAACCGTTTTCCCATGCTAATCCATATGTCCATGGTGCTCTTGGACTCCTGGTATATGAATGCATGGTGGTAAGTCTAATTTAGGTTCTGTCAGTAATCTATCACCCAAGTTGTTATTTCTAATGCCACATACTATGCGGTCTCTAATTAGGCCATCATTCAGTTTCTCAAAATTGCAATTCTTGCTTATTTTTTTCAACTCAGTGATAAATACATCAATTGGCTCACCTTCTAATTGATTTCTAGTGTTAAAAACATGTCGATTCACGGTCTCATTACTTGTTGGAATAAAATATTTTTCTAGTACTTCCAGCACCTTTTTCCAGTCACCTTTAATTTTTGATGAAACTTCAAACGTGTTAAAGATTTCTTGAACTTCATCACCAATAATATGTAGTAGAATTGCAACCTTTCTTTCTTCACTTATATCTTTGTTACCATCAATACCTGTTGCTTCCATAAAAGTTTCAAATCGTTGCTTCCATTTTTTTAAATTATTTGCAATGTCGCAATTCAAACCTAATTCATTTGGTTGATTTAGATCCATGTTTTGTGTACTATGTGTTTAGTATCAATCTTATCACTTTTTCTCGTCAACTCACTTGTTTTACAGGAGCGCCATGTAATGATGTTCTAAATACTATTAATAAAAGTATGTTGTGCTTTCAGCTCAACTTTATTGACTGACTTTATCTGTCACCCCTATCTGCTTCCTACCAACTACCTATCATACTTATTATTACTATAAGATACCTGACAGACTGTGTTGAACAAATATGACCTCAAAGGGGTTCTTTTTTCTGCACGCCTTGATTAGTTGAATGTAAGTCTCGGGATTGTCAACCACTTCTAGTCCCAGTCTCTTTTTATCGATGGCACCAAAATCCCTATCAACTGGCATCGTGGAATGTCCTGGAACAGGGTACCATATTTCAATGTCTTTGAAGACGTTACGTTTACATAACTGGTCGAGGTAAGTAAAAAGAATTCGATTCTTGCTTTGGCTAAATGCGTTGTCACAAAAAATGCGGTCCCTTGTGTTTATCAATATAATCGGACAAACACGTTATAACCTCATTCGGTTCCTTTTGAGCAAAATTCTCCGTGTAGGTATACATTGTTGTCTTATGAGTTCTTAGGTTGGGAATTCCAAAAACATGTAGCCATAACTGACTAATATAATATTCGTCTTGTGCGTTAGTCACAGGCAAAGGCAGATTCTTTTCATAATCAAAACATATTATCATTTCGGAAATATCTGCCGATTTTTGAACTGACTAATTTGGTTTTGAACACGTCTGCTTTTCTAAGATGAATTTCCTTATCTCTTTTAAGGATTTTTATACTCCTTCCTCATTAGATTCGAGTTCGGATTGGCTTATATTAACTAAGAATTTGGTACAGGTGTTGCATATATCTTTTCTTGGATATCCAAAGGAAAAGTTCAACTTCATTAAATACCTTATAAAAAATTCCGTATAAAACTTTTGTGGCAGAATTTTCGTTAAAATTGTCATGTAGTTTAGTGATTGATAAACTAGGGTCAAGATATTTTCTGTTCCGGCTATCAGATCTTGTATAGTGCGATTCTCGAGCTGGTAATTCATCAATACATTTTCTGATCTTTTCGAGAGATTTCGATGGGTTGGTCTGGTAGCGTGACGGCCTCTGTTGTCTGCCGACTGGGCTCCTGTTCTAACTTTTTTCTCTAATGTAGATTTGAAAGTCCCGTGAAGAGCTAAAAAAGCCTTTTGACATAAAGAAACTTTTCCATTTTCTGAAGAAGTACCAACTTCATAGCAGAAGACTGTACGACTTTGCGGTCTTTTGTTGTTACGGAGACGAGATCGGGATTTTCTACCTTTCTTCACACAACCTTGCAAATAAATTGTTTGTGCTGCATGAGTGGATAGACTACAGTATCTTTCAAAAATATTAATCTGCTCTAAAACACTTAGCTTAGTTGTACATGTACACCTACAGTTGCCAATTTCGCGACGCTTATTCTTCTCCTTAAATAGTTTCTGTTGTTTTACATTCCTCCTCATTCGTCCTCCTCATTCTTCCCACATATACACAACCCGTCTCGCCTGAGACCCATTTTTCTTAGGTAGGCGGTCAGGTTGCCGTGTCCCGTCAAGAGCTGACTGCCCCTGAACGACAGCGGCAACCTGTCCACCCCCACTTCCTTGCACAGCTGGTACACCCCTCTACCCTTGGTGGTGGTGTCCCAGCCGCTCTGCCATTCACTCATCACCCACTCACTCATGGCTGGCTTAATCCTCTTTCTCTCCCAGAGTTTGATACCCTCCCATCTTCCTGTCTCTCCCTCCCATTTAGCTGCCCTAGCTAGTAAACGCACGATCCCCACGCACTCTCTCCCTTTCCACTCCAAACAAACTCTGTATCCCTATCGTGCTAACCTCGCTACCATGCTCGTCACTCGTTCCACCACCCTATGCACACTGGGCCTTTGCAGTACCTCGACGACCGCCAGGCAGTCGGTGTGCACTCTGTAGGTTCCCTGTCCTCTCTGATCTATTATTTTTAGAGCTTCTCCCACCCCCAGGATCTCTGCACTTAAACTATCCCTTTCTGTCCCCTCTCAGAAACTTGTCTCCTCTCCCCATTCGCTCCAGACACCCACTCCCGTCCACCCCTCGTACACTCCGGCATCGACCCAGACAACCTCTTTCCCCTCCTCCTGTGCCTCTGCCTCCGTCCACGTCGGCCACCCTGGAAAAGGCCGATCATCCTCCGTCGCCCTATCACTCGCACTTTCTCTCACCGACTCCTCTCTGAACCTGGCAGCGGCGGCGGCCGCCAAATGCAACGGCGGCGTGCCCTTGACGACCCTGAGGGTCTCCGTGGCCACCGTCCGATAGCACCGGACGGAGGCCAACAGAAACTTCCTCTCCGCCGCCCCCAAGTGCCTCTTGTGTTGCATCTCAAAAGTGGTGCATCCTGCAGGCCTCTCTTTCGAGGTCCTCCCCGCTTTCCAGCGTACCCCACTCATACTCTCTGAGATCGTCGAGTCGCTAAAACCCTCTCAGTCCGTTGAGCCGAAGTCATACAGCCACACATCCTTTTTTCTTTCATCAAGGAGACCTTTGACTCTGGAAAAGAATATTAATAACTGTGTATTAATAAAAGAGTGCAAATAACGTGATACAAAAAACGAGATGTGTATAATTGTCTCGGTGCTTAACGAGACTGAGATTAGTTAGTTCTTTTCGCATCCCGACGGCGGAGTTGCCGTATTTTACATTTTTAAGCCGTAACAGGAGGTTTAAGTTAGCTTAAGGCATACTGGCAGTAAAGATAAAGGGAACAACAGAGAAAGAGAGGCATTAGATAATCATTGATACATTTTAAGTGGCTTTGAGTTTTATTTATCATCCTTCCTGAAAGTCAATTAGATCAAAGTCCCATGCGTAGTTGTTATTGAACTGGTGGCCAATAATACCAATTGTTTATGCTAGATTTTCTTCCAAGAAATTGGAGCAATTTCTATCTGTAACCAAAGTGGGTCTGCAATGCTCCAGGCCAGAGCTGGAGAGAATTTTACGTTATTACATACAAAATGGCAGAAGTTGACGATCATACTATATCACAAAACGAGAAGAAAAACGTTTTTTTGAAAACTTTGAAAATACCATCATAACATAGATCTCAAAAACGTAAGACATAAACATGTAAACCGTTTTGCGCTTTCTTAACTTCAGTGTTCCGAATATTGAAAATTCCAATGTTTAATGGTCGTTTTCTCGAAAACGACAATATCTAGTGCAACACAAAAAGGAGGGTTCTCATTTGAAAATGTCAACTCGAAGGTCATATCTTAATTTTGGGACACCCTGTATATCTACTTTTTTTTCTCAAAAAAGCGTGTTTGATTTTATTTATATATTAAGCTCTCGAATGGTTGCTGCGCTCCACTTTGTGTCGCGCAGCAAAGTTCATTCTCAGAGCATAAAAGTCACAAGATTTTTTCTGCAAACATCGCTAGATATAATATCTAATACAACTATCGCGTAGGTACTCAAAAACAGGATCAAAACTATACACAATTGAATACTGCTACCCTTGGCAACGCGCGATAAAATAAACTCCTCAGTAAAGGGTAACCTTTCGTTTGGAAGTGGAAGCGACAACACACTCACCCTAAATCAAGATTTGGTGATACCGCTCGGGGGAAAGCGAGATTCTGCACCCAAAAAACCATGCATGACACGAAGCTGGATAGAAGTGATCCAGGAAATACCTGGGTCCATCTTCAGTCTTCCGAGCAGCACTGCATGGGCCGTTGCAGTCTCTTCAGTTCCCAGTAAGGACAGAGGTGTGGGAAAAGCCATCAGGGACCATTTGGCAGATTACAGCACAGAAGAACTACCCATGGGCAGCGCGGTCAGTTTGTTTAGGAAAAACAGACATACCCTACAGATGATAGTAAAAGAAGAGGGTAGCGAATATATCCCTACTCAAACGCTCCAACATTGCTGTAGGAAATTGAAAGATTGGGCAATACAAAATAAAATAAGTAAAGTGGCTATACCTAAATTGACATCTGCAAACAGCGAGTCAGATTGGGAGAAGCTTAAAGGCTTTCTGTATGAAACATTCAAGGAAACAAGTGTGACGGTGCTAGTTTCAAGAAATAAAGAACCCCGACCAAAAACAGTCAAGACACGAGAAACCAGCTTGTGGAACACCCTGTTTAACTACATGGAAAACGATGACCGCTTGATAATTAAGTTAAAAGCAAGGGAAGATTACACCCTGAAACCAGGAGAGGAAAAAAATCCATCAAATCTGCACCAGAGATGCCCTTGTCTACAGAAATGCTAATAGTACAAAATGAGGATGGCTAGTACGCAACAACCTACTATGCAACATAGAAAGAGCCGAAAACTCTGTATCGTTTAGCCTCAAGAACATAGGGCCAACTAGAAGGGTTATTTACAAGGGCACAACAGTGGCACGGCTAGAAGAGCCCAGTGAATTGAGCACAACAGCACTCTTTACAACACAGAGATTAGACGAAGAAGTTGTGACATTAGAAGACCACAAACTGGACCACATTAGGGACAAGCAGTTCAAAAGGAAACTAGAGAGTCTACTAGTGGAGTATGAAGATGTTTTTTGCAAGTCATCAAAATATATGGGTAAAACACAACTTATAGAACACAAAATAGAAGTGACAGAAAATAAATCAGTAAAATGCCGCCCTTATAGAGTCTCACAATCCGAGCGAGAAATCATTGACACACAAATACAAGAAATGCTCGATTGCGGGGTAATAAGACCATGCCACTCGCCATAGGCGAGCCCCGTCGTACTAGTGAAAAAGAAAGATGGCACCACTAGGTTCTGCGTGGACTACAAAAGAACAATAAACCCGGTCACCAAAAAATCATGTTACCCAATACCACAAATCGATGACATTCTCACATACATGGGAAATGCCAAGTACTTTACAACCTTGAACATGTTCTCGGGGTACTGGCAGATACCTATAGAAGAGTCATCCAAGCAATACACGGCTTTCACGGCACGGGGACATGGATCATACGAATTCAACGTATTAAGCTTTGATCTATGCAATGCACCAGCAACCTTCCAACAACTTGCAGATAGAATATTTAGGGACTTAAACTGGAGGGACATACTAATATATCTAGATGATATTATTATTTATTCAGAGAACTTAGAGGACCACTTAGCAAAGTTACAAAAAGTATTCCAGAGAATGAGAGAAGCCAATCTGACGTTAAAACCGAGTAAATGCGAATATTTACAGGAAAAGATAAAGATTTTGGGCTACACAGTAAGCAAAGAAAGAATAAGCCCAGAAGAAGAAAAACTTGCAGGGATTAAGAAATTTTCCACACCTAAGAAAACAAAGAACCTACAAAGCTTTTTAGGATTATGCAATTTTTACAGGAAATTTATCAAGGATTACGCAGTATTGGCACGGCCCTTACATGGGGCTACAAAAAAGAACAAATTCTGCTGGGGTGAGGATCAAGAAAAAGCATTTCAGCTGCTGAAAGAAAAACTCACGTCGTCCCCAGTATTGAAACATTACAATCCGAATGTGGGTTGTACAATGCACACGGACGCCTGTACGGATGGGATAGGGGCAATTCTGCTCCAAGAAGGCAGTGACGGTCAAGACCACCCTATAGCATATATAAGCCGGGCCTTGTCGAAAGCTGAGAAAAACTATTCGATCAGCGAGCTGGAACTATTAGCAGCAGTCTGGGGAATGACCTACCTAAGGCATCTAATTTATGGACACCCTGTGAAAATCGTAACAGATCACCACGCATTATGCTGGATTCACAATGTAAAAGATCACTCGAGAAGATTAGCACGTTGGGCTCTCAAGTTGGCAGAATTTGACTACACGGTAGTCTACAAAAAAGGCAGTAAGCACCAAGACGCGGATTGTCTATCACGAAACCCGGTGGCAGGGTGGAGCGAAATTGAGTTGGACGAGTTAGATGATATACCCACATTCACGGTATCAACTTTAGACATAGGAGAATTGCAGAATAAGGATAAGACCATACGAGAATTAAAATTAGCAATAAGCGACCCAGAAGGAACAAACGTCGACGCATTGACACGACGAAAAATAAAGAATTTCAGGCTGAAA
Source organism: Ips nitidus (assembly GCA_018691245.2). NCBI lineage: Eukaryota > Metazoa > Arthropoda > Insecta > Coleoptera > Curculionidae > Ips > Ips nitidus. Next base: position 4,709,789 of record CM042803.1, on the reverse strand, counting down.
GAGGGCGTCCTGTATAGAGCAACACAAACTAAGGAAGGACTGGAACACGCACTCGTGATACCCCGGTCACTTAGGGAAGAAATTTTGTGGGAAGCTCACAACGCACCTACCAGCGGACATATGGGGGTAACAAAAACCATAAGTAGACTTACCCCCAAATACTATTGGGATTCTATGACTAAGGACGTCAAAAATTACATTAAAGGATGCAGGGACTGTCAGGCAAGAAAAGGACCGACAAATATTAAGCCACTGGGGTTACTCCACACGAACGAACTACGAGAGAAACCTTTACTACTAAGGGCAATTGCTGTAGATAATATCCACAAAAAACAGGAAAAGGACAAGGACATTTACGACAAATATCACAGAGATGGTGAATTTGAGGTAGGAGATAGGGTGAAAATATTCATCCCAATCAGGAAAGTAGGAAAAAGCGAGAAACTACTGCTACGATGGTTCGGACCCTACAGAATAATAAAGAAACTCAGTGAAGTTAACTATGAAGTAAAACAGGAAAAAGGGAAAAAAACGGATATAGTGCACATAGGGAAGATTTTACCATTCTATGATGAATGGACATTGGGGGATATATCCGAAGTAGTTTCAGACGTAGAAAGCGAGGAAAAGGAACAATGACTAGCACGAGTCGGTCGGCTCACAAATAAGGAGAAGCGGGAAAATATTGAACTTACATGACTCCATTATTTTTGTTCTCGCCTTCACACTTAATAAATTAGGTCTTAAGGGTATCTTTTAGCAAATGTAGGGTACAAACTCAGTATATTTCACATAGTCTAAACAATTAAGCATAAACAAAAAAACATAATTTATAAAATACTTATTTAAGCCAGGTTGACCGACCGTTACGCCCTCTCCCGCCAGGACAGCACAACCTGGGAACCCACAAAACGAGCAACGGAACCAACGCGAACTGAGTAACGGGTGCTCTGGCACGCAGAAAGACAAGATGAAGCAGGACAAGGCCGCCCTCCACGAAGGAGCGACAGATTCCAGGATAACCACCACATGGGGGACAACGAGAGGAGCATAATAAACTTAAGTTACGAATGGTCACACGATGTAAATAAAGCCATGGGGAACGTAGTTTATACAGTTAAGTTAGGGATAAGTGTCCGGGGCGAACACTCTTCAGAGTTAGACTAGTTACCTAGTCTGGCCCCGGTCCCCCCCAGTGCACCGTCTGAATCAGCAAGACCGGCAAATTGTGGGTATTTAATCAGCGTCTCAAACCATCTAAGATTACTGGTCTCTAGGTCGGTCTTCGAGCAACAGTCCCAACTTTCTAGTGTCCGGACGGCTCGTTACCTTCTTGGTAGCCCAGGCTGAAAAGACAAGAGTTCTTACGCATACCACGAGGTGACCGTCCGAACTCTTGACACTATCAGTACCTTAAGTAAGTCCTTTGGGCGTGTCGGTCATAGGGGCTCCCTGCTCGTATCGAGCGGGTTTCGCTTGGCGACACTTCAGGAGGGCTTACGCACCTACACCTACACACACACAACCCCCTCTTGGACAGTGTTCAATGTGCGTCCCGCCAGCGGCGGTGCTAGCGGCCCTCCTAATCTGGGGTAAGAGTTAGCCGAATAGTAACTTAGTGCAAAATAAAGAAGACATACTTGAGCTACGATCTTGTTTCTCTTCCTACGCTACCCCCTAAACGTGACAGTATGACTGATAAGAAAATTCGCATTAATAAAAGTAGTCTCACTCTCGAACCTTTTCAAGAAAGTTCTTCATTTATTTTCAGTTATTCAGTATCTAACGACTTAGTACTTCCAATCTCAGAAAGACTTTTAGAACAAAATCTCAGATTAGATCACTTAAATCCAGAAGAAAAATATACAGTTTTAGAAATATGTTCAAAATATAATGAGATATTTTTCTTACCTAGTGATAAATTAACGTGTACAGATGTTCTAAAACATGAAATTCACGTTACAAATCCTACTCCAATAACTTCGAAAATTTACAATTTCCTGAAATACATAAAAAAGAATTAGACAAACAAATTTCCAAAATGCTAAAACAAAGAATCATTCGAGAATTAGTTTCACCTTATAATAGTCCATTATGGATTGTTCCTAAAAAATTAGATGCCTCAGGTGAACAAAAATGGCGAATTGTAGTTGATTATAGAAAATTAAACGAAGTAACTCCTCCTCTACCAAATATCGAAGATATTCTCGATCAATTGGGTCATTCAAAGTATTTCACAACCCTCGATTTAGCTTCCGGATTTCATCAAATTCAAATGAGTGAAAAGGATATTCCAAAAACTGCTTTTTCGACTCCTAGTGGTCATTATGAATACTTCCGTATTCCTTTTGGTCTGAAAAATGCCCCTAGTACTTTTCAAAGGTTAATGAACGCTTGTCTTACAGGTCTCTAAGGTTTGCAAGGTTTTGTTTATCTTGACGATGTTGTCATTCTTGCTAGTTCACTCGAACATCGCAACTTTTCTTCGATAATCAATATTGTCACGAATAACAGAAGTTGCACCATGTTCCGTTGCCTAGCCTGGCCCCGGTCTCCCCCAGTACACTGCCGAATCAGCGAGACCGGCAAATTGGGGTCATGAGATGAGTATTTAATCAGCGTCTCAAGCCATCGAAGATTACTGGTCTCTGGGTCGGTCTATCGAGCATCAGTCCGAACTTTCTAGTGCCCGGACGGCTCGATACCTTCTTGGAAATCCAGGCTGAACAGACTAGAGTCCTTGCGCAACCCAGTGGTGACCGTCGGGACTCTTGACCCTTTCAGTACCTAAAGTAAGTCCTTTAGGGCGTGTCGGTCATAGGGGCTCCCTGCTCGTATCGAGCGGGTTTCGCTTGGCGACACTTCAAGGGGGCTTGCTGTGCCTAAAGTAAATCCTTCGGGCTTGTCGGACATAGGGGTTCCCTGCTCGTATCGAGCGGGTTCCGCTTGGCGGCACATCAGAAGGCCTTACGCACACCCACACACACACACACCCCCACGCACCCCCTCGTAGAGAGTGTTCCATGGGCGTCCCGCCTGTAGCGGTACTAGCGGCCCTCTTAATCTGGGGGTAAGATTTAGTTAGGCACTATCTTCAGTATAAAATAAAGGAGACATACTTGTACTACGTTTGTTGTTTCTCTTCCTGCGCTACCCCCTAAACGTGACATGGTGGAGGCGCCTTGTTGAATCCCGGGGCTACTGATCTCCATATCTGTGGCCAAACCAAGCGTACGCCCTAACAGGAATGAGAAAAGCGTACAACTTGAGATCAGCAAATCCTAGCAGCCCCTTTCAACCAAGGCACAGGAGTTCAAGCGTAGGAGACCCTTGGGGGCAAGAAACAGATTACCTAACCCTTACGCTTGTAAATACAAGAAGGGAAGACATTGAGCAGCCCCAAGAACCAGAAAGCGATCTGGAAAATACAGTGATAGAGACAGGAGCACAAGTACACCCTGAGAAAGGAGATAAAGCATTAGAAGGCAAGAGGGGGTCAAGAGAAATGGCGGACATTACCATTTCGGCGGTTGAGGCAGGGGAAAAAACACCCGCATTACCTCAATTCATCAGCCCACCAACGTTCAACCCGGGCAGTGATTCAGCCCCTCAGTTTATCGGGACATACGAGCGAACGGCAGTGGCCAATAGCTGGAACGATGCGTTAAAAATACTATACTTTCACTCGTACCTGCAGGGCGCCGCAAACATTTGGTATAGAGAGTATAAAGCAGCAAACCCTGACAGCAACTGGCAACACATTTGTCAAGCATTCAAGACTGAGTTTAGCGACGGTATTAACAGTCGCCATTTGCTTGCAAAAGTTAAGGCAAAGGAAGCAAAGGGACCTGGAACAGACAAAGAATTATTTCTATGATCTAAGGGTCCTATACGAAGAATACAAAGAAAACGTGGATCTCGACGAATTCGTAGATATTTTCCAGAGTGGGCTAAAAGATATACCAAGAGCTAAATACTACTGGCTCACAAATTTTCCTAATAACCCACCTAGGAACTTGGACGAAGTCAAAAAACTTTGCATCACAATAGATAACGCTCCTGAAAAGTTCTCGACACCGCTCACTTTTAGACCGCAGCATCAAATAGAAGAACAGGCCGCTGGACCAGTAGCACAAAGACAGTCACCTTTTGGCAATCCCCGCCCTTACAGAACCCCGCCACCGCTCAGGAGAGACTATGGCACAAACCATGCCAGTAATCCAGAAAGACAGTACCAATCCACGAGGACATATGACAACAGGCTCAGGTGCTACAACTGCGGTAAAATAGGCCACTTTGCTGCTGTGTGTAGAAGTAGACAGCAGCACCCAAACTCCAGGGGGTGGCAAAACTAAGCCCCGTCACCCTCTCCACTCGGGGCCCAACGTACCATAAGATACTATACATAAATGCTGTTGTGAACGATTATTACGTACCGGCGATCATTGACACAGGTGCGGAACTAAATGTGATAAGCCATATCCTGGTCAACAAAAAACATAGGATCAGAGACCCACCCACGTTGCTTGTGACAGCTGGCGGTCAGAAAGTAAGAAGTCTAGGCGACACATTGGCATCACTGGAGCTCAGAGGCAATTACAATAAAAAATTAGAAATTAAAGCAACGATATTGGAGAATACACCACAACCCCTTATTTTGGGCATGGAGTTCTTAAGAGAAATGCAGGCAGCAATTTGCTTAATATCTAATACACTCACCCTAAATCAGGACTTGGTGTTAACGCTCGGGGGAAAGCGAAATTCTGCACCCAAAAAACCAGGCATAACACGAAGCTGGACAGAGGTGGTCCAGGAAATGCCGGGGTCCATCTTCAGTCTTCCGAGCAGCACTGCATGGGCCGTTGCAGTCTCTTCGGCTCCCAGTAGAGATAGGGGAGTAGGAAAAGCCATCAGGGACCATTTGGCAGATCACAACACAGAAAAACTACCCGTAGGGAGCGTGGTCAGTTTGTTTAAGAAAAACAGACATACCCTACAGATGATATTAAAAGAAGAAGGGAACGAATATATCTCTACTCATACGCTACAACAGTGCTGTAGGAAATTGAAAGATTGGGCAGTACAAAATAAAATAAGTAAGGTGGCTATACCTAGATTGACATCCGCAAACAGCGAGTCAGATTGGAAAAAACTTAAAGACCTTCTGTATGAGACATTCAAGGAAACAAGTGTGACGGTGCTGGTTTCAAAAAATAAAGAACCCCGACCAAGAAAAGTCAAGACACAAGAAACCAGCTCCTGGAACACCCTGCCAAACTACATAGAAAACGGTGACCACGTGATAATTAAGTTGAAGGCAAATGAAGATTACACCCTGAAGCCAGGAGAGGAAAAAACCATCAAAACGTCACCGGAAATACCCTTGTCTACAGAAATGTTGGTAGTACAAAATGAGGGATGGCTAGTACGCAACAACCTACTGTGCAACCTAGAAAGAGCCGAAGACTCTATTTCACTGACCCTCAAGAACTTAGGGCCAACTAGAAGGGTTATTTACAAAGACACAACGGTGGCACGGCTAGAAGAGCCCAGTGGTTTGAGCACAACAGCACTCTGTACAACTCAGAGAGTAGACGAAGAAGTGGTGACATTAGAAGATCATAAACTGGACCACATTAGGGATGAGCAGTTCAAAAGGGAACTAGAGGATCTACTGGTTGAATATGAGGATGTGTTCTGCAAGTCACCAAAATTTATGGGCAAAACACATCTTATAGAGCACAAAATAGAAGTGACAGAAGACAAACCAGTAAAATGCCGCCCTTATAGAGTCTCACAATCCGAGCGGGAAATCATTGACACACAAATAAAAGAAATGCTCGATTGCGGAGTAATAAGACCATGCCACTCGCCATGGGCGAGCCCCGTTGTACTGGTGAAGAAGAAGGATGGCACCACAAGGTTCTGCGTGGACTACAAAAGAACTATAAACCCGGTCACCAAAAAATCATGTTACCCGATACCACAAATCGATGACATTCTCACTTACATGGGGAATGCCAAGTACTTCACGACTTTGGACATGTTTTCGGGTTACTGGCAGATACCTATAGAGGAGTCATCCAAACAATACACGGCCTTCACGGCACAGGGACATGGATCATACGAATTCAACGTATTAAGCTTTGGTCTATGCAATGCACCAGCAACCTTCCAACAACTTGCAGATAGAATATTTAGGGACCTAAAATGGAAGGACATACTAATTTATCTAGATGATATTATTATTTATTCAGAGAACTTAGAGGAACACTTAGCAAAATTACAAAAAGTATTTCAGAAAATGAGAGAAGCCAATCTGACCTTAAAACCGAGTAAATGCGAATATCTACAGGAAAAAATAAGGATCTTAGGCTACACAGTCAGCAAGGAAGGAATAAGCCCAGAGGAAGAAAAATTGGCAGGAATTAAGCAATTCCCCATACCCAAGAAAACAAAGGACCTACAAAGCTTTTTAGGATTATGCAATTTCTATAGGAAATTTATAAAGGATTACGCGGTATTGGCACGGCCCTTACATGAGGCCACAAAAAAGAACAAGTTCTGCTGGGGTGAAGATCAAGTAAAAGCATTTGAGCTGCTGAAAGAAAAACTGACGTCATCCCCAGTGTTAAAACATTACAATCCGAATGTAGGATGTACAATGCACACGGACGCCTGTATAGAGGGAATAGGGGCAATTCTGCTCCAAGAAGGCAGTGACGGTCAAGACCACCCGATAGCATATATAAGCCGGGCCTTGTCAAAAGCAGAGAAGAACTATTCGATCAGCGAGCTGGAGCTATTAGCAGCAGTCTGGGGAATGACCTACCTAAGGCATCTAATTTATGGACACCCTGTAAAAATCGTAACAGATCACCACGCATTATGCTGGATACACAATGTGAAAGATCACTCGAGAAGATTAGCACGTTGGGCTCTCAAGTTGGCAGAATTTGACTACACGGTAGTCTACAAAAAAGGCAGTAAGCACCAAGATGCGGACTGTCTATCACGGAACCCGGTGGCAGGATGGAGCGAAGCCGAATTAGATGAATTGGACGATATACCCACTTTCACGATATCAACGTTAGACATAGAAGAATTACAGAATAAGGATAAGGCCATACTAGAATTAAAAACAGCAATAAGCAACCCCGAATCAACAAACGTTGACGCACTGACACGGCGAAAAATAAAGAATTTTAGGCTGAAGGAGGGCGTTCTGTATAGAGCAACACAAACTAAGGAAGGACTGGAACACGCACTCGTGATCCCCCGGTCACTTAGGGAGGAAATTTTGTGGGAGGCTCACAACGCACCTACCAGCGGACACATGGGGGTAACAAAAACTCTAAGTAGACTTACTCCCAAATACTATTGGGATTCTATGACTAAGGACGTCAGAAATTACGTTAAAGGTTGTAGGGACTGCCAGGCGAGAAAAGGGCCAACAAATGATAAGCCATTGGGCTTACTCCAGCCAATAAAAGTGGGCAAGGTATTTGATAAAGTAGGGATAGACCTACTGGGACCATTCCGGAAGAGTAACCAAGGCAAGACAACGATAGTAGTGGTGACAGACTACGCGTCAAGATACGCCATCACAGCGGCCCTGCCTAACGGGAAGGCAGGACCTGTGGCAAAATTCTTATTGGAACGAGTAATACTAATTCACGGCGTTCCTAGAAGCATCCTCAGCGATAGAGGCAAGGTATTTCAATCCGAACTAGTGCAGGAATTACAACAGATTATGGGTCTGAAAAGCACTTTTACAACGGCATACCACCCTTCGTGCAACGGCCTAACTGAACGCTTAAACAAAACGTTGGCGGACATGCTGTCACTATACTGCAACACAGAGCAGACAGATTGGTGCACTTATCTGCCTTTCGTGACATTTGCTTACAATACGGCCAAACAGGAGACGACACGTTTCAGCCCATTTCAACTAATATTCGCAAGAAACCCCACACTCCCACTAGACGCCACCCTTTTAGAAACTGAGGACGAATCAAACACGAACGAATTACGAGAGAAAGCTTTACTGTTAAGGGCAATTGCTGTAGACAATATCCACAAAAAACAAGAAAAGGACAAGGACATTTACGACAAATATCACAGAGATGGTGAATTTGAGGTAGGAGATAGGGTGAAAATATTCATCCCAATCAGGAAAGTGGGAAAAAGTGAGAAACTGCTGCTACGATGGTTCGGACCCTACAGAATAATAAAGAAACTCAGTGAAGTTAACTATGAAGTAAAACAGGAAAAAGGGAAAAAAAAACGGATATAGTGCACATAGGGAGGATTTTACCATTCTACGATGAATGGACATTGGGGGATATATCCGATGTAGATTCAGACGTAGAAAGCAAGGAAGCTGAACAATAAAATAAGTTGTAAGGGTAACATTTTGCATAAGTAGGGTGCAAACTCAGTATATTTCATAAAGCTTACATAGTCTAAACAATTATTGAAGTAGGTTGACCAATCATTACGCCCTCTCCCGCCAGGACAGCACAACCTAGAGCGACCATCCCGCGTACTTCGAAGGTGACAAGGAAAGTCAGTCCAAAGGGGCGCCACCACCCGCGAACTGAGTAACGGGTGCTCTGGCGCACAGATAGGCAAGACGAAGCCGCGTAAGGCCGCCCTCCAGGAAGGAGCAACAGTTTCCAGGAGAACCACAAGGGAGACAACAAGGGGAGCGTAATAAGATATAAGTTACGATTGGTCATACGTTGTAAATAAAGCCATGGAGCATGTAGGTTATTTGGTTAAGTTAGGGTTAAGTGTCCGGGGCGAACACTCTTCAGAGGGGGGAGATGTCACGAATAACAGAAGTTGCACCATGTTCCGTTGCCTAGCCTGGCCCCGGTCTCCCCCAGTACACTGCCGAATCAGCGAGACCGGCAAATTGGGGTCATGAGACGAGTATTTAATCAGCGTCTCAAGCCATCGAAGATTACTGGTCTCTGGGTCGGTCTATCGAGCATCAGTCCGAACTTTCTAGTGCCCGGACGGCTCGATACCTTCTTGGAAATCCAGGCTGAACAGACTAGAGTCCTTGCGCAACCCAGTGGTGACCGTCGGGACTCTTGACCCTTTCAGTACCTAAAGTAAGTCCTTTAGGAAGTGTCGGTCATAGGGGCTCCCTGCTCGTATCGAGCGGGTTTCGCTTGGCGACACTTCAAAGGGGGCTTGCTGTGCCTAAAGTAAATCCTTCGGGCTTGTCGGTTACATAGGGGTTCCCTGCTCGTATCGAGCGGGTTCCGCTTGGCGGCACATCAGAAGGCCTTACGCACACCCACACACACACACACCCCCACGCACCCCCTCGTAGAGAGTGTTCCATGGGCGTCCCGCCTGTAGCGGTACTAGCGGCCCTCTTAATCTGGGGGTAAGATTTAGTTAAGCATCGTCCTGAGTATAAAATAAAGGAGACATACTTGTACTACGTTGTTGTTTCTCTTCCTGCGCTACCCCCTAAACGTGACAATATTCACGTCTTATTTCGATTTCAGTCGCCGCGAAGTGATTTACTTGTATAAAATACATATATAACCTGTATCGAGTTTGCATTACGCCCAAATCAAAGTAAGTAGCATGTTTACCATCAAATACATATAGGTACATCTCTAAACTCTTATTCAGATGGCTCGAAAATTGTCACCAGAAGAACTGTAAAATTTAGCCGAGAATTTTTATGAAGGAGTTTCGGATGACGAGGAACCGTTTCAAGACTCTGAAAGCGAGTACTGTCCCTCAACAGAATCTTCAGATTCAGACGAAGAATTTGAAGGACCAAAACAACTGGAACAACAAGAAGCCGAAGAAGCCAATCAAGAATAAGGTGAGACGGAAAACATCAATTACGGCAATAATGACCGGCATAACAACAGCGAATGGGGTCCTATTGTTGGTAATTTTCGCGCAGTAAAATCCTTCAACATTTCTCACGTAGGAGTGATTCCTGAAGTGGCAGGTTTATTAGCAAATGGTAGGCCAATCGATTTCTTTAGTGCCATTGTCGATGATCAAGTAATCTCGCTAATTGTCGATCAAACGAACCTTTAGGCAACCCCCAAGTTCTCATGAAAACTAATGTAACCGAATTCTCTCGCTTACACAATTGGACACCGACTTCTCCTGCAGAAATAAGAAACTTTCTGGGTCTTGTATCTTGGATGGGTCTGGTCGTCATGCCAAAACTATGCCACTACTGGAGCTACAATGAGCTTTATGCAATGAAATTTCCACACAGTGTTATGACTCGAAACCGATTTGAACTTTTGCTCAGATTTATTCATTTTAGTGATAACGAAGCACCGGTGGTTAGTAAAAGTCACAAAATACAACCCCTGATCGATTTGCTTATAAAAAAATTCCAATCTTTGTATGTACCTAATGAGTATGTATGTGTGGACGAAACACTTTTACCTTTTCGAGGGCGTCTATCATTTAGACAGTACATAAAGAACAAGCGCCACAAATATGGCATCAAGCTTTTCAAGCTTTGTTCCGGTTTAGGATATACATTCAACGTCAATATGTATACAGGAAAGGAAAATGATTTTTTGACTCCAGAAAAAATAGTTTTGTTTTTGACAGAAAATCACATTCTGAATGAAGGTAGAACGCTTTGCGTAGACAACTGGTACACAAGCACAACTTTGGCTCAAAAAATGTTAGAAGAGAAGGATGGGATGGTTGTAATAAACTGGAAGGACACGAGAAACGTGCTAATGTTGACAACTAAACACGGGTCTGAGATGGTTGAAGTAACATCTAGAAATCGTTCAAAACTAAAACCAAAAGTTGTAGAAGACTACAATAAGGGTAAGGCCCCGGTTGACATTTCGGATCAGATGGGAGCTTACTCCAATCCCTTACGGAGATCTCTAAAATGGTACCGGAAAGTAGCTTTTGAATTGTTGCTTACGACATCAATGGTAAATGCTTACATTTTATTCAAACTTACTACGGGAAATCAAATCAGCATAACGGAGTTCAAAGAAATGGTAATAAAAGATCTGGTCCGAATTCAAGATGACGTCGTACCTGAAAGTAAAAGGAGAAGGACAGTTCACACTTTATAAGAAAAACAGGGGAAAAAGAAGCATTTAGTACGTAGGTTTTGTAAGAATTGTTACAAGAAAAACAGCGCTACCCATGGGAGAGTATATGCAACAAACCGAACAAAAAAATTTACTACTTTTTGTGATGACTGCGAAGGAAAGCCGCATTTGTGTTTGGACTGTTTCAATGAAATCCATGATAATAAATAAGTGTCATAAATAACTGTAACTTTGTATTGCTTCGTTGGCAATATTTGAATATACAGTGCACTCGGGTATTTGTGACGTAGGGCTAAATGTGACACCCCCTTAAAATTTAAACTTCCCGCGTTCAAAATGACGTCCAACGCAAGTATGTTAGTCGTCCGTTAGCGGCCAGTCGTTCACCAAATTTCTGGGCGCCAGCACGTACCACCGTTAATCAGGTAAGCGATTGAAATTTTGTTACAAAAAAGCACATTGTTATCGATGTTTTTAAAATATCAGTATTTACTAGTTGTAATTTATAAGCTTCCGGTTCAATACCTGTTTACTAATGCATATTGGTAGAGATATTTATGCAAGTTTTTGTAACCTCTTGGTTTATTTACTTTTTGCAAATCTTATGGGTGTCACATTTCCACTCCAATTTCGGAAAAGGAGTGTAATTGTGATTTGGAACGCTGGGTATTTGTGACACCTAGTACATGGTGTTAAATTTTGTTTCAGTTTAAAATGCCAAGAAATTACTCAGAACACAACCTTAATAGAGCAGTAGAAGACATTCGGAATGGGAACCTCTCCACTAAAAGGGCCTTTCGGTTGTACGGTATACCCCGCAGCACTTTGATTTCTCGTACAAAAGGGTGGAAAAATCGGCCTTGCGCTAGTCAAAGTAAACCCGGCAGGAGATTGGATCTTCCTCTAATAATAGAATCAGAACTTGCAGCAAACATCAAGACATTAAGCCGTTGGGGCTTTGGTATGAGCCGGAAGGAAATTTTGAATTTAGTTGGAACCTGTTACCGAAAATCATATTGAAACAAGATTTAAAAATAACATTCCTGGGAAGGATTGGTTTACCGCCTTCTGTAAGAGGCATAACTTATCGTGCAAAAAACCCATAAAAAGACAAAGCATTAGAACAGAGCAAACCAAACCAGAAGTGATTTATGGTTTTTTTGATTTGTATGAAAAAACTGTAGATGATTTGGGTCTCCGTGATAAACCATCCCAAATATTTAATCTGGATGAGACGTCCCTCTGTCATGACCCCAGTAATACTAAAGTAGTTGCCGAAAAGAACAAAGCTGTCTATAGGCATACTCAAGGTACAGGACGAACAAACACATCAATACTGTTTGTTGTGTCTGCAAATGGGGACAAACTGCCCCCCTTCATTCTATACAAGGCGAAGCATTTATGGGATATATGGATGCCAGAAAATGCATTTCCTAATACAGGATATGCGGCAACAGCAAGCGGGTGGATGACAGCCGATTCTTTTTATTCTTGGTTCAAGAATAGCTTTTTGAATAATTGCCCAAATGAAAGACCTTTGCTTCTAATTTTTGATGGACATGTGTCTCATATTTCAGATAAGTTAATTAGGCTAGCTTTACAAGAAAATGTATCGCTGTTAAAGTTACCTGCACATACGACTCATATTTTGCAGCCCTTGGATGCCCTGCCATTTGGAATTTTAAAGAAAACATGGGATGAGAAGCTTACAATATGACAAAGAGAAAATTACGGAACGTCCTTAAGCAAAGCAAAATTTGCTGTTACGATTGGAGAAATATGGGCTAATTTTCCGACAGCTTTAATAAAACTACGCTCGATGATGTAGATCTTCCATCCACTTCGGGACTTAATGTGCCAACAGCAGTAGAGAAACTTACTACTTTTACAGAAAATATCATGCTCAAAGAAAACCCCGAACAAAAGAAAGAAAATCGGAAATTCAAATTTTGGAGACGTTTTAACCAGAGAAGATTACCTCGAAAACTTGAATAAAACAAAACAGAAATGTGACAAGAAAGCCAAGAAAAATGTGAAGCGTCAAGACGATTCCAGTAGCAGTTCTTCAGATATCTCCATTCACTCTGAGGGCGATGAGTACCAAGAAGTGGAGACCCTTCAAGACTTAGTTGAGCTAGAATCAACAAGTGCAATGATCGACGAACCAGAAGACATTTTTCATATGACACCAGGTGCATGGGTACTAGCAACATATGCCACTAAAAAAGTTGTCAAGCGCTATGTTGGTCAAATACTCAAGATCAACCAAGACGATTCCCTTGAAATAAAATTTGCCAGACGAAAGAAAGATTATTTCATTTGGCCGGAAGTAGAAGATATTGATACCAAAACAGCGGACCAAATATACCAAGTCCTTCCTACACCTACCACTGGTCGAAGAGGAGAAATAAGGTTTCCAATACAATTTAGTGGCCTCAATGTTCAATAAGATGTTTTACAATATGTTTTGCGTTAATTTCCTACGTTTAATAATGAATGGATGTTATTTGGTTTGTTTTTTGTGGAAATATATATTTTTTCAGTATATGTTTGCGACGTAGTCTAATTGTGACATTCTTTAGAAATGTTTCTAAACCCATCCTAAAACATAATGTGGCTAATTGTGACTGAAATATAGTCACAACTAGCTTCAATTTAAGTAAAGGAGATGGTCTGCGGAGGTGTCACAATTAAACCATTAGGATGTCACAATTAAACTTTTGGACGTTAAATGTGACACTCCAAATGATTTTTAAAAAACACATGTTACATTAATTTTTTAATGAACAGAACTGAAATTTTCAGTTAGGGGGTAGCGCAGATCCCCTATTAATGGGATAATCCAATACAACAGCAAAAACACAACAAAACGTATGCTCAAATGCGTATTAAACGGGACGTGACAAAACCGGTGTCACAAATACCCGAGTGCACTGTAATAATAATAATAATAATAAACTTTATTTGCCAACAAAATGATATACAAATCACAAAGCAACGTCAACGTACAAATGGTGTCTGTAACACCTTTACAAATAATCTTACGATCTAAACTATGGTCTGATGATGCTCTATTTCATTTTAGGTTAAATACATGTATAACGTTACAAAACATGCAGTAGATATACCAACCAGTATACAATAATAAAAGACACCGGCTGTAATAAAAGTAAAATACACTTATGATATGAAAATAAATAAATAAAATAATTAGGAAAATGTTAACTAGTAAAATTAAAACAATAAAACTGCTTTTGTTTTGCGTCACGAACAGCGGGCGGCAGCGTTTTGTACGCTTTTATAGCCCTGTATGATGGACTTCTTTCAAAAAAGGTTGACCTGTGTTGAGGGATGCGGGGTTCACTTGCACCTCTAGTCTCAATTGACATTCCTAGGGCGTAATGATCACGGTTCTTAGGAAACAAATGAGGGTTCTTTCTCATAAACATTACCAGGGAGAAAAAGTATAAAGATGGGGCGGTAAGTACATCAAGCCTATCAAAGTAAGGCATGCAGCTTGTCCTGGGTTTAAGGTTAAAAATCACACGGGTAATGCGTTTTTGTGCAACAAACACTGATGCGCTGCTACTAGAAGCAACCCAGAACAAGACAGTGTAGGTGATCAATGACTGGATACAAGAAAGATAGTATGTATGGATTGATTGGATAGTGAGAATCTAGATACGAGTATCTGACAGTTGATCTCCCAACCAAACTGTGAGTCCATCGTGGCTCCCAGAAACTTTATGCTCTCACTTACTGGGGTGGCCTTGCCATGAGAGGGAAAGTGAATAATTTGGTTTACTTTTACTAAAGTTAATCAAACCAGTTTTTTGTAGGTTTAGTTTTAAGCAATTGTCTGAGCACCAGTTTTCCATATCTTGGATGGCCAACGAACACGCCGCAGACAAGGCATTCTCAGAGAGATCTGCCAATACAACGGACGTATCGTCGGCATATTGGCAGACCATATTCCCATTCAACCCCAATGGCTCCAGCCCAAAATGGATCCCTGTGGTATTCCTTGAGAAATATCTCTCGGCCGTGATATGTACGATTCCCTATTTTGTGTCACGCAGACCGCTTGTCTTCTGTTCTGCAAATAAGATTCGAGCAAATTAGAACAGATGCCTCGTATACCGTAGTTTGCCAGTTTTTCTATTAAAAGGGCATGGTTGATACTGTCAAATGCCTTTGACAGATCAAAATATATTCCAGCAATTTTAATATTTTTGTCAAGGTTTTCCATTATACAAATGTATAAGTAACTGTATTATACAGGGTTTTTCAATGAAAAGTAGCCACCCTGAATATCTTCCAAAATAATTTCTCTGTTGAAAAATGCACGTCAACAAAGATTGCAATTCTGCCATCAGCCCCTTTGCCGCCATAGCCACCCCCATTAACCCTGCGTTACCCGCAGGGTGAGCGCGGCGCTCACCTTTTCATACAATGTGGAACAAATTTCACAATTTGGCAACAAGGCATGTATCGGTCTATGTAAGCCTACCGACACTTGTGCCAAGTCAGTTCAAGTGACGAGCTCTGGTGTAATCACGTGTGGTTCTATTTGATAAGTATTTTAAATTGGGCGCGCGGATTAGTGAGCGTTTGGCTCACCTGCGGGTAACAGTGCTTTAGTTTTAACTATCACGTTTTGGTACGTTTTATCGGTTTTTCTAAAGTAATTGTAGCCAAATTATTGATTAAATGAATTTTCAGAGCAGTTGATTATAAAAATGGATCCGAAAGAAGAAGCAAGGCTTCTCAAAATTTTTGAAGAGCTAGAACAAGAGGAACTAGCAAGCCAGTTTCCAACAGAAGTCCTTGCTGATGAAGAAAGTGACGAAGACTGCGTCGAAAACGACCCTAATGACGAAGTAGATTCGGAATTGTCGGCGGATGAATCAAACGAACATTTTACCGGTCGTTGGTCAGAAGATGGTCCAAATTACGTGGGAAAAGACGGTAAAACTTTGTGGAAAGTTCATCGTTCAGTGAAATACACACGTACAAAGCGCCATAATTTAATTTACAAGTTACCAGGCGTCAAACCTCACGCAAAAAATGCTCGATCTGTCTATGAAACATGGAATATGCTAATTACCGATCGAATGATTGAAGATATTGTTATGTATACGAATATATATATCCAAAATATCCGTAACAGCTACTCACGCAGTAGAGATGCACTGGATACCAATGTCGATGAGATTAGAGCGTTGTTTGGCTTGTTATACATGGCAGGAGTGCTCAAAGCCAGCCATACTAACTTAGCGGATTTATGGAATACGGATGCAACTGCACCAGAATTTTTTAGGATGGTTATGTCTAAAAATCGCTGCTACCTACTTTTACGGGCTCTTCGATTCGACGACATCAGAAGTAGAGAGGAAAGAAAAAAGCAGGATAAATTAGCACCCATAAGACAAATATTTGAAATGTTTCAAGATAACTGTGAAGCTTGCTATACGCCAGGTGAAAATTGTACCATTGATGAAATGTTGGAGGCATTTCGAGGTCGATGCGGCTTCCGTCAATACATCCCAAATAAGCCTAGTAAATATGGCATTAAAATTTTTTCATTAGTTGATAGCCGGGTTTTTTATACCATAAAGATGGAAATTTACCCAGGAAAGCAACCAGAAGGTCCATTTAGACTGGATAATGATTCAATGAGTGTTGTGCGCCGTTTATGTCGGCCAATCTATAACTCCGGACGAAACGTTGTTTGCGACAACTGGTTCACTTCAATCCCCTTAGCTATTGAGCTACTCAAGCGTCAAAGGCTGACTTTAGTTGGAACTCTTCGAAAAAACAAACGAGAAATTCCACCACTGTTTGTAGCAACTAAAGAAAGGAAGGTCTGCAGCAGCATGTTTGGGTTTGGAGAAGAATGTCTACTAGTTTCATATGTTCCTAAAAAGAACAAAAATGTTCAACTTTTGTCAACTTTGCATGATGATGACACCATCGATAAAGACACCGGCGATGCTTTCAAACCTGAAGTGATTACGTATTATAACAAAAATAAAAGTGGGGTTGATACGGTGGACCAACTGAAAAGTATTTATTATGTGGCAAGAATTACCTGCAGATGGCCTTTGACTGTCTTTTTCGCGGTTCTCAATATTGCTGGAATAAATGGGTTTATTATTTTCCGAGCGAATAATATCGATCTGCGCATGTCGCGACGACTATATTTGAATTCATTGGCAAGTGAACTGGTAAAAAATCACATAAAGAGCCGCTTGATGAATCAAAGTTTGCCCCATTTACTAAGCTTGCAAATAAAAAACTATTTAGGAATCCCTCCAACAGATCAAGATAATAACCCAAACGAGCCTGGAGAGAGAACAAAATGTAACTATTGTCCAAAAAAGAAAAACCGGAAGACTAGTGTCAGATGTGCAAAATGTCAAGCAGCTATTTGTTTTTTTTCATTTAACTTCACTTCGTTTTCTAAATGGCACCATACCCTGTGTGGCACATCGTTGGAAAGGGTATTTCATAAGGAATTAATTGCACTATTTTATTTGTACATTTGCTTTGAATTGAGACCAAAAAAAAATAAAAAATACGTTTTATGTTTATTTTTTGTTAACTGCAGAAATAATAGCAAATAGCGGTTATCATTTAATTAATGGCTCAAAATAACCTCCGTTAACTTCCATACAATAATACAAGCGACTTTGGAAGAGTTTGCGAACATTTGTGAGGACTTGCGGTGTCAGTTGTCGGCATTCATGTATTATTCTCTGCCTAAGGTCTGCAATATTGGCCGGCTGTGTTGCATAGACTTTAGATTTTAAATGCCCCCATAGAAAAAAGTCCAACGGAGTGAGGTCGGGTGATCTCGCAGGCCATTCCATGGGACCACGTCTACCAATCCATCTTCCAGGAAATCGATTGTTCAGATACTCTCGAACGGGAAGTGAATAGTGTGGAGGTGCACCGTCTTGTTGGAAAATTAGTTGATTTTCAAATAAATTTTCATCATTTTCTAGTAGCTCTGTTATGGTCGGATCAACAGTGGTGTCAAGAAGCTCAAGATAAGTAGCGCCATTCAAATTACCGTCAATAAAAAACGGACCAACGATGTGGTCTCCTAAAATACCTGCCCAAACATTAAGTTTTTCTGGATATTGGGTATGGGCTTCCCTAAACCAATGTGGATTCGTGTCTGACCAATACCTACAGTTATTCCTGTTCACTTCTTTATTAAAAAAAAAACATACACTCATCACTGAAGCAAATATTGTACAACAAGGTCACGTTGTTTGTCAGATTAGTAGACATAATTTCACAAAATTGTAGTCTTCTATCATAGTCATCTTCGTTTAATTCCTGAACGAATTTTACCTTGTATGGATGAAAATTGTGTTTTGTTTGTTTCAAGTTCTCCATACACTGCTTGTCGAAACACCCGATGCATGGGAAATTTGATTTAAATACTGATTATTATCCATTGCAACGTGTCCCAAAACAGCAACTTCAATTGGTTCATTAATAATTTGTCTTTCAGGTTGATGTTTTTTGTTTGTCACTGAACCAGTTTCCATGAATTTTTGCATCAACTTTAAGACATACTGATGACCAATTAATTTACCTGGATGGATTGCATTGAAAGCGCGCGCGGCAGCTCGTGCACAGTCGTTATGTTTGAAATAAAAACGTACAATTTCTATTCTTTCGGCAGTCGAGTAAACCATATTGACAATGTTCCTTCAAAACGAACTTACAAGTTTTTTTTTATGTCTCAATTCAAAGCAAATGTACAAATAAAATAGTGCAATTAATTCCTTATAAAATACCCTTTCCAAGGATGTGCCCCACAGGGTATGGTGCCATTTGAAAACTTAGTGGGGGTGGCTATGGCGGCAAAGGGGCTGATGGCAGAAATTCAAATCCTACGTAAAAAGATGTCCCCCTTGCAATCTTTGTTGACGTGTCTTAGCATTTTTTAACAGAGAAATTATTTTGGAAGATATTCAGGGTGGCTACTTTTCATTGAAAAACCCTGTATATGGCCAACTCTGTTGATCTACAAGGTAGGAATCCATCTTGGTGTTTTGAAAGAATACTAAAAGTATCAAAATATTTATATAGCCTATTATAAATTGCTCGTTCGAAGACTTTGGAAAGAGAGGGCAGAAGAGACACCGGTCTGTAATTTTTTATGTTTGAGGGATCACCTTTTTTATATATTGAAACCGCTTAAACATTCTTCAAGCAATCCGGAAAATGGCCCTCACAAAAAGACTCATTAATTATATCAGATAACGGTTGGGAAATGAACTGCGCTATGTACTTTGAATTTTTACAGGAATTTTATCAAATCCGGCCGAAAACTTATTTGGTAAGTTCATCAATAGCCTGAAAATCTCTTCCTGATCTGTTGGTTCTAAAAATATTGTGGGGTATTGACGTGCATCACCCAGAGGTGAAACAAATTCTCGATTCTCATCAACCTCAGTGAAGTGGACATTAAATAGGTTGGATATCTCCTCAAGATCAGTGTTCAGTGATCAGTTAATTATTTTTCCCTGTCGCTGAGCGGGTCGCCGTATTTATGAAAAAATTAATGCCAGCGATGTCATATAGCAGAGAATGGAGGTTTTTACGTGATTTGTTCCAATCAGTAAATCAGCACGTGGGTAAATATTGAAGAAACAAAGGCCTGCGTCCGGTACCCGAGACCTGAGCGAGTCTGCTACTGATTTTCTTTTTGAGTAGCCATTGTAGTTGGTAGTTAGTTGGGGCCAGGCTTTTCACAATAACCTATATAAGTAGATGGAAAAAGTTTTTAACTTCGTTTCAGGTTCCTGCTGGAGGCTGAGGCAATTTTGACACCTAACGTGTGTTAAATCACTAACCACAAAACTGTAATAATTTTCCTTTACAGGTGAAAAGGAGTATTTACTCTATATATACAGGGTGTGGGTTTTACAGCTGCTAATTTTTTTTCTCTTTGTGAAAGCCTGGTGTATTAGTGTATAAGAAAACATAGAAATTTTTCTCCGGATATTTGCACAAAATAATTTTTGTGTTAATCTGCCTGCCTACTTTAAATCGTCGAAAAAAAAAAACAGGTTTTGATCCTTATTTCCTAATTAAAAGGCAGAATATTTTTAATTTGTAGTTGGTTCCTTAAGTGGTCACTTAGTGTTATTGGCGTTTTGATTAGGTATAGGTTAGTGTTTTGCCCTTTTTATGCGTTTTTACACTTAGTTTAGTGTTAGTAGCATTTTTCATTAGATCCGTTGTTTCTAGTACTCATTGCTCAGCGTGCTGCCCCGTAATTAATGTCATAAAGTGAGTAATTAATGAGATATTGAATAATCCATAATTAAAATCATCAAATGTTCGGAATGGCATACTGGAACAAATAATTGCAAAAATAAACTTGATATTTGTCAGTAATACATTTAGTCTACATTATTAGTATAATTTTCGGTTCTTTATTTTAAATTTAATTTTCATATCTCTGATTCCTTCAATCAGATTGGTGGTCATATATAGATTGATTGCTTAAATATATGACTACCTGGCATCCCTTGACTTCAACGTACTCACCCCTTTGGAGGTAAAACTCAGTAACACAAAATATTTGTTTCAGTTGTTATAATTCTGAATTTTATTTTTTTTTTGATTGAGCATAGATAGGAGAGATTCTGCCGTTTTCTGTGATTATTTTATCGTTTGGTTTTGACAGAAGGTTTTAATAAGTCCCAAACGAGTAACATTCCGGTAAAGAGAGTATTGTGAAGCGCGGTCCGAGTAGTTGTAGCCGTGAATTTTGGTTTTTGGTTCAGGGCCGGAATGGACCCGCCGTATAATACCGGTGAAACCGAGATGAGCGTTCTCGGCGTGCGACACACCCATATAATACTCGCCTAAATCCCACGGGAACCTTACAGGGAACGGGGTCCATCTGTACTGGGTCACTTCGCCGGGGTACGACGCCCGGGGCGGTCCCGGCACTGCTAACATCCGGAAGCGACCCGGGAACTCATGGATATCATCCGATGTTGTTGAGATCTCGGGTTTATCAATCCGCGGGGGTCCTCGAAGAGTCTCGATCTGTGGACCCACGCGTAAGCGGCGGTGCCGGCTCTTCAAGCGAACCGACTAGGGCGCGATCGTCGCGACAACCAAACATATTTTTCTGAATAAAAACAATAAAAATCATTTGAAGTATTAAATATTAATAACGAAAAAAAAGCGTCTGGCAACGCCGCATAATTTACAGAGGATAACTGATACTTGACAGTATGTACGTCAACTTCAGATGTTATTCAATGTTCCTTCAATTATGAGGTTGAAGCGAGTTGTGTCAGGGATTACTCAAATGTACACTAACATAACACACTACTTTATTGTTGAATAGGAAACTTAATAAAATACAAATTAGAGTATCATTTTTGGTCGGATTGCACGTGTAGCCAGGAAAACTCTGTCTATTCTTGTTATCTCTGTCATTTTCTGTCCTCATCCTCCTGGCGGCTGTCAGGCGTCGGAGACATGTCGTATGTCACCACAAGGTTAAAGCATAGTTGCCGCCTTTTTCCTTTGTTTACAAAATTGGTTGAAGAATCACTTTCGCACCTGGTTAGTCTAGGTCAGTTATTAATGCTTATTTTTTCCTAAATTTGCAATAAACAAATATTGGCACTAATACGAATCGGCCACTACGGTTAGCACTAGGTTGCTAAGCATTATTTTGGGTTTTAATATATAGCATTAGCATTTTAACTTTTTTTTGTCTATACAATATAGAAGCCGTAATCTAACTGTTAAAACAAAATTAACGTAAAATTCGTGGATGCTTAATCTTTACAAGACCCACATACCTATATAAAATATTATACACTTTGGCATAAAAATTAGCTGGGCAACAAGAGGATGACAGTTGCTAGAGTATTTTGTTTGTATTTTGTCACTACGGTTCAAAAATAATAATTTATATGCAAAAACTGTACATATTTAGTAAAAATTGTGTATTTACAGGGTCATTTAAGCATTATATAAACTACATTTTGGCATAAAGATTAACTGGGCAACGAGTTCGTGGGCAATCGAGTTCGTGGGCAACGTTGCTAGAGGATATTGTTTGTATTTCGTCTTTCCAGTTCAAAAATTAATTACGCAAAAACTCTTGCCACGCTCCTTGGTGGAGTCTTATGCGTTTTGTAATAAGATAAAGATTAAGTTACTTAATTAAGAAAAAAAGAAAAGAAAAATAATCAGTTGGATCAACAGGAATAGGTTGTCTTTGAAGTGGCAAATTAGTGCCCTAGCTCAGAAACCCGGAGAGTAGGGGAGGTCATTTATATGGCGCCACTGACTTGTAGAGATAACTTAAGTCAGAAAGCCCCAAGATGAATTCTGGAACCTATTTCTGCCTACTTCCAACTCAAATAACTTTAAATTGAAATTGCAATTAAACTGAAATTGAATTTAAAATAAAATAAAGCAATCAGGTAAGCAAAGCCACAGTAACCCCAAATCAAACAATTATACACACAAAAGGTTTTGATTTATTTACGTATCTTACTCTCTATGTCTTACTCTACTCGACTCCAACAAATGGTCTTAGGCGACGAGGTAACTACAAGCTGAACTTGTAAAAGCTTCAACCGTCCAACTGGACGAATACAATTTAAAGGAAATAATTCACGAGGGAAATGATCCCGGGTAAAAGAAAGAGCCCTAGGAAAGAAAACCTGTTTAAATGGTTGTTCAACAATATTAATAAAAAATTAATTAGCCAAGTCTCTTTCCAGGTACTTAATTACAAAACATTTCTTTAAAACACCTTTTCAATTAAAGATAATACATAGTCCAATTCAATTAATTATCCAATCAACTATTGACAGTCAAAATTCCAAGGCAATTACAGTACCAAAAAGTGAACGTTACACTGTACGTACTAAAAATTTTATATTTACAGGGTTTTTTAAGCATTATATAAGCCACTCTTTGGCATAAAAAGTAGCTGGGCAACTAGAGGATGACAGTTGCTAGATAATTTTGTTTATATTTCGTCTTTCCAGTTCAAAAATTAATTATGCAAAAACTGTACATAGTACAAATTTTATATTTACAGGGTCCTTTAAGCATTATATAAACTACACTTTGGCATAAAAAGTAGCTGACCAACGAGAGGAAGACACTTGCTTTTTTGCCGGTTCAAAAAATAATTATGAAAAACGGTACATAGTGAAAACTATATATTTACAGGGTTTTAGCAAACTTTTGGAATGCTCATTATATGTCCTATCCAACGACATTAAAAACACTACAAAATCAGGTAAAGTCAGTCAGAAAAGTGGTGTAAAAATTTGAGCTGCCAGAAACCCAGTTTGAAAAGACAGTCAAGGACAAAATAGCCTGTAAAGTCCACTTGCAGTAAGAAAATGACCGTTTTAATTATAATACACTTTATAAGTCTAGAAGTTTATATGAACTTCTATGCTTAAAATTGATCGGATTCACTCCTTAAAGTGTCTACAACTACTTAATAAACACTCTGTATAGTAGTAAGGGGTAGCCTGTATGGTCATAAATGCAAAATTTGATTGGTTTTAAAAATGACTCACCTTCGTATGAGAAATCGAAATATATTATTTAAATGTTTTTAAGAAAACAATAGATCTTGATCATAAATTTCTTCAGGAAAACTTCGACAAAAGTACACAACTGATATAAAAATACGAAATTAGGATAAAATATGTATTTAAAAATAACAAAAAAAAAATCATGGTCCCTTTGAAACATTTAAGTTAATGTCGATATCTGAGAAACTGAGTTTGTTTGTTAAACTGAAGTTTACTGTGCGAATTTTCAAAAAATTTAAATTCAATACGATAAAACTTTTAATATTGCAACAAATTCCAGGTAAAGGTATTTAACAAGTAAAAAAAGAAAACTTGAAAGCTGATCGTTCCTATCAAATTATATAAAGTAAATGTTCCTAAACAAATCAGTTGTTTCAAGAAACACAGTGAACGGTTTTGAATTTTTAACTCCTAATTGCAGATATGCAATTTAATATTCCCTTTCAAATTTCCAAGAAACACGGTTATGGTCATTTTTAAACCTTAAAAGGCGAAAAACTGTATAAAGTTTAGCAGTGACATGTTTTTAAAGATTTTTCTGCTTATCTGCTTTTTGTCGCATTCCCTTCAATTCCAGAAGCAGTCCATGTCAATTTTAAGCTGCTTTAGATTTTACCAGCCACGATTAGTGGCAATTTTTGCCTGTTGTTCACGTCAAGGTAAGAGTTTTATAACGACGTAAAAGAGTGTGGAAAATATACAAACATTTGTAATTTTTCAGACAAAGTCAATTTACACAGAAAAATCCAAAATGAAAATTTTAATGTTTCTCTGGTTTTTGCCAATACAGATTCTTTGGCATTTATCAAGAGGAAAAACGGAGATCGTTTCACTTATTTCCTGGATATGGACTGCCCCGGTGCTGACAATCTCTTGAAACAGGTTTAAAACGTAGTTTTAAGTTTATGTTTTAAGCAACTTTAGGCATATCGTCTTTTGCCTAGGCATTTACTAAAGATCCATGACACATAATAAAGCATTTTTTTTTCAAGATTTTGCTATTTACTAGAATGATTATAAATAATGTTGTAAATCAAATTATGGAGACAAAAAAAATTAAATCTTAAAATCTTAAAAATGATCCTTTATTGAATCTCAGGTTGTTACTTGCCTTCATCTAAACTGGACCTTTATTGTCAAATGATGGTAATTGTCAGAATTTTTGAAGTTTTGCTGTTGCTATTTTGCAATAGCACTTAGTAAATGCCTATGCAATATGCAAATATGTTTAAAATTGCTTTACACTTACGACATTTATAGTATAATACAGATTATCTAGAAAAGCAAACTTCGTACAGGCATCCAACTTGGATCGGTTCGGACGGTTCCAGTTTATCTACAGCTGGTTTCTACTTTTGAACAATCACGTGAATGTATTCAAAAAGATAAAAACCAGAATGGACATGGATGTTAAATTGGTCGAGTTTGGAAGTAAAAAAATTTCGGAGGTGTATAATCCAGGCATCAATGTTGGTATTCAAACTAGGTGTGTGTATTTTTCCTACTCTTTTAGCTCTTGATTCTGAAATGTTTCTCTTTCCAGACTCGTAGCTACTTTAAATGACGATTCTGTACTGACGTATTCAAATCAAAGTAAATCTTACTACGAGTCACGCAAAAACATGTCTGGAGTTTTGATCCGGTCAGCTAATGTGGTAGGTTTTGGTGTTATAATAGGCAAAATTTAAAGTAAAATTGGATGACGTAACAATGAAAGAAAAAAGATGTCGCAAAACTGTAAAAAACTTTTGACAGATAAGATACACACTAAATAAGAGCAGGAAATGGATAAAAGTTTCTTAAACCGTTACCTTTAGTTGATTACCAAATAATATAAAAAACTTTTTCAAAGGCAAATCGGACACGCTTATTATATCACCCTGAGAAGTTTAACGTTATTTTATTACAAAAAGTAGGAGTTTTAAAACAAAAAAAACTATCACAAGTCTGTTTAAATGTAAATCTAACCTTTCTGAACCCATTACAGAAAATCTCTTAGTAAAATAGCCTAAGATAAACCAACGAAAGTGACACTTTGATGTTCATAATTTGTAAATTGAATGTTTGGTTGTAAATCAACCTATTTCTGATTTAAGTGCATATTACCAATTACATCAAATAAAGTGCAAAGTGGAATTCTGAGTCAGGAACAAAATCGCCTGTAAAACCCACTTGGAGTGAGAAAATGACTGTTTTTAGCACATTTTTGGAATCTCCATTGAATTTCCTATCCACCAACCTTAAGACACTACAAAATTTGGTACACTCAGGGAGAAAAGCGGTGTCAACGTTTGATCTACCAGGAACACAGTTTGAAAGGACAGTCAGGGACAAAATCGCCTGTAAAATCCACTTGGAGTAAGAAAATGACTTTTTTAAGCACATTTTTGGAATCTCCATTGAATTTCCTATCCGCCAACCTTAAGACGCTACAAAATCAGGCACAGTCAGGGAGAAAAGCGGTGTCAACGTTTGATCTGCCAGAAACTCAGTTTGAAAGGACAGTCAGGGACAAAATCGCCTGTAAAACCCACTTGGAGTGAGAAAATGACTGTTTTAAGCACATTTTTGGAATCTCCATTGAATTTCCTATCCGCCAACCTTAAGACACTACAAAATTTGGTACAGTCAGGGAGAAAAGCGGTGTCAACATTTGATCTACCAGAAACACAGTTTGAAAGGAAGTCAGGGACAGTCAGGGTAAGAAAATGACTGTTTTAAGCAAATCGCCTGTAAAACTACCACTTGGAGTAAGTAAAATGACTTTTTAAGCACATTTTTGGAATCCCCATTGAATTTTCTATCCACCAAACTTAAAAGACGCTACAAAATCTGGCACAGTCAGGGAGAAAAGCGGTGTCACGTTTGATCTGCCAGAAACTCAGTTTGAAAGGACAGTCAGAGACAAAATCGCCTGTAAAACCCACTAGTAGTGAGAAAATTACAGTTTTCAGCACATTTTTGGAATTCTCATTAAATTTCCTATTTAATGAGATAAAAAAACACTACAACATTTGGTGCAGTCACGGAGAACAGTGGTGTCAAACTTTGAACTGCCAGAACTACAGTTTGAAAGGACAGTCAGGGACAAAATCAAATAATGTAAAATCCACTTGGAGTAAGAAAATGACTTTTTGAAGCACATTTGTGAAATTCTCATTAAATTTTCTATTGAATCCCATAAAAAAACACTACAAAGTCAGGTAAAATCAGAGAGAAATGTGGTGTCAAAATTTGAACTGCCAGAAACACAGTTTGAAAGAACAATCAGAGACAAAATTGCCTGTAAAACCGACTTGGAGTGAGAAAATGACTGTTTCAAGCACATTTTTGGAATCCCCATCCTATGTAGTAAACTGAAAAAACACTACAAAATTTGGTACAGTTAGAGAAAAAAGCGGTGTCAATTTTGATCTGCCAGAAACACAGTTTGAAAGGACAGTCAGGGACAAAATCGCAGTCCATAGATAGAATTTAAAAAACCTGCGTTCCTCTGCTTTTTTGACCTTATTCAATCATTTAATAGAGTGCAACTAGTAGGTGCTAAAAATCTTGCAAGAAAGAGCCAACAACAATATAATCCAGGTAATAAAATAAAATACCAACAACAGTACCAAGAATACAGTCAGGAGATAACCAGTCGTGAGTCTGATACTCTTCAACCTGGTAATAGACCGCATCATAAACCCGGTGAAAGGTGTAGAACGAGATTACAGAAAGAGTCAGACCTAGTTCAAAATATTATGCTATGCAGACGATACGGTTCTTATAGAAGAAAATGAGGATAACCTGCAGTAAAAGCAATTTAAGCTAAACCAAGTGGCAAAAAAATATACCATGAGCATCTCGATACCAAAAATCTATGATCAAGGAACCGATACGATGCAAGTTGGCACTAAACGACCAACCAATCAAACAAGTAAAGAGCTTTGAAAATTTGGGGATAATAGCTTCGAGCAGCCAAAATACATTTGACGAGGTGAAAACACAAGTAAATAAAGCAGCAAGAGTGTCTGGTTGTCTACATAATACGATTTGGAAAAACATATGTCGATAACCAGCACGGCCAGGATCTACAAAATAGCAGTGAGGTCCATCCACACTATGGATCAGACAGCGAAGCAATGAGATCCAGAAGCGAGGCGGTAGGATGCCAGAAGTTGTTAGATGGTCAGGATGGAGAAGGGACAGCATGTTGATAGGATGGGAAACGTCAGACTTGCCAAGGCCGCATACCAAGAGAAACCGAACACCATTAGGAAGACTCCTGGACTACATCGTCACAGGACATCGCATAAAAAGTTAGAAAAAACAGGACATAGTCCTATCAAAAAGTGGGAGTAGAAACCGTGTAACTCTAAACCATTTAAAACTTTTGCGCGTTTGCTTTTTGAGTGTATCTTTATAGAAATTAGTTAAGTTGAACAAAAAAAAAAAAAAAAAAAAACAGAAAACTCTGTCAACACCACTCGACCAATCGCAGCGCTCACGATATATCAGCTGATGTCTAAAGTGAAGCGAAATAGTATGCAACTCCACATACATTTTCAGTAGTTTTAATTTCATGTTGATCATTTATTAACAAAGATTTATTAACAAAACATTTACCATTCTATAACATTGTTACATCGTATTATTACTTTAAATTTTGCCAATTTCTGTTCTGTAAAGTCGTGAATGACTGTTTTAGATCAGATATCCCTTCACTACGTCCTTTCACGAATACATGGTGGATCCGAAATTGATGAAATATGATATTTACAGCAAGTTTCATTATCAGTTGTTTCTGTGTTTGTCTGAAATTCACGGTTTCAGGTAGGTGGCAACAGCAATGACCACTTTTTCTCTTTTTGTTTTTTGTAGTGCTTTTTTATGTCATTAGATAGGAAGTCTAATAGGGATTTCAAAAATGCACTTAAAACAGTTATTTTCTCACTCCAAGTGGGTTTTACAGGCTCTTTTGATCTTGTCTGTCTTTTCTAACTGTGTTTGTAGTGTTTTTTATGTTATTGGATAGGAAATTTAATGAGGATTCCAATAGTGTGCCTAAAACAGTCTATTTCTCACTACAAGTGGGTTTTACAGGCGATTTTGTCTCTGACTGTCATTTCAAACAGTGTTTCTGATGGATCAAATTTTGACACCGCTCTTCTTTCTGACTGCACCAAATTTTGTTGTGTTTTTTTAGTTTATTGGATAGGAAATTTAATGAGGATTCCAAAAATATGCTATTTTCTCACTACAAGTGGGTTTTACAGACGATTATGTTCTTGACTGTCGATCTGTGTTTATCAGTCTCTATTTTCCAATACGCATACTCAATTTCTTTTTTTTTAATTTTTTTTAACAATATTAAGAAACTTATCAGAAAACGGACTGTTTTCACTTATTTAATTTTCTACATATTTCTATTTTTTTTATATAATCTTGTAGTGTATTTTCAGTTTATTAAATAGGAAATTTAATGAGAATCCAAAAATGTTTTTAAAACAGTCATTTTCTCACTCCAAGTGGGTTTAACAAGCGATTTTGTCGCTGACTGTACAAAAAATAGCAAAAAAATTTAAAAGCACTGCAAACTTTGATACAGTCATGGAGAAAAGTTGGGTCAAAGTTTGAACTGTCAAAACACAGTTTGCAAAGATAGTCAGGGACAAAATCGCCTGCAAAACCTACTTGAACATAGAAAATTACTGTTTTAAGCACATTTTAAGAATTCTCAATAAAATTTCCGATTCAGTAACATGAGAAACTACAAAACCGAAAAAAACAATTTGGTACAATCAAGTAGAAAAGCGGTGTCAAAGGTTGTTTTCAAAAAACACAGTTTGTAGAGACAGTCAGGGACAAAATCGCGTATAACATCCTCTTGGAGTAGGATAATGATTGTTTTAAGCACATTTTTAGAATCCTCATTAATATTCCTATTCTGTAGCTTGAAAAAAACAGTACAAAATTTAGTACCGTCAGGGAGAAAAGCGGTGTCAAACTTGAAATAACGGTGGAACAACCCACTTAATGGCAATAGTACATATAAAAACGGTAGATTAAACAGGAGAACCATGTAAAATGTGGAGTTTCATCTCACCACGTCTTGTAGTAATTTTAGGGGATCTTTTCCTGCCTGCCTTTGAACCACCTCCAACTTTGACATTGCCGAGGCACTTCTTTTAAAGAGACTGACAAGATTGCGCAATTTTACTACTATTGGTTGTAATAAAATAAATAATAACTTTGACTCCATCGTTGGCAATCAAAATAATCGTATGGGCATAGCATCCGAAATGCTTCCATTGTAATTCAACTTCAATAGCTTTTTGCATATTCGCAGCATTAGCGAATATAGCTATAAATATCGACTTGTCTAAGCCCGATTCATTTTTTAGCTAGATTGTCACTTGTATGAGCTTCTTTGCATGAGCTGCATTCAAGCAATATCGATCTTGGCTCAAACTTTTCATTAATGAAATGAATGGTGGTTGCCGTAAAACTTTCTGTGGTGATTGATGTCCAGCAGTCTGTAGTTACTGTAACCGATCGTACATTGTTGACGAGTACTTTAATTTTTTGGGTATTGCTCTTCATACTGTGCTGGTAATAAGGTATTTGAGATATATTTTCTATTAGGAAGTTGATATGAGGGATTGAGAATTTTAACAAAATTTGGAAATCCTGTAAATTCTAACATACTAAAAGGTTGTATATCTCTGGTAAAAAGTTCCATAAGCACATTGCCAAGCTTAGTTTTCGCATGTAGACCGATAGTTTTCAGTACATACAGCAATTTGGTTTGTGTTTTTGTTAATGTACTGTACTAGTCTGTTTTTTGTCACATCGTTCATAGGTAGGTTTGAAGGTTGGGGCAGATAGTTCTATCTCTGTTTCGGTTAATAGGGTTCTAACGGGTTCGGAAGATTTTTTAGTTTTGCAGCTCTCTGTATCATAATTATTTATTTGCACCAAAGGATGTTTTTGTTCGAAATGTCGTTTTAAATTGGTAGTTGATGTCTTATAACTCACAGACTGATTACACAAATGGCACTTCGCTCTAACGGCGTCTTCGTGTGTGAGCATTGTAATATTGAAATGTAAGACTTAATAGCTCGTTTTAATGCATGTACTTTAAAATTTTTCTCTACTTTCACTATGATTGACTCATTACACTCATTATATGACAGAGGTTTTAAGGCTTTCTTTTCTTGTTTATGACTTCCCATTCCTTCTGCAACAGTTCAAAACGTTTACAAAAGTTAGCCTGTATAATTGCTTGTTAAACATTAGCTCTTTCTACCTGCAGCTTCAATACAACATTGACACACTCGTGGTTTGGCAACACCTCTAGTGGTGAAGATGGTGGCTTGGCTAAACTACTTTGGGATGACGTTATCGATATTAGCAGCGCAGGTTGCATAATCAGACTTTTAGGCACTGAACGGATTGATTTTTACGAATTCCTAGTTCCTTACTACAAATTCAGGTAAAATTCTAAAAGTTTTTTGTATGTATGTATACAATTTGATCCTAACAGATCATGTTTTTACTTCCGCAACCCAGGAGTGGTTAAACCCAACTTTAGAGAAGTTCTTAAACCGTTCACTAGACAAAGTTGGATGGTCGTTCTGTACGTAACCGCTTTAGTATGCGCGTGTATTGAAATAGCCCATCTGGTGGACAAATGGAGAAGTGGCATTGGAAGAAATTCCCACTGGTATGGTTCGATATTTATAGTGATTGCTGTGTACGCTCAACAAGGCTTAGACAACATCCCCACTCGAATTTCAAGCAGGATCATCTTTCTTAATCTTTTAATATGCTCAGCCCTTTTGTACAACTACTACACCTCCAGTTTAGTGTCATCGCTGATTAGCACCGAGCCCCAGGTCCTAAAAACCATCCGGGAGTTGTTTGAAAGCAGTTTAAGAGTTGGAATCGAGTACCAACCCTACACGGTCACCTACATGCTTGACAAAGGTTAATTTACTCTACCCACCCTTTTACGTATAACTTATTTCAAGTTTCCAGTGAAGAAAGATCATTGGTTAGATATGCTAAACAAGACAAAAGTCTACGCGCACCAAGTTCCTAACTTCTTCACAGCTGAAGAGGGCGTGGCCAAGGTACACCAAGGAGGGTTTGCTTTCCATGCTGAATCTATCACCACTTACCCGTTAATAGCAAACACCTTTGAACAGGATGCTATTTGCGACTTGGCTGAGATCGTTCTTATCGACTCTGATACGAGTTTGATGGCTCAGAAGAAGAGCCAGTACAAAAAGCTCTTTGAGATTAGGTTGGTCAAACTTACAGAAAAGTTAGATATTACAGGGTGGTCCAGTTTTAAATGTCAATAATTCACCATTCGATAGCTCATCAAAAAATAAGTTGCCATTTTCCTGTTCCTTCCGGAAAATACAGTCCTTCAAAGTTCAAATTTAAAAAAAACGGTTTATTCAGACTATGAAGGCTTTCACGGCCGGTCAAAACTGAAATATGAAGGCGATGACCTTACAGTCATCGTCGAGAGGACCGTTACGTCATCGCCTTATATAATGTCCGCCGCAGATGTGGACGAAACGTCAGGAAGAAATTCCATTGAACCACGGCTTAGAAAACCGGATAACTTTCATATTTCAATCAGTTTCTTGTGATAACTGTCACACCGTTGGAGCAATTTTGATCGAATTTAGAACAAGCACTTATGAAATTAATACTCATTATGTGATGTTAATGCCGTTTGTCAAAACTGTCCCGTGGCGTATATACAGAAAGATTGTTTTAATTTTTTCGCCTTATTTTCTACGTTACTGGATATTATTCAAAAATTACAGTTTCTTTTACTCTTCTTGTTCAATTTGAAAAAATAAGTATCTTATCAAATTGTGATTTGAAACTTTGTCAACGAGATAATTGACTTATTACATTCAATGACCCAAAACCAACCCAACTCGACGATTGAAAACGATGAAAATTGACTTAAGAAGCTTAAAACATGTCTTTTTAGCCAGTTTTCATATTTTCCAGACAATTGAAAGACTTTAGTCTTGAAAATTGACTTAGAAGCCAGTAAATTTACTTTGAAACGGTGAAAATTGACTTGAGAGGCTTAGAAAATGTCTTTGTAGCCAGTTTTCACAGTTTCCAGAGAAATTGGAAGGCTTTAGTCTTCAAAATTGGCTTAGAAACAAGTAAATTGACTTTGAAACGGCGAAAATTGACTTAAGAATCTTAACAATATCTTTGTATCCCGTTTTCATAGTTTCCAGACAAACTTCAGAATCTTAACAATATCTTTGTATCCCGTTTTCATAGTTTCCAGACAAATTGACGTTGACAAAGACTTTAAACAAGTAAATGAAAATCGACTTGAGAAAATCTAGTAAATTGACTTTTAGACCCAAGACAATTTGAAAGACTTTAGTCTTGAAAATTGACTTAGAAGCCAGTAAATTTACTTTGAAACGGTGAAAATTGACTTGAGAGGCTTAGAAAATGTCTTTGTAGCCAGTTTTCATAGTTTCCAGAGAAAATGGAAGGCTTAAGTCTTAAAAATTGGCTTAGAAACAAGTAAATTGACTTTGAAACGGCGAAAATTGACTTAAGAATCTTAACAATATCTTTGTATCCCGTTTTCATAGTTTCCAGACAAATTGACGTTGACAAAGACTTTAGTATTAAAAACTCGACTTAGAAACTAGTAAATTGACTTTTAGACTAAGACAATTTGAAAGACTTTAGTATTGAAAATTGACTTAGAAACCAGTAAATTTACTTTGAAACGGTGAAAATTGACTTCAGAATCTTAACAATATCTTTGTATCCCGTTTTCATAGTTTCCAGACAAATTGACGTTGACAAAGACTTTAGTTTTGAAAATCGACTTAGAAACTAGTAAATTGACTTTTAGACTAAGACAATTTGAAAGACTTTAGTCTTGAAAATTGCCTTAGAAGCCAGTAAATTTACTTTGAAACGGTGAAAATTGACTTGAGAGGCTTAGAAAATGTCTTTGTAGCCAGTTTTCATAGTTTCCAGAGAAAATGGAAGGCTTAAGTCTTAAAAATTGGCTTAGAAACAAGTAAATTGACTTTGAAACGGTGAAAATTGACTTCAGAATCTTAACAATATCTTTGTATCCCGTTTTCATAGTTTCCAGACAAATTGACGTTGACAAAGACTTTAGTTTTGAAAATCGATTTAGAAACTAGTAAATTGATTTTAGACGCAGACAATTTGAAAGACTTTAGTATTGAAAATTGACTTAGAAACCAGTAAATTTACTTTGAAACGGTGAAAATTGACTTGAGAGGCTTAGAAAATGTCTTTGTAGCCAGTTTTCATAGTTTCCAGAGAAATTGAAAGGCTTAAGTCTTAAAAATTGGCTTAGAAAAAAGTAAATTGACTTTGAAACGGCGAAAATTGACTTGAGAGGCTTAGAAAATGTCTTTGTAGCCAGTTTTTAATAGTTTCCAGAGAAAATGGAAGGCTTAAGTCTTAAAAATTGGCTTACAAAGAAGTAAATTGACTTTGAAACGGCGAAAATTGACTTAAGAATCTTAACAATATCTTTGTATCGCGTTTTCATAGTTTCCAGACAAATTAACGTTGACAAAGACTTTAGTATTAAAAACTCGACTTAGAAACTAGTAAATTGACTTTTAGTCGCAAACAATTTAAAAGACTTTAGTCTTGAAAATTGCCATAGAAGCCAGTAAATTTACTTTGAAACGGTGAAAATTGACTTGAGAGGCTTAGAAAATGTCTTTGTAGCCAGTTTTTAATAGTTTCCAGAGAAAATGGAAGGCTTAAGTCTTAAAAATTGGCTTAGAAACAAATAAATTGACTTTGAAACGGCGAAAATTGACTTAAGAATCTTAACAATATCTTTGTATCCCGTTTTCATAGTTTCCAGACAAATTGACGTTGACAAAGACTTTAGTATTAAAAACTCGACTTAGAAACTAGTAAATTGACTTTTAGACTAAGACAATTTGAAAGACTTTAGTCTTGAAAATTGCCCTAAGTCCTAAAAATTGGCTTAGAAACAAGTAAATTGACTTTGAAACGGCGAAAATTGATTTAAGAATCTTAACAATATCTTTGTATCCCGTTTTCATAGTTTCCAGACAAATTGACGTTGACAAAGATTTTAGTATTAAAAACTCGACTTAGAAACTAGTAAATTGACTTTTAGACTAAGACAATTTGAAAGACTTTAGTATTGAAAATTGACTTAGAAACCAGTAAATTTACTTTAAAACGGTGAAAATTGACTTCAGAATCTTAACAATATCTTTGTATCCCGTTTTCATAGTTTCCAGACAAATTGACGTTGACAAAGACTTTAGTATTAAAAACTCGACTTAGAAACTAGTAAATTGACTTTTAGACTAAGACAATTTGAAAGACTTTAGTATTGAAAATTGACTTAGAAACCAGTAAATTTACTTTGAAACGGTGAAAATTGACTTCAGAATCTTAACAATATCTTTGTATCCAAACAAGTAAATTGACTTTGAAACGGCGAAAATTCACTTCAGAATCTTAACAATATCTTTGTATCCCGTTTTCATAGCTTCCAGACAAATTGACGTTGACAAAGACTTTAGTTTTGAAAATCGACTTAGAAACTAGTAAATTGACTTTTAGACTAAGACAATTTGAAAGACTTTAGTATTGAAAATTGACTGGGACACCAAAAAGACTATGAACCAATGAAAAGTAACATCAGAACCTAAAATTTCCATTTAAAGTAAGTTTCATAATTTGAAAATTCATATCTTGAAAATAGTCTTAAATACAGAATATTGTCATTAGATTTATGAAAATTGACTTTAAGACTAACTTTTCAATTTTTCTTATTTTCTTAAAACTATGGACTATTCCTAGATGTTTAAAACTGCTTTCAGCTTGGAAAATCGAGTTTCAAGGCTATCTTCACCAAGTTTTTGTCTAGCAGACTTAAAAAACAAATTTTACATTTTCCATAGGCTTAAAAATGCCATTTGTCACTATTAAATTCATTTTAGACCCATCCATGTTAAAAATTCGAGCATTTCTTAAAAATTTAGACGATTTTTAGTGCTTTAAGGCTGCTTTTAGCCTTAAAAATCGGGTTTTAAGGCTCTTTACGATATTCACGAAATTTTTAACATCAGGCCTGAAAGCCAGTTCGTACACTGTCCATAGTCTTCAAAATGTCATTTGAAGCTTCTTCACTATTAAATTGACTTCTACAGTCATCGATGCAAAAAAATGGAGCATTTCTAAGAAATTCGGACTGTTTTTAGTGCTTTAAGACTGAAAAATCAAGTTTAAAAGTATTTATAATAGTAAAAATTAAGTTTTAGACTCTTCAGTGATGAAAGTCAAATATTTTGGCACTAAATGCTACGATATTAGTCTTGAACACTAATTTTTAGAATTGAATTTCTCCTAAAATTTAATTTGGACTGTTACGTGTTTAACTGAATTCTAAACTTGTTTTACTACAGAAAATTGGGTTGTACACCAATTAAAGTCCTAAAAATAGACTTTTCTCTTTAGTTTTAGAAAAGTCATTTCTAGCCTTAAAAGTCAACTTTTATACTATTTTTTGTAGTAAAAAGATAATTATTATGCGCAAGCAACTGTTTTTAGCGCTTGAAAGTTAGTTTCAGACACTCGTCAATGGATTGCAGTCTGAAAAAACGAATTTTAAGACTATTCCTATAGCAGTAAATAAGAAGTTTTTAGACTATTCAGTAGAAATTTGGACTCTCACAAATCTTAAATGCTTAGTTTTACACTCTGAAATTTGAAGAATTGCATCTTCCTGCTGTTGCATGTCAACTTATTTTTTGATGGGCTATCAAATTGAAATATAAGTTATCCGGGCTTATAAGCCGTGGTCCAATGGAATTTCTTCCTGACGTTTCGTCCACATCTGCGGCGGACAGTATCAAAGGCGATGACGTAACGGTCGAAGTGCTCTTCCGTACCTCTCGACAATGACTGGCTCGACTGCTAGAGCGTCAGAGCGCCAGTGTTCCGTTAGGTTTCCTTGTCACCATTACATCCATGAAAGGTAGACGTCCTTCATTTTCGATCTCCATAGTAAATTGAATTCTTGGATTTACGGAGTTTAGATGTACCAAGAATCGCTGCAGTTCGTCTTCACCGTGGCTCCAAACTACAAAGGTATCGTCAACGTATCGAAACCAGCACTTTGGTTTCTTTGGAGCGGTGTCTAGGGCATTTATTTCAAATGTTTCCATAAAATAGTTTGCTATTCTAAAATCCTTCCAATCCTATCCGTGACCTTGTGTATGTATGGTAAGCAAGTCCAACCAACTTTCTCTGCAACATCCCCCGTTTGTTGTCTACGTAGTTCGATGTTTCTTGGGCGTGTGGCTCTGTTGAATTGTTGTCTACTGTATCCGTTCCATACGAAAACCATTTCCAGATGTTTAAGCTCCGAGGACGAAACGTCAGGAAGAAATTCCATTGGACCACGGCTTATAAGCCCGGATAACTTTTGTATTTCAGTTTTAACCGGCCGTGAAAGCCTTCATAGGCTATCAAATTGTTGAATTATTGATACTTAAAACTGGATCAC
Organism: Ips nitidus; assembly: GCA_018691245.2. NCBI lineage: Eukaryota > Metazoa > Arthropoda > Insecta > Coleoptera > Curculionidae > Ips > Ips nitidus. Next base: position 4,672,494 of record CM042803.1, on the reverse strand, counting down.
CTTGTATTTAACCAGTTTAAAATAATTTGAATTTGTGCAACGAATACATTTCTACAAAATCACGTTGTGTTATTCCCTTTGCTTTCGGGTAGAAATATTTATTTACCTAACAAGAGCGGGAAGTGACAGTTTTTACTGTAATAGTATTTAAATTGTAATACATTAACAAGTAGTTATTAAATGGTCACTTAAACTGAGCATTTAAAAAATACCAAATATAATGCATAATTAATCTGTAATAATTCAACGAAAGACATTAAATTATATGCAATGCAATCAAAATCGTGCGGTAAAAATACTTCACCGCACTAGAGCGGAAAGTGCTACTTCCGCCATAGTACACGCACAAGCAGTTTTTGTAGAAAATTGATTGGGAATGCAGAAATGTAGATGATGAATGATTATCTAAGTAGTAAATTTACGATTTCAGAGCAAATCCAAAGTCATTTTCTACATCCATATCTTGTATGAATCCAGATACTATATCCTTCTGACAAGTTAAAAAAGTTTGTTAAATAAAAACCGTATAGTAAACAGATTCGACCATTTAGTATTGAATTGCCAGGTACAGGGTGATTTATTGAATTTTGAACACCTCCCTCGAGAGCAAAAATTCCTAATTCTGAGTGATTTTTGTGTGAATAACTCGCTTATTTCAAACGTATAACAAAAGAAAGCTAATGAAAAGGGCTATCACGTGACGTTGAGCGGACACGGTTAAGTTGTCCCGTTTGGCCGCTAGAGGTTTTGTTGTTTTTTGTTTTAGTTTTTGCTCAATATCTCAGAATCGCTTCAAGTTCACCACAAACGCACCACGATGGGACGCAACCTTTACTATCTTAACACTTTTTCTGTAAAATACACCGTTTGACTTTGAAAAATTAAAACTTTAATGTCAAAATACCTTCAGGTTAATGATTAATCAACGTTTTAGTAAAAAGATCAAGTTTCTAAGTTAAAAACTGTCAAACTTTAATACCCTGTATAATAACTGTTTATTTAAGAGTAACGTAGACCTAAATATCTAAAATTTTAGTATTTAACGTATTTTTACTAAAATCATCAGTCACCCTGTACATTAACATAGTTTTGGATTTTTTACTTCAAAATAGGACGGTCACAAGACAGCTTTTCTTATCTGCTAGAATAAATGAAGAAATTCCACATTCTTCATTTATGATTGGTTTTACTTTTTTACCTCCTTTTTTCTGTCAAAATTGAAAAGAAAACATGCTTCTTTATTGAAACTGGTTCGTTGCACAAAATCTAATTAGTTACATACATAATTGTATTTTGTTTAGCTTGAGAAAGATGTGGCAAAGTGGCATTATGAAAAAGCTGTACAAGACTTGGGTGGCTTCCAAACCGGAGTGTTTATCCAGTACGAGAATGATTACAGTGGGAGTAAACGATTTGTTTTTGCCTTATTTTTTGTTGGTAATGGGCGTGCTCGCTTCTACGATCATTTTGTTAGGAGAGATGATTTGGATTAAAGCTGGAGCTCGTATCAGACGCTTTTTCAGTTGTTGCAGCTCAAATTATGATAAATAATAATGTATTGTTTACTTTTAGAAAATTAATTAGTGAAATGCATTTATTAGAATATAAAAAATATTGTACAAACTGTCTTGAAACAGTTTGAACAAAATTACTGATCCATTCCTTAACCAAATAGCTTTTTTGTGCAGTTTATAAACAAATAGCAACATTTTTCCTAGTCATGTTACAGACGTTGTCTTTCGAGAGCCCATCAAAAAATAAGTTGACAAGCATTATGCCATTTTCCTGAAGAACGTTTCTTAAGGAAGATACTGTTACGGTTTGGGCCTACTATGCTCGATACTTCTGAACGAGCACTCGATTCGGGATGGAATTGATGCTCCGCAATATCTGACCGGGCGCGTGTTAAAGTAGGCCACAGTTAGGAAGCGACACACCGAGAAGCATCTTCGATGTTCGACGCAAATCGCGAAGTGTTTCAGAGTAGTTTATTATGTTTTTTTTAGAAAAAAACGATATGCTGGTGATCTTTCGAGTGAAGATTTTAGAACTCCCCTAAAAGCAAAAAAAAAACTTCTATATCATGAAGAAAGCACTTGGTAGCCAACAAAGAAAAATTTAAAGTCTTCAGTCAACTGTGTGCTATTTAAGGAATAGAATTCGATCGTCCAACAGCTTATTAAAATATCTAAAAGAGAAGAACTTTATAAAAGAATCCAGCGAAAATATGTTACAAGTATGTTGTCTTAAGTTTTTTTATGATCTATTTTTACCATAGACTTATAATACAAGTACTTTGTTTTATACTCTATGATTTTTACACAATAATTTATTTTAAGCTTCATTGTCTGGATCAGCCTCCCATCTCTTTTTTAAAGAGAGAAGAATTTTAAATGGATCTACCACTCAGAAATATGATGCAACTTTAAGATCATTCGCCCTAACATTGGCGTTCTATTCTCCCCGAGGATATAACTTTGTTAGGGATACATTTAATAGGAAATTGCCTCATCTAAATACCTTAAGTAAATGGTACTCTGCAGTGGATGGATCCCCAGGTTTCACAAAGGAGGCTTTAGAGGCTTTAAAAATAAAGCAAAAAGAAGCTTCCAAGAAGAATAAAACTTTGGTATGTAATTTGGTCCTTGACGAAATGTCAATACGACAACAAGTGGAATGGGATGGACAAAAATTCTGTGGCTATGTGGACTTAAATACGGGAATTGACTCAGATCAGGTTCCTGAGGCCAAAGAAGTTCTGGTTTTTATGTTTGTGGCACTAAACGACTGTTGGAAAATTCCAGTGGGATATTTCCTTCTGGATGGATTAAGTGCACCTGAAAAGTTAACAAATGCTTGGAATTTGTGCATGAAGCAGAGATCAAGGTCACATCTTTAACTTTTGACGGCGCACCAGTTAATTTTTCAATGGCCACAAATTTAGGGGGTAACTTCAAAGATGTCCAAAATTTAAAACCGTATTTTCCGCATCCAACTACAAATGAAAACATTTATATTTTTCCAGACCCCCAGACATGATAAAATTGGTTCGGAATGCATTAGGATCTTTGTTATCTATACAAGATCCTAATGGAGATCTGATCGAATGGAACTTTTTAATTAAGCTCGTGAATAAGCAACAGCTTGAAGGCCTGCATTTGGGAAATAAACTTAGGCTTAGACATTTAAATATCTAAGCCTAAGTTTATTTCCCAAATGCCTAAATCATCACGAAAAACTGGATTTATAGGTTTTTTAATTGCCCTCAATAGCTTAAAACACTTTTACCGTGATTACATATTAGAAAAAAAAACTTTAAAATATTTATTGACAAACAAACTTTTTTTTTGAAGTATTAGAGCGAAGGGGGGATTTAATAATAATCCCACTGCCAGACAATTTCAGGCTGCGTATAAACGTTTGTTAGTTTATACGCAAATCACTGGACCTGAAACAGGTAACGTCGGAATCAAGGACAATCTTACCATTTTATCATGTGGCAGTGGTCAAAGACTGACCCAAAATGAAAATGGCCACAATTTGTTACAAGATCTGTCCAGCATAGTTTTTGAAAAAAATCTCATCAATTCTATTGATAAAAAGCAACTGTCGGCTGGAGCATGGAATTTAACTTTATACACAGCTGATGTAGTTGCATATATTGCCGGCTTTGTAGTAAAAATATTGCGCAACTGTGTAACTTGCTCAAAATGTCTGACATTTCTTGAAGGTGAAACAGTTAATTCCATGCTTCAACAAAGAAAACAGTACGGTAAGTTGGTAAGGGCCTCTGAGCAAGTAATTGAAAATTGCAGAGTGGCAGAAAAATATTTCAGGTTTTATTGCAAAACAGAGGTATTTTTAAAAAGACAAATAATCTAATTGTCGTACTAATTAAAAATGCATTTGAGTTATTGCCTTCAACAATTTTGGACAAATTTAACGATCATTTGTTTGACGATGATCCTGTAGAAAGCCATGCTTTTTGGCTTATCAAATTAGTGCTAAGAAAATATTTTACGATAAGAATCCATCACAAAAATGCTAAAAAAATGGATGTTATTAAAAAAAATCGAGTTAGAAGTCTCTTGACAAAGACCATTTTATTTAAACACTAGTAGCTTCAAGTGATCATATCCCAACACTTATACCATACTCTTAGCTTATTCCCTAGGATAAACTCATTTAAACCACTATTGTACAACCGGGCCTAAGCAGCTCGTTAGATTGTAAGGTTCAATTATAATTAGTTAATTTTCTCTTTAGTTTATATTTTATTGCTCGTTTTTATTACAACTTTTATAGTTGTATAACAATATGTGGATAATTCTTGAAATCTAAAGGATTTTCAAGTGAACTGTTAATACAATGTGTGACTGAACTAGTGGACAATGACAAGCTTCTTTCACATTATGATTCCGAATGTCACCAGTCATTGTCAACCTGATCTATCACATCCTATCAATACTTTATTCAGAAACTTGTTCCCTGCTTTCAAGAAGTATAGCCCAGGTGGCATGGGTACTCGTCTATAAAAGAATTTATTTAAATCTTATTTTATAAATTAATAAACATAGAAAAACTTCGAAAACCTAGTATTAAGCGCCGTATAATTATAAGTTGCTATTATTTTAAATGTATATAGTTTACAAGCAATAGATTTGGCAATAGATAACAGAGAGTAAAATAATTTAAAAGTATGTTTTACATGTTTCATTTTTTTTTGGAGTAGGTACCTATCCTGTGTAAAAGAAAATATTTAGCCGTTTTCAGTTAACAAAGTATAAAAAGTCCAAAATAACATAGTATAGAATGCAGAATCAAAATTTTGAATAGGAAAAATATAATATTTAAATTTTTAATTGATATGGTTAATTATACAGGGTGTCCCACGACGAAAGACATCGAATGATATTGGAAAAAGTATAAATAGGAGAGTTTTGAAAATTAGGCAGGATACTGATGTGGGCATGCCCAATCTAACTAAAATATTTTCAAGATGGTTGCACTTCCGTTTATACCGGGTCGATCACAACTTTCTTATTTTAAATAGAACACCCTATATATTATTACATATTTGGATTCTTCACAAAAGTTGGTCAGTGCCTATCTCTAGCCGTTTTCGAAATATTTGATGTTTTTCCAAAAAAGTGACAGTTGCAACGCTCAACATATTTTTGTACTATGTTAAAACCGTATTTCATTTTGCAATGAAACTTTGGGTTATTGTAAATAAAGGATCGTTTTATTAAACTGAGGGTGCGTAATGACTCATTTGTATACAGGGTCGTCAAAAAAATAATCATAAACCTGCCACTAAAAAAAATGAAAAATTTCAAGTTTTTTAAATAGAAACCCACATTTTTTATGACGGAATCATTTTGAACATTAAAAATTACTATACGTTTCAATTTACTTGCCTATACCTAAATCCAACCCATTTCGTTTTATTTGAGAATAAACATTTTTTTATTAGGCTGCATGGTTGGGATTAGCTGGTATTCTAGTTGGCCATGCTTTTGACCCACGGTGATATTGGAGACCTGCAGAGCATGTTAGTAACACTAGTGACTTGAGTGTTTTGACAACTGCAAATATGCCGTCGCGGTTACGTTATTCAAACCAAGATTACTTAAATCTGTTTATTATTTACGGAGAATGTGATAAAGTTGTGAGTAGAACGTGTGAGGTATTTGCCGCTCGTTATCCAGAAAAACCAAAGCCATCACCAAAAGCTGAAAAGCAAATAATTGAAAATTTTACGAATACGGGATCTGTGAATATAAAAGCTATTAAAACAAAACCAATCCTTAATAATGCAAATGTAGAAACTGCAATTTTGGGCTACTTTGTTGCAAATCCAACTTCGTCAATAAGACAAGTTTCCGTAGAATCAGGCATATCCAAAAATTCAATTCAAAGGATCCTGAAGAAACATAAATTTCACCCTTTTTCATTTAAATCAGTGCAACACTTAAAAGAGGTTGACTTTCCGAAGAGAGTGGTTTTTAGTGAGTTTTTGCTGACTAGTCACTATGGAGAAGAATTGTTTTTGAATAATATTATTTAGAGCGACGAGGCCAAATTCACTAAAAATGGAATGTTCAATAGACATAATTCACACTACTGGTGTGACATAAATCCACAGGTAATTAGAGAAAGAAATTTTCAAGAAATCTGGAGTCATTAAATTAATAGAAATAAACATGTCGTCTAAAAGAGTCTAATTAAAAAAAGTCTAAAAGAGAAATAATTAAAAAATTGAAGAGTGAAAGGAAACAAATTGAATCGCAATTAAATAGATTTAGTGAGTTTGTTTCAAATTGTAGTACCTCAACAAACAAGCTGAGTATATCTGAAAGATATAAGAAATGCGAGATTTTATGGGACAGTTTTAACTCAGTTCAACTTGAGCTTGAGTTTCATGAGGAAAGTGAAGATCAAGAAAGGCAAGTTTTTGAGGATATCTATTTTGAAACCATTTGTAAGTTTAAGGACCTCTTGAAGGAGCCTGCACAGTCATCAACTACTGAGGTCAGTAATCAAGCTTTAAATTCTAATTTTGTTAAATTACCTCCATTAGATTTACCCACATTCAAGGGTAACTATGATGGATGGCTTGGGTTTGTCGACACATTTACTGCTTTAATTCATTCAAATAACTCTTTAAGTGACGTTCAAAAATTTTACTATTTAAAATCGTGCTTAAGGGGTGATGCAGCTCGGGTTATTCATTCAATAGAAGTAAATGATATAAATTATGAAATAGCATTTAAATTATTAAGAGAAAGATATGAAAATAAAAAAGTTATCATCCAAAGTCACATCAAATGTTTATTTGATTTGCAAATAGTAGGCAAAAATTCACTTGATGACTTGCGAAGCCTTTCTGACAATATTCAAAAAAATCTAAGGGCTTTAAAAACTCTTAAAGAGCCAGTTGAAAGTTGGGATACGCTATTATTATACATGTTCAGCAATAAATTAGACTTAAATTCAAAACGAGAATGGGAGGGCTTGTGTATAAAAAAAGAAAAAGTAAGTTGTGATGAATTTCTAATATTTTTAGCTGAACGATGTCAAATTTTGGAAAATCTAGAAGCACATAAGGTCAGTCAAAATAAACAAGTTAATCAAAATGTTAATAATCAAATACATCAAGGTTCGGGTGATTTTTCTAGAATGAAAAGCCAAAAAAGTAGTCATGGTCTAGTTGTCTCTCATTCTGAAGAAGATAATAGCATTCCTAGCCCTCAGTATATTGTGATTGCTTAATCTGCAAGGAATCAAAACATTACATTTATCAATGTCCAAGGTTTTTGGCTTTATCTGAAACTCAAAGGTTAAATGAAATAAAAAAATTGCATTTATGTTTGAACTGTTTTAGAACTAATCACCTGAGCACTAGATGTGCTCTGAAAGGTTGTCGAAAATGTGGCAAACCGCATAATACATTGTTGTATATCAACTTCAATCAGCCAAGACCTGAAAACTTCTTTTCTGCAACTGAAACTAGTAAAAAAGTCCAGTAAAAAAGTGAATTTAGATATTAAGTCGTGTTTTAGTGAGTTCTTGGTGAATTTAGATTTCTATGTGTTAGATAAAATTACTAATAACTTACCTAAATTCCCAATAAATAAAGAAATGTTAAAATTGCCATCTAACATTAATTTAGCCGATTCTGACTTCCATGCCCCGGCAAAAATTGATATTCTGTTAGGTGGAGGTATTTTTTATGAACTTTTGTTGCATGGCCAAATCAGAACGGCCAAAAATATGCCTCTGCTACAAAAAACGCGTTTGGGATGGATCATTACTGGAAGCCTTTACCAAGAACAAAATGGCAAAAATAGTTCCCAGTCTTATTCAAATCACTTATTCAAGTATTTGCAATTTAAGCAGAATTGATAATATCAATCAACAGATTGAGCAATTCTGGAAAATCGAAGAATTAGAAATCAAACCATTATTCAAAAAAGAGGAGAGAGATTGTGAAGAACTTTATAGACAAACTACGACGCATCACGAAGATGGAAAATGTATTGTCAGATTGCCTACAAAAGAAGGAATTGAGAATATTGGAAATTCAAGGCAAATTGCGGAAAATAGATTTTTCAAATTAGAACGGAAGTTACGGACAAATGAAAATTTAAGAATTGAATATACCAGATTTATGAAGGAATATGAAGATTTAGGACATATGACCAAAATATTGATTTCTGAAATTGAAAATTCAAATTTAACCTACTACATGCCTCATCATGGAGTTATAAAAGAGGACAGTACCACTACTAAATTACGAGTGGTATTCGACGCTAGTGCGAAAACCGATAGAGGTATAAGTTTGAACGAGAAATTGAAGTCTGGACCTACCATACAAGATGTCCTATTTTCTATACTATTGAGGTGGCGTCAACATGAAATAGTTCTAGGTGCTGATGCGGAGAAAATGTACCGTCAAGTCTGGATTAGTGAAGATCAAAGGGATCTGCAAAGAATAATGTGGAGACCTAGTTCGGATAAACCAATCAATCATTATCGCCTAAACACCGTAACCTATGTAACAACTTCGGCGTCATTCCTTGCTATTCGAAGCCTTCAAAGAGCTGCAGAGGAACAAGAAGACTTGTATCCAGTTGCATGTGCTGAGATAAAGAAAAACTTTTATGTTGATGATTTACTTACAGGTGGAGCTACACCAGCTAAAGTATTAAAATTAAAAAATAAAATTACAACCGTATTGAGCAAATCAGGTTTTAATTTAAGAAAGTGGGTCTCAAATAGCCAGGAAGTAATGAGGTGTCAAATAACTCAATATCTAGTGGACAAGGAGGTGACAAAAACCTTGGGACTGATGTGGAATATTCAAGAAGACACTGCAATATGTGATCCAACTAGACAGAAGTAGGATGTCAACTAAGAGGAATATATTGTCAACTATATCAAAAATCTTTGACCCTCTTGGGTTAGTGAGTCCCATAGTTGTGAGGGCAAAAATGTTAATGCAAAAGCTATGGATTGAGCGGATTAATTGGGACGAAAAAGCATCTCCAGAATTACACAACCTTTGGCGACAATTTTGTGATGATTTACCATTGTTAAATAATTTAAGAATTGAAAGACGTGCTATGATTTGTCAGGCTATTGAAATAGAAATACATGGATACTGTGATGCTTCTGATAAGGCATATGGGGCATGTTTGTATGCAAGATGTTCACTTGGCAATGGATTGTACAAAACTACTATTTTGTGTTCTAAATCAAGAGTCGCCCCTCTAAAAACTTTAACTTTACCAAGGTTGGAGCTCTGCGGCGCATTGTTATTATCGAGATTAGTGAAAGAAGTTGTGGCAGCCCTTAGTGTAAAAATATCAAAAATTTATTGCTGGATTGACTCTAAAATTGTGTTGTCTTGGCTAGCTTCGGAACCTTCCAGATGGAATGCGTTTGTTGCTCATCGGGTTGCCGAGATACAAAATAATGTACATATCGATTGTTGGAGACATGTTACCAGTAGTAATAACTCTGCAGATCTAATATCCAGAGGGTGCAATGTGAACCATCTTATCCAGTGTGAAATTTGGTGGCAAGGACCTAGTGTTTTGAAAGAAGAGGGTTTATTTAATATTGATTGTGATGAGTTTAAAGTAGATTATACTAATTTTCCTGAACAACGCAACACTAGACAGTGCTTTCAATTGGTAGTGGATAAAAGTATATTTTCTAGATTTTCTAATTTTTTATAGTTGCAAAGGGTTGTGGCTTATTGTTTCAGATTTGCCACAAATGAAAAAACCCCTAATAAAAATCGACTGTTATCGGAAGAGTTAACAACTGACGAATTAAATCATTCTTTAATTGCACTTTGTAAAGTTGCCCAATCGATGGATTTTTCTAATGAAATACTGGCTTTGAGCTCTGCTAAGCCCATTCCTCGCAATAGCAAATTGTATATTTTAAATCCAATGTTAGACGAAAGTGGAGTTTTAAGAATTAGTGGCAGAATTTCAAAGGCTCAAATTTACTATGATCAAAGTCATCCCATTATTTGAAATCGCGATAATTTTTTAACTACCTTAATTATAGAATACGAACATCGTAAAAACCTACACATGGAAGCTCAAAGTTTGTTATATAATATAAGAACTAAATTTTGGATTTTGGGAGGCATAAACACAGTCAAAAAGGTGATGCGTAGGTGCATTATCTGTTTTCGGGTAAAACCTAAGTTTTCAAGTACTCTAATGGGTGAATTACCTGAGCATCGTGTCATTCCAACTAAAGCATTTTATAACAGTGGTGTAGATTATGCAGGCCCTTTCTACATAAAATCTAGTAATCTAAGACGAGCTAAAATAACAAAAGCGTATTTGTGTGTTTTTATTTGTATGGTAACACGAGCTGTACATTTAGAAGTAGTGACTGATTTGTCAACTGAATGTTTTTTGAATGCTCTTAAGCGTTTCATCGCTCGAAGAGGCAAATGTAAAACCATATTTTCTGATTGCGGATCAAATTTTGTTGGCGCATCCAATGAAAGGCTTGAATTTTCTAATTTTTTATGTAGTGAGAAATTAAAAAATGAAGTAAACGCTTCTCTAAGTCAAGATAATATCTCTTGGAAGTTTATACCTCCACGTTCCCCGCATTTTGGTGGATTGTGGGAAAGTTGCGTCAAACAAGCCAAGTACCATTTTAGATTTTATGCCATTAACACCTGGACACTTCTTAGTGGGGGAGTCATTAATAGCATTACCAGAACGAGACGTGCAGAACATCAAATGTGGGCGTCTAAGTCGATATCAACATTTAACACAAATGGTACAGACCTTCTGGAGTCGTTGGAATAAGGAATGTTTAAGTGAGTTGATTAATCGTTCAAAGTGGCATCATTCAACTGGACCAGCAGTTAAAATTGGAGATTTGGTCGTATTAAAGGACGAAAATTTACCGCCGCTGAAATGGTCGCTAGGACGTGTCAAGGAAGTGTTTCCTGGTAGTGACGGTGTAATTAGAGTTGCCCTTATAAGGACACAACAAGGTGAATTTAAGCGCGCTGTGGCAAAATTAGCTGTGTTACCTATGGATAATGATAGTTTTTAATAGAATAATGTTCCTAACCTAAGTCATTGTACTAAGGCATGATCTCTGTTTAAGTAGTTTCGTAGTCATTTAGAGAGAGAATTAGATGCTAAATAAAGTTAAAGTATAAGTAGTGTAAGTTAGTTTTATATTTTTGTTGAAAGCGAGTGCTTCCAAGGGGGGCGGTATGTTACGGTCCTGGCAGAATATTAATTTTATTGTCCGCAAGGGGCGCTGACCAGAGAGGATTTGTAAGGGTGGCACGACGCGGGGTAGTAGAATTATTTTAGGTGTGTTGATAATCACATTAAATAAAGAATAAAAAGTAAACTTAGTAGTGCTTAATACTAGCAATACAACCAAAAATCAGCGGGTTATTCCATTCCCCGTCAGGTTACAATAGCCGATAAAATACATGAGATTCGACCATCCAGACGAGAAATACAGCAAGTCAGTAAGATGACGGATACCTAAGCGGGTGACGAAACAAACAGGCTGCTCGAGACCATGTTTTCGAAAATAAATAAATTGCAGTCCAAAGTCAATCAGTTGTCATTCCGCAGGCGTTCTTTGTCTCGACATATGGGACTTAATAACCAAAAAACCGGAGTACCACACCCGCAAGGGTTAACAGCTCAGGATTATGCTGGTACCATAAAAAAATCGGAAAAAAATCGACAAAGTGCCGCGATCCCTGCACCTGGAAATCGGGAAACGAGGAAAACCGTCAGTAAACGCGGCGCTAGACGACGGTTCAGTTTCCCGCTCTGATATATGCACCTTACCACATCACCAATATATTTTTCTTTAAAATGTTGATTTATTACAATGTAGTATAATATAGGTATTTCGATTTATTTGTAAAGGTAGTAAATGATACTCCGGCAAGTTCCCTGTATTCAATATATATTTGCTGAATAAATCAATTATATTTATGCATTACACTCTTGTATCCACTACTAGCTTCTGGGTAGCATCGTACTATATTATGCCTACTCATACAATATAATATAGGTTACTATATAATATTGATGCAATACGATTAATAATAATACTAAGCTATGCATGTCAATGAACTGTTACAACTTCAACTAACTATGTTACACCTCCTTTTCGTAGAGAATGACCTTTGCTATGGCTACTGATGCCAAGTTCATTGCAGTCATTGCATTCTTATGGCAGTCATCTTGCAATCATTTTGCACTCGCTTGCAGTCCTTTGCAGTCGCTCGCAGTCTTTCGCTCTCTTATCACAATCGATGCAATCGACCGCATTCTCCTTTAATTTGCAACAGTCTTCCGCCACTACATTCTGCAATTTAAACTTCCCGCTAAATTTCTACGTGCAACGTCATCCGTGAGCCGTGTTTGATTGGTTGAACAAGCTCGAAGACGTTGGTCTCCTCATCACTTCGGTTGCGTGGTCATTCCTTAATTTGAAGGCATGTAGATATTATTTTTATAACCTAATTCTGTTTTAGCGGTAAAAAAATTTATCGGCACCTCGTGCTAACGTTTTTTAATCAGAGTGATTAAACCGAGGATAAAACGGTGAGTAATATTAATATTATTACTTTTTAAATATGCATTATCCGATTAGGCTGTCAGCAGAGCCAGCTCTGTGTGTTGACCGGCGCGTATATTGCACTCGAAGCTAATTGAATAAACAAATTTATTTATCATTTTGTTTTGCAAAGCTTTCTTCTGTTATAATGTTATATTGTCACGTCAGTGTCATATATCATGGTCAGTTGTGTATGATCACTTTTGCCCCTCGCCTTCGGCAACCTGTTATACACCTTTATTATTAGTATTTATTGTATCTACGTATTTTTCTAGTCTTAAATATACTTATATCCTATCTAGTTGTTTGCTTGTTCTATGCAAATTTGTGTGACCTGGCTTATTGCTCGTCTACTGTGCGCGCGTTTCCGGTCAGCTGTCGTTCTAGCTGATGAGCCACATCTTCGGTCAATGTCTTGCCTAATTCTGATGATTCGTCAATTTTCAACATGAAGGTTCACGGTACCTGATGGCGTCCATCTGCTGCCATGCTTGATATCTCTAAATTTTCCTGGCTTTTTTGTTTTAAACCTTCAGTTTCGGTGTTCTGACGGGGTGGTTTGTGTTTTTTACGGGAGGTAAGGTAGTGTTTCAGCAGACCGTATAATATGTTGCCGATCACTATTCCTCCGATTAGCCACGTTGTTAAACCCAGGGTGCTTGGGGGGCCCCGTTTTCCGTGTGGGCTGTCTGTGCCAATGCGAGTATTGTTGGTCTTCGTAGGAGTAAGTAAATTACAGCTATCGACAGGACTATGTTCCACGTGAACATGAAGGTGTGGTTACCCTGGTGTATTTCCACGTGGGCGAGGTGTTCCTGTTTTTCCCATTCTCTGTCCATGTTCAGCCTTACTTCTTTTTCTGAGGTTAGGTTGAAATGTGGCAAGTTTGTGGTCCAGTTACTGTTTAGGCATTCTGATGGAAGATTCTGTGGCGTATGGAAGCTGGGTTTTCCTCGTCTTTGCAAGGAAATCGTTTTTGGTTGACAATGTCCTTGTCTACTAATAGCTGGCACTTGCATGGTAAGTTGATTTTTAACGCTCCTGGTAGGTTTAACATTTCCTCCCCGAGGTTAGTGGTGCTTTTAGGGCAGCTGATTGTCGTGTTTGCTTTCGGGTGCGTGATGCGGAATTCTTCTGACCCTGTTTCCGATATGATCATTAGGTTTGACTGGTGGCAATGCATGGGGCAATGTTCTGCTATGTCTTCCACTGTGGACCCATGAAACAGTTTTCGAGCGCACGAAGGGCCTTGTGTTTGGTCGCCGGAGAATCTTGGTAAGTAGCATAGCCTGTCTTGAAATGGTTTGCATTCGTGTAGTGCAATGCCTGTGATTTCTTTTAGGACTGTGGTTCCCTGGTAATTAGCTACGGCCTTGCCATGCGAATGGGTTTGTCTGGAGTTGAAATAGTTGCCACTGGTGGTTTTTAGTTACTGTTGGTACCTTGACATGTACTACCAGCTGTTCTCCGGAGAAGGTGCACTCGCTTATTGGTATACGGAAGTGTGATGCTAAGTCGGATACAAGTATGGCCAAATCGCTGTTGTCTTTTTCTATTTCGTCTTTTATTTTATTTAGATCGCTCCCTAACGTTTCGGGTTGAATTAGTGACAGTGGTATATGTTTATGTCTACATTCTTGTATTGCCGATTGGCTCCGCATTCTTCTAATTAGTAAGATCATTTTTGTTGCCATTCCAAGATTTGCTTGTATGTTTGCCTCTAGAGATCCTGTCGCTAATTCCCTTCCTGCTAGTTCTCTTTTCCGTACCTCGTTTAGGAATTCCTCTAATATGTGCACCCTATTTTCTGTTGTCTTGATTGCCATGTTGGTTTCTTCCTGGCAGCGTTTTTGTTCTTCGGAATGTGTGCTGATTAGTTTCAGCGTATCACTCATAGTGCCATGTAGGGCATTTATATGTGCCTCCAGTTTACCCTCCTCCATAGACATTGAATCAAGTTTTTCCTGGGTTGCTACCCCGCAGCAGTAATTAAGCCCGTCCGCGATGAATCCCAGTGAGAATGTTCGTTTCTGACGTTTTGCCTTGCTAGTCTTTATCCAATCCGGGTACCATGCTGCTTTGTACTTGTCCATTTCTATATCTATTGCCCTTTCTAATTCTTCTAAGTGTTTTTTGGCTCTGCAGTATATCTGTTGGTCACTGCTCAAGCAATTATCTACTCGTCTGAACCCTGGTTCTGGGCTTAGTCTAGGTTCTGTCCATGGGATAACGTATGTCAGTGGTATAGTGCCCTCATAAAGTATTGTTTCTGGTAGTGTTTTCCATGTTGCTCCTGCTGACACTTCCACATGCTGTGTATCCGATGTGCCGGGCCTACAAAAATTGTTTTTATTACTGTCTCCGTTCCTTGTGGACCGACCGACTCGTGCTAGTCATTGTTCCTCTTCCTTGCTTTCTACGTCTGAATCTACATCGGATATATCCCCCAATGTCCATTCATCATAGAATGGTAAAATCCTCCCTATGTGCACTATATCCGTTTTTTCCCTTTTTTCTGTTTTACTTCATAGTTAACTTCACTGAGTTTCTTTATTATTCTGTAGGGTCCGAACCATCGTAGCAGTAGTTTCTCGCTTTTTCCTACTTTCCTGATTGGGATGAATATTTTTCACCCTATCTCCTACCTCAAATTCACCATCTCTGTGATATTTCTCCTAAATGTCCTTGTCCTTTTCCTGTTTTTTGTGGATATTCTCTACAGCAACTGCCCTTAGTAGTAAAGCTTTCTCTCGTAGTTCGTTCGTGTTCGGTTCGTCCTCAGTTTCTAGAAGGGGGGCGTCCAGTGGTAGTGTGGGGTTTCTCGCGAATATTATTGAAACGGGCTAAAACGTGTCGTCTCTTGTTTGGCCGTATTGTATGCAAATGTAACGAATGGCAGATAAGTGCACCAATCTGTCTGCTCTGTATTGCAGTATAGTGACAGCATGTCAGCCAACGTTTTGTTTAAGCGTTCAGTTAGGCCGTTGCACGAGGGGTGGTATGCCGTTGTAAAAGTGCTTTTTAATCCCATAATCTGTTGTAATTCCTGCACTAGTTCGGACTGAAATACCTTGCCTCTATCGCTGAGGATGCTTCTAGGAACGCCGTGAATTAGTATTACTCGTTCTAATAGGAACTTTGCCACAGGTCCTGCCTTTCCGTTAGGTAGGGCCGCTGTGATGGCGTATCTTGTCGCGTAGTCTGTCACCACTACTATCGTTGTCTTGCCTTGGTTACTCTTTCGGAATGGTCCCAGTAGGTCTATCCCTACTTTATCAAATACCTTGCCCACTTTTATTGGCTGGAGTAACCCCAGTGGCTTATTATTTGTCGGTCCTTTTCTTGCCCGACAGTCAAAAATTACATTCTTTAATGTAATTTTTGACGTCCTTAGTCATAGAATTCCAATAGTATTGGGGGTAAGTCTACTTATGGTTTTTGTTACTCCCATATGTCCGCTGGTAGGTGCGTTGTGAGCTTCCCACAAAATTTCTTCCCTAAGTGACCGAGGTATCACGAGTGCGTGTTCCAGGACGCCCTCTTTTAGCCTAAAATTCTTTATTTTTCGTCGTGTCAATGCGTCAACGTTTGTTGCTTCGGGGTTGCTTATTGCTGATTTTAATTCAAGTATGGTCTTATCCTTATTCTACAATTCTCCTATGTCTAAAATTGATACCGTGAATGTGGGTATATCATCTAATTCGTCCAATTCAATTTCGCTCCACCCTGCCACCGGGTTCCGTGATAGACAATCCGCGTCTTGGTGCCTACTGCCTTTTTTAGATTTAGACTACCGTGTAGTCAAATTCTGCCAACTTGAGAGCCCAACGTGCTAATCTTCTAGAGTGATCTTTCACATTGTGAATCCAGCATAATGCGTGGTGATCTGTTACGATTTTCACAGGGTGTTCATAAATTAGATACCTTAGGTAGGTCATTCCCCAGACTGCTGCTAATAGCTCCAGCTCGCTGATCGAATAGTTCTTCTCAGCTTTTGACAAGGCCCGGCTTCTATATGCTATAGGGTGGTCTTGACCGTCACTGCCTTCCTGGAGCAGAATTGCCCCTATCCCATCTATACAGGCGTCCGTGTGCATTGTACACCCTACATTCGGATTGTAATGTTTCAATACTGGGGACGACGTGAGTTTTTCTTTCAGCAGCTGAAATGCTTTTACTTGATCTTCACCCCAGCAGAATTTGTTCTTTTTTGTAGCCTCATGTAAGGGCCGTGCCAATACTGCGTAATCCTTGATACATTTCCTGTAAAAATTGCATAATCCTATAAAGATTTTAAAATGTATAAATACTTTATGGCTGGAGTGCATGTCATTTAACGTATAAAGAAATTCAAAATATAAAAAAATAGGATTTCCTAGCATTGAAATACCTACTTTAATGTTTTGAATGTGAAATTTGTTTTTTTTTGTCATAATGGGCACATTCTAAACATTTACAGCAGGTATTTCATTGTTATCTCATCCTAAGTTTGTTTGATTTTTCTGATAGGTAATTTATTATCTGTTGGTTTAAAAAAAAAATGTAATTGTTCAGCTCAACTTCATCGATTATTAGTGAGGCTACTACCTCTGTTGCTTTGAGTCAACAACCCCAAATGAACATTATAAACCCAGAAGAAGCTTGTTTGCAAGGGGATAATGTTTTTTTACAATCTGTGTCAGTAGAAGGAAGCCCTGTTAGAAAGCGATAAGTTAATTACTTATTATAGTTGTTTATAAGTTAAATTTATTATATTAGGCCTCGTCTTCGTAAATAAGATCACTTGTAGTACCTCATTTCGAGTGTCTACCCACACAGTTTAAAGACAAAGAAAAACACAACGACGCTCTCCCTTCACTATCGTCGTCACACCCCGACCCGATACTCATTCTTGTTTTGTGTGCCTACCCGTACGTTCGGTAAAAAACTGCGTAATTTTCGTTAATTTAGTGTCGTCCTTTTTTCGTTTTTAAAGTGTTTAGCTAGTGACAAAGCTCGGTTATCATGTCCGGGCATCGTAGAAGTCGGAAACGACGTTTGGATTTGGAGGAAAAAGTCCAAAAACTTCAAGAAGATCTCCGAAACTTAGTGAAATGCATGAAACCATCGGAAAGGCGTGAGCGGCACCGTCGAAGGGTGCAAAGCCCCTCGCCCTCGCCATCTTTGACCTCGACGTCATCTTCGGAACGACGCTCACGCTCGAGATCGGGAAGTTCCGTACGCCGTCGACGCCAGGTACTTTTCCCTTCCACTGACAGCGAGAGTGAGATATCCGAGGGTCCAGCCGAAGCTGCCAGGTTACGTGGTAACTCGGTTGACTCACCTCGTAAGTATTGATTTTTTGTCGGGGACACTTATATCAAGGAAGGGTGCGGATTTAAAGACAAACCTGATCTGTCCGATTTGGTAGTTTGTGGTCAGGAAAGTCTGTTTATGAACACAGAAATGTCCTGATCAAGACTGTGAATTATGTTTATTGTTTATGAACACAATAAACTCGGTCAATTCTGTTTATGAACACAGAGATGACTTGAATTGGACTATGATTTAGGTTTCATTGTTTATGAACACAATGAGCCATGAGAGCTATAGATTAGGTTTAACGGGTTATATGAAGACCATAAACTGATCTAAGTCAGTTTTGTTTTAAAACACAGGGACGACTTGAACTGAACTCTGATGTGGGTTTATTGTTTATGAACCCAGTTAATTCTGTTTATGAACACAGAAAATTGGAGCCAAACTTTAAAATGCGTTTAGTGCTTTTGAGCCCAATAAACTCTTCACGCAAGTGAGGTACCTAGGTACATTTTCTTGTTTTGTTCCCAGAAGAAAGCTGCGGCTACCAAGAGTTGCCACAGGATGGAGAAGTCCCTCCAGTGAACATGCTAGTTGATACTTCATTATTCGGAGATAATGTATCAAAAAATAGGACTGTATGGAGTCCCCCACTTCAAGCAGTGATGGCGCAAACGTGGACAAGTATTATCGAAAATGGGATACATTCTCAGGAAAAGGAGTCTTTAATAGGAAAATATTTGGTCCCGGAAAACGCTCCCCTTCTTAGTACCCCAAAACTCAACAGTCTTGTAGAAAAGGTGGTTTCCGACTCTGTGAAGCAGAGGGATACCCGTTTATCTACCTTGCAGAGCCAAATAGGCGCCAGTATCTCTGCTCTCGATCAGGCAATCACGACTATCTTAGGCCAAGAAAAAGTAAGGGGGGCTGCGTATGTGCAACCTCTCTGTGAGGCTGGTCGTCTGCTCACAGATATTTTTTATCAAGAAACTTCTGCTCGGAAGGAGCTTGCTTGTTACAACCTTGACAAGACCGTCAGGGAGAGCCTCCTGGCCTCTCCAAACCGATGAGTGGCTGTTTGGCTGGGACGTAGATAAGAGACTAGAAGCCTCGAAGCAGATAGAGCGTTCTATTAAATCCCTTAAGCCGCCAGCTAGGCCTAGAGAACAGAAAAAGTTGTGAAGCCCCGTTTAAACTACAGGGACCTGTCCCGGGATTTTCAGGGGGGATTTCGGGCCAGGCAGCACCAGTATCAAACGAGATCGTCCCCATATCCTCAGAATGTGACGACCCAGGACCGTCCACATCGGGGAACTTTCAGGAAGGCGAGAGGAGCGCCACAAACAGGGAAGCGCCGGCGTTACTGGTCCAGGTTGGTAAAAACCGTAGGGCGGCTAAAATACTTTTATGATAACTGGGCTGAAATTACGTCAGATAGTAATATCTTGTCAAGCATCCGTAATTTTAAAATTCCGTGTACTAAAATCCCTAATCAAAGGTTTGCATATCCGGAACCAGTTTGGTCTGTAAAAGAGGTTAATAGTATTAAGAATGAATTAGAAAAGTTACTTAAAACTGGTGCAATTAGTTTGGTAACGCCGGTGAAAGGGAAGTTTTTATCTCGAATTTTTCTAACTCCTAAACCTGATGGTTCTAAAAGGTAATCTTAAATTTAAAGTCCCTTAATAAATATGTAGAATGTAACCATTTTTAAAATTGAAGATCATAAAACCGTTTCAAGGTTAGTGTCTGACGATTGTTATATGGCTTTAATTGATTTGTAGGATGCGTATACTCTTATCCCCATAAAGAAATCTGATAGAAAATACTTGAGATTTAGATTTAAAAATAAGATCTATCAATATAATTGTCTCCCCTTTGGAATAAATTGTGCTCCTTTACTGTTTACTAAAATAATGAAACCAGTGGTTAGCTATTTGCGGAGTAAAGGATGGGTATCTGTCATTTGTATCGATGATATTTTGTTAATTGGAACCTCTAAGTCAGAGTGCGAAAATAATATATCTGCAACGAGAAACTCTGCTTGAATCTTTGGGATTTCTGATTAATTATAAGAAAAGTTGTCTGGTTCCATCGCGTAGTTGCAAATATTTGGGGTTTATATACAACTCTAAAAATATGTCCATTTCTTTGCCCAAGGAAAAGAGAGAAAAAATTCTACGTTTGACTAAAGGCTTAATGTCTATCAAAAAATGCAAAATTCGAAAATTTGTTCAATTTATCGGCACCTTGACCTCAGCATGCCCAGTAGTTAAGTATGGTTGGCTTTATACAAAATTGCTGGAACGAGAAAAATTCCTGTCCCTCCATAAAGAAAACGGTAACTATAATTCCATGATGAAAATTTTGAACGAATTAGTAGAAGACCTTAACTGGTGGCTGACGCACATTCCTTATGCAGAAAACTCCTTAAAGACGGTATCGTTTGCTCTGGAAATATTTTCAGATGCGTCGTCTAGTGGCTGGGGAGTTTTCTGCAATGGTAAGCGATCCCGGGGGCTTTGGCGCCCCTGTGAGCAAGCCTCTCACATTAACTATTTGGAGCTTCTAGCTGCGTTTTTTGGCTTAAAATGCTTCGCATCTCATTTATCAAATGTCAATATTTTGTGTCGTATTGACAATACCACTGCTCTATCTTACATCAATCGCATGGGTAGTGTCCAGTTTCCAAACTGAATGCTCTAACAAAGCGCATCTGGCTTCATATGGCTCCCTCAACAGCTACAGATCTGCAATTTCCCAAATTGCATCTCCCGAAGTTGCACAAGACTATAGATTGAATATGATTTTTAAAGGGGTGTATGGGTCAAGACCCAATTTACCCAATATGGTGCAACTTGGGACCCTTCCAATGTATTAATTTACATTAAAACTCTGTCAAACGAGGAGATTTCTCTAGAAATCTTGGCTCAAAAGTTAGCTGTTCTTTTGGCTCTTACAACAGGGCAAAGAATACAATACATTATAGTAATTAGTAAAACAAATATAGTAATTACTAAAAGCGACATCACAATAAAGGTGCCAAGAGACTCAAAAACTTCGGGTCCTAATAGGCTACAGCCAACATTGATACTGCCCTTTTTTAAGCATGATTTAACAATATGTGTTGCCACAGCTTTACTTTGCTACTTAAATCGAACTAAACCGTTAAGACACCATTCTCTTCGGAACCTTTTTATCTCTACTAAAAAACCCTATCGAAATGTGAGTTCGCAGTCAATTAGTAGGTTGATAAAAATCATATTTTTGAAAAGAGCGGGATAGATACGTCTTTGTTCACAGCTTATAGCACCAGGCAAGCTGCGACTTCCGCGGCGGCCCGTAAAGGGGTGAGCTTTGATACTATAAGACTTTCAGCAGGCTGGACTGAGAAGTCCAAAACTTTTGCGAAATTCTATCAAAGACCTTTAGTTTTCCAAAATAATTTTTCTGAGGCAATATTATTAGGTTAAGTATGTTCATGTGTTTGGTATTTTTTTAAGTTAACTTTTATAAAATGTGTTATACAGCCTTAGGGTGGGTCCTAGGAGCATCCTGCTGCAAAAAAACCTAATATTTTTGATTTTTTTTTTGGTCTGATGATATCGAACTTCTTCGGTTAATTTTCAAAGTCAAAAAATGGGTGTAATATGAAATATTTTTATAATACAAATTGTGTTATATAGCCTTAGGGTGGGTCCTAGGAGCATCCTGCTGCAAAAAAACCTAATATTTTTGATTTATCGAACTTCTTCGGTTAATTTTCAAAGTCAAAAAATGAGGTCAATATGAAATATTTTTATAATACAAATTGTGTTATATAGCCTTAGGGTGGGTCCTAGGAGCATCCTGCTGCAAAAAAAAGTTAATATTTTTGATTTTTTTTTTGGTCTGATGATATCGAACTTCTTCGGTTAATTTTCAAAGTCAAAAAAATGAGGTCAATATAAAATATTTTTATAATACGAAATGTGTTATATAGCCTTAGGGTAGGTCCTAGGAGCATCCTGCTGCAAAAAAACCTAATATTTTTTGATTTTTTTTTTTTGGTCTGATGATATCGAACTTCTTCGGTTAATTTTCAAAGTCAAAAATGAGGTCAATATGAAATATTTTTTATAATACGAAATGTGTTATATAGCCTTAGGGTGGGTCCTAGGAGCATCCTGCTGCAAAAAAACCTAATATTTTTGATTTATCGAACTTCTTCGGTTAATTTTCAAAGTCAAAAAAATGGGTGTAATATGAAAATATTTTTATAATACAAATTGTGTTATATAGCCTTAGGGTGGGTCCTAGGAGCATCTTGCTGCAAAAAAACCTAATATTTTTGATTTATCGAACTTCTTCGGTTAATTTTCAAAGTCGAAAAATGAGGTCAATATAAAATATTTTTATAATACAAATTGTGTTATATAGCCTTAGGGTGGGTCCTAGGAGCATCCTGCTGCAAAAAAACCTAATATTTTTGATTTTTTTTTTTGGTCTGATGATATCGAACTTCTTCGGTTAATTTTCAAAGTCAAAAAATGAGGTCAATATAAAATATTTTTATAATACAAATTGTGTTATATAGCCTTAGGGTGGGTCCTAGGAGCATCCTGCTGCAAAAAAACGTAATAATTTTTGTTTTTTTTTTTTTTGGTCTGATGATATCGAACTTCTTCGATTAATTTTCAAAGTCAAAAAATGAGGTCAATATAAAATATTTTTATAATACAAATTGTGTTATATAGCCTTAGGGTGGGTCCTAGGAGCATCCTGCTGCAAAAAAACGTAATATTTTTGTTTTTTTTTTTTTTGGTCTGATGATATCGAACTTCTTCGATTAATTTTCAAAGTCAAAAAATGAGGTCAATATAAAATATTTTTATAATACAAATTGTGTTTATATAGCCTTAGGGTGGGTCCTAGGAGCATCCTGCTGCAAAAAACCTAATATTTTTTGATTTATCGAACTTCTTCAATTAGTTAGTTAGTTAGTTAGTCTTCTTTATTTCTAATTATGGTCACAATACATTTCCTGTAACTACAAAAAACATACATGAAAACACAAAAAGAAACAGCGTCATTTTAAGAATGAGTGTACACCTAATAGTCTCTTACATAATCCCTGATACAATATGGCTCTAAATTAATTAACATCTGTTTTACCTTTCTTTTAAAAAGTTTCTCATTTCTTTCTAAATTTAAATCATTTTGTAATGTATTAAAAAGCTTCAAACAGGCATAATATGGATTTTTTTCGGTTATAGTTTAATCTGTGTATCGGATAATTTACATTTACGCTTCGAGTGTTATAACTATGATGTACCTCCAGATCAAACATACTTTTGTTTTTGAAAAAGAAAACTATACATTCATAAATATATAGTCCCCACACCGTCAGAATGCCATTAGCTTTGAAACCCCCCTGCAGCTCTCCCTGTATCCCATTTCTCTTGACTATTCTAAGTGCTCGTTTTTTGTAAAACAAAAATTTTTTCCATTAAGCTATTAGAACCCCAAAATATTATCCCATACTTGAGCACAGATTCAAAGTTTGCGTAATATAGGATTTTTAATGTTCTTTCATTCATGTATTTCGCAGTGACTCGTATGCCATAGCAAACTGAACTAAGCTTTTTGTTTAACTCTAAAATATGATTTGACCAGTTTAGGAATTCATCCATGTGAATTCCAAGAAATTTGGTATGTTCTACTAGCTCTGTATTTGATTGTCCAAAAGTTAGTGTTCCAGGTTTTTCAATTTTGAATTGTTTTGTTCTAAAGAGTAGAACCTTTGTTTTATTATTATTAAGTAATAATCTGTTACTTTTAAACCAATCTTGTGCTCTGCAAAATAAGTTTTCTCCGATAGTGCTAGGCTTTCTACATTTCTTCCCCCTGTCAATAAATTCGTATCATCGGCATAACACGTCACATGCTCATTTTCTGAAAGCAGAATGTTGCTCAGGTCATTAAGAAATACAATGAATAAAAAATAGGTCCCAATATGCTTCCCTGTGCAATTCCAATTTTATTTTCCTTCAGACTTGAGAAATAATTTTGTCCATTTTTTAATATTTTAACTTTTTTGTTGCCATATTAGTTAAATATGATGAAAACAAAATGTAATGTTTGACCTCGCACACCGTAAGCCTTAAGTTTTCTAAGCAACATCATCTGGGTCAACACAGTCGTACGCCCTTGACAGGTCCAAGAAGATGCCAATCGCCAGGTTACCTTTTTCCATACTTTCTAATATCCGTTTTGTAAAGTTAAATATTGCAGTCTGCGTGGACCTTCCAGGCACATAACCATGCTGATTTAAGCTCAATAAATTACAATGCTTGAAAAAAATCTATCAACCGTTTACACATACATAATTCAAAAATTTTTGAAAAAGCCGGCAACAAACTAATAGGCCTGTAGTTTTAATTAATTTTCAAAGTCAAAAAATGAGGTCAATATGAAATATTTTTATAATACAAATTGTGTTATATAGCCTTAGGGTGGGTCCTAGGAGCATCTTGCTGCAAAAAAAAACGTAATATTTTTGATTTATCGAACTTCTTCGGTTAATTTTCAAAGTCAAAAAATGGGTGTAATATGAAATATTTTTATAATACAAATTGTGTTATACAGCCTTAGGGTGGGTCCTAGGAGCATCCTGCTGCAAAAAAAACCTAATATTTTTGATTTATCGAACTTCTTCAATTAATTTTCAAAGTCAAAAAATGAGGTCAATTATGAAATATTTTTATAATACATCTCATTGTGTTATTTTAGGTTATGCCTTAGGT
The DNA here is from genome assembly GCA_018691245.2 of Ips nitidus. Lineage (NCBI taxonomy): Eukaryota > Metazoa > Arthropoda > Insecta > Coleoptera > Curculionidae > Ips > Ips nitidus. The sequence continues at coordinate 4,647,766 of CM042803.1, read as the reverse complement.
AGGTCTAGGAGCATCCTGCTGCAAAAAAACCTAATATTTTTGATTATATCTTCTCGAACTTCTTCGGTTAATTTTCAAAGTCGAAAAATGAGGTCAATATAAAATATTTTTATAATACAAATTGTGTTATATAGCCTTAGGGTGGGTCCTAGAAGCATCCTGCTGCAAAAAAAACCTAATATTTTTGATTTTTTTTTTTGGTCTGATGATATCGAACTTCTTCGGTTAATTTTCAAAGTCAAAAAATGGGTGTAATATGAAATATTTTTATAATACAAATTGTGTTATATACAATACAATTTACAATACAATACAATTTATTTCCAATATCACAAAAGGGATGTAGGAAGATTACAAAATCACGTATATAAAAAAGAAAATACTTATCACTTATCACACATGTTATACGTCTTCAAAGCTTGTAGCCTAGGAACTCCTCCACTGTATAAAAAGCCCTACTTAATAAAAGGTCTCTCATAAATGATAAAAACCTGCTGTTTGACAACTGACGTAATTTTGGTGGGATCTTATTATATATCACAGCACCAATATAATAGGGGTTCGCTTTAAATAATTCAAGCCTGTGTAACTCATAATTGATAGTTATATTTCCAAATCGGGTAGCATAGTTATGATTAGTATTTAGAGTTATGAAAGCGGACGCATTCTGCCTTACAATATTAAAAAGTTCGAATATAAATAAACAAGGAAAAGTCATTATTTTCTCTGAGATAAATGATGGTTTACATGATTCCCTCGTTTTTAAATTAAACATTATACGTAACGGCACGTTTTTGGTTTAAGAAAGCTCTATTGGATGCAGACGATGCACCCACAAGCACTATTCCATATCTCATACGAGATTCAATATTAGCATAGTAGAATGATTTAACTGTTGCCCGACTCGTTATTTGTTTTAGGCGCTGTAAAGCAAAACAGCTTCTCGAACATTGGCTGCAAACAAAATTGACATGTTCTTTCCAATTCAACGACAAGTCCAAATATAAACCCAACAACTTAAAAGATGTAACTTGTTTTATAGTTTTACCACTCAATTTGATAAGATGACTTTTCAGGTAGTTGGCTCCGCAAGGATGAAACTCCATTGTATACGTCTTATCTTGGTTCAGAGTTAATTTATTGTTACTAAAGTAATTTGATAACAAGCTCAAATTATCATTCAAAGTCCTTCTCAAGATATGCTCATCCTTATTTGAGGATAACAAAGTAATATCATCAGCAAATTCACAATGCGGTGCACTCAAATATTTTGGCATGTCATTAATGTATATAAGGAAGAGTAGTGGGCCTAAGACGCTGCCCTGCGGGACGCCAACTTCAATTGTTAACTGGTCTGATTCAGATTTATTGAATAAAACATATTGTTTTCTATTAGATAGATACGAGTTCAATAATTTATGACAATTTCCTCGTATTCCATAAGAAAGACATTTCTGCAAAAGCAAGGTGTGCTCGACACAGTCAAAAGCTTTGGTCAGATCAATAAAAAAGGGCCATAACGTTTTTATTTTGATCTAGTTCCCTATAAATTTGGTTAATAACATAGCATAGTGCTGATAAAGTTGATTTCCTGCTTCGAAAACCATGTTGTGAGTTTGATAGTACATTATTGGAATCTAGAAAGTTTAGAATGCGATTTGATAAAACTTTTTCAAAAATTTTCGAGAATATTGACAGGAGTGATATTGGGCGATAATTTCCGATATCAGCTGTGCTACCCCTCTTGTGCGCACAAATGACTTTGGATAATTTCAAGAAGTCCGGAAAAATCGCTTGCGTAAAACACAAGTTTAATAATATGCACAAGGGCTTACTGACCTCTGAACAACAAAACTTAATGAGTTTTGCCGAAAATTCGTCAGGACCGGTGGAATTCGTATTTTTTAAACTGTTGATTACTTCAATTATTTCTTTTTCTGTAACATCAAATAAATAGATTGAATTATTAACATGTGGTACTGCATTGAGGGAGTTAGAAATTATTGGTATGTGTAGATTTTGGAGCGATAAGGGAATATTTACGAAAGTGGAATTAAAATGGTTTGCTATTTCTTTGGAATCCGTAATATTTCAATATCATTTACTAATATCCTATTTATTTGCTTGTTTTCTTTATTTTTAGTAGTAGAGTTTATAATATTCCAAATAGTTTTTGATTTGTTGTAGAAGAAGATAGTTTATTATCATAATATGTTTGTTTTGCAAGTCGCAAGGTTTTCCTGTAAATACTCTTATATCTCTTATAGTAATCCATACTAATCTCTTGCTTTTTTAAGCTGGGAAGACATTTTGCGTAGGTTCTTTGATGACACCTTCAAGCCTAAAGTGAGCCACTGTTTATTCGAAATATAATCTAGTGTTTTTTTCCTTACAAAAGGAAAGCAGATGTTAAAATAACTATAAAAGATCTCAACAAATTGCAACATACTGTATCCAACATCGTCTGCACTTTCCAATACGTTTGGTCCATGACTCCAATGATAATAATCTTTTGAAAATTATCATGTTCTTTATAGAGAAACATCGTACCATGTCAGAATTGTTAGTACTACTTCATTAGAACATGCCGGAATTGTAACAAGTTGATAAGTGTGGTCCGATAAGCCGTTTTCGCAAACCTTTTTATCAATAATAACTGAATTGAAATCTGTACAAATATAGTCGATAGCAGTGGAAGAGTTCTTACATATATGAGTAGGTACATTAAAAGCTGGGGTCAAGTTGAACGAACTTAAAATGTCAGTTAGCTCAAGAGTAGCAGTGTTGTCTTGCAAGAAATTAATGTTAAAATCTCCGGCAACAATATTACGACTAAAGGGAAATGTATTGGTTAAGAATGTAAGACAAGCCTCCAGTTGTTTAAGGAAGTCAACCCCTCTGAGATAGGGGTGACCTATATACACAAAGAACATTTGTTTTTTTTAATATTATTTCTACACAACTGGATGCATGCACATTCGAATGTCATTTCAATACATAGACCAGGAGGAACTGTAATAGGCACATAGTCTATATTATCACTCACCAATATCACAACTCCGCCATGTTGATTGTTCGTTCGATTATAGAAATTAGCTATGTTGTAGCCTTTGATGTTTAAGGCAGCCATCTGGTAGTCTGAGCACCAACTTTCAGTTATGCACAAAATGTTCACTCTTTCCAGCTCTAAGAAAACTTCAAGCTCATCGATTTTATTTTTTAGTGATTGGATGTTTTGATGCACTATATTGAGAGGTCTATCAACTAAATCGCATGGTGTTGTTGTTCTGGAGTTGCTTATGGCCGGGGCAGCATTAACTGTTGGGTCTTTATGGAAATAAGTCTTTCGTTTCCTTGAGGAATTCTTGATTCCTGCTAAAATCAAATCTTCTAATACCAACATTTCTAGGCCAAAAGTCCGTTTTGTACATATCATCCTTTTTGTCCAATGGGGCTACCACTACAAAAGATCTAAGTTTATCCTCAGAGTTTACTATCTCCTTTACAATGATTTTTAGGTGCTCAAAACCACTTTTGTTTTTAATGAATGCTGTTATCATATCTTCTGTGGCTGTTTTCATGACTCTATATAAATATATCCAAACGCGTCGGTCCCCTCCAGTAAAACCTTTCGTTGCCGAGTCGCGTGGTTCTTCACCTGTTCCCAATTTCCGAATTTTTTTTGTCAGTCTAGCAGAGTCTTGAGCGCCTTGAAAACCCAGAGTTTTTAACTCGTAGTTTTGTCGGCAGTGTTCTGCGGAAGCGGAACCAGTAGAGTTCGATTCTTACGATAGGGACTGTAGACGGCTGATGGTGTACAACTTCTATTGAAGGAATTGGAGTATTAAAATTTTGAATCCGTTGTGGTGGGTGGGCTGGTCCGGTCCTGGTGTTGTTTACTGAATTTTGCAGCACATCTCGATACGACGTTATCTTCGGCTTGTTTATTGTTGTTTTTTCCTCCATATTTTACGGATTCAAGGCTGTAGCATTTATCGGCCAGTAGGGGCATTTATTTTGTTTTAACACGTTATTTTTGTCCATTAACTCTTCTACAAGCTGTTTAAGGTAGTGTATTTTCCAGGTTTGCACTAGTTTGGGATGGTTCTGGCATTTTATTTTCTTGATTATCCGTCTGGGTTCCACTATCCACTTAGCCAGCCTTAGGGTGGGTCCTAGGAGCATCCTGCTGCAAAAAAAACGTAATATTTTTGTTTTTTTTTTTTGGTCTGATGATATCGAACTTCTTCAATTAATTTTCAAAGTCAAAAAAATGAGGTCAATATAAAATATTTTTATAATACAAATTGTGTTATATAGCCTTAGGGTGGGTCCTAGGAGCATCCTGCTGCAAAAAAACCTAATATTTTGTTTTTTTTTTTTTTGGTCTGATGATATCGAACTTCTTCGATTAATTTTCAAAGTCAAAAAATGAGGTCAATATAAAATATTTTTATAATACAAATTGTGTTATATAGCCTTAGGGTGGGTCCTAGGAGCATCCTGCTGCAAAAAAACCTAATATTTTTGATTTATCGAACTTCTTCAATTAATTTTCAAAGTCAAAAAATGAGGTCAATATGAAATATTTTATAATACAAATTGTGTTATATAGCCTTAGGGTGGGTCCTAGGAGCATCTTGCTGCAAAAAAACCTAATATTTTTTGATTTATCGAACTTCTTCGGTTAATTTTCAAAGTCAAAAAATGGGTGTAATATGAAATATTTTTTATAATACAAATTGTGTTATGTAGCCTTAGGGTGGGTCCTATGAGCATCCTGCTGCAAAAAAACGTAATATTTTTGTTTTTTTTTTTTTTGGTCTGATGATATCGAACTTCTTCGATTAATTTTCAAAGTCAAAAAATGAGGTCAATATAAAATATTTTTATAATACAAATTGTGTTATATAGCCTTAGGGTGGGTCCTAGGAGCATCCTGCTGCAAAAAAACCTAATATTTTTGATTTATCGAACTTCTTCAATTAATTTTCAAAGTCAAAAAATGAGGGTCAATATGAAATATTTTTATAATACAAATTGTGTTATATAGCCTTAGGGTGGGTCCTAGGAGCATCTTGCTGCAAAAAAACGTAATATTTTTGATTTTTTTTTTGGTCCGATGATATCGAACTTCTTCGGTTAATTTTCAAAGTCAAAAAATGAGGTCAATATAAAATATTTTTATAATACAAAATGTGTTATATAGCCTTAGGGTGGGTCCTAGGAGCATGCTGCTGCAAAAAAACCTAATATTTTTGATTTTTTTTTTTGGTCTGATGATATCGAACTTCTTCGGTTAATTTTCAAAGTCAAAAAATGAGGTCAATATAAAATATTTTTATAATACAAATTGTGTTATATAGCCTTAGGGTGGGTCCTAGGAGCATCCTGCTGCAAAAAAAACCTAATATTTTTGTTTTTTTTTTTTTTTGGTTTGATGATATCGAACTTCTTCGATTAATTTTCAAAGTCAAAAAATGAGGTCAATATAAAATATTTTTATAATACAAATTGTGTTATATAGCCTTAGGGTGGGTCCTAGGAGCATCCTGCTGCAAAAAAAACCTAATATTTTTGATTTATCGAACTTCTTCAATTAATTTTCAAAGTCAAAAAATGAGGTCAATATAAAATATTTTTATAATACAAAATGTGTTATATAGCCTTAGGGTGGGTCCTAGGAGCATGCTGCTGCAAAAAAAACCTAATATTTTTGATTTTTTTTTTTTTGGTCTGATGATATCGAACTTCTTCGGTTAATTTCAAAGTCAAAAAATGAGGTCAATATATAATATTTTTATAATACAAATTGTGTTATATAGCTTTAGGGTGGGTCCTAGGAGCATCCTGCTGCAAAAAAACCTAATATTTTTGATTTATCGAACTTCTTCAATTAATTTTCAAAGTCAAAAAATGAGGTCAATATGAAATAATTTTTATAATACAAATTGTGTTATATAGCCTTAGGGTGGGTCCTAGGAGCATGCTGCTGCAAAAAAACCTAATATTTTTGATTTTTTTTTTTGGTCTGATGATATCGAACTTCTTCGGTTAATTTTCAAAGTCAAAAAATGAGGTCAATATGAAATATTTTTATAATACAAATTGTGTTATATAGCCTTAGGGTAGGTCCTAGGAGCATCCTGCTGCAAAAAAACCTAATATTTTTGATTTTTTTTTTTTGGTCTGATGATATCGAACTTCTTCGGTTAATTTTCAAAGTCAAAAAATGAGGTCAATATGAAATATTTTTATAATACAAATTGTGTTATATAGCCTTAGGGTAGGTCCTAGGAGCATCCTGCTGCAAAAAAACCTAATATTTTTGATTTATCGAACTTCTTCGGTTAATTTTCAAAGTCAAAAAATGGGTGTAATATGAAATATTTTTATAATACAAATTGTGTTATACAGCCTTAGGGTGGGTCCTAGGAGCATCCTGCTGCAAAAAAACGTAATATTTTTGTTTTTTTTTTTTTGGTCTGATGATATCGAACTTCTTCAATTAATTTTCAAAGTCAAAAAATGAGGTCAATATAAAATATTTTTATAAATACAAATTGTGTTATATAGCCTTAGGGTGGGTCCTAGGAGCATCCTGCTGCAAAAAAAACCTAATATTTTTGTTTTTTTTTTTTTTGGTCTGATGATATCGAACTTCTTCGATTAATTTTCAAAGTCAAAAAATGAGGTCAATATAAAATATTTTTATAATACAAATTGTGTTATATAGCCTTAGGGTGGGTCCTAGGAGCATCCTGCTGCAAAAAAACCTAATATTTTTGATTTATCGAACTTCTTCAATTAATTTTCAAAGTCAAAAAATGAGGTCAATATGAAATATTTTTATAATACAAATTGTGTTATATAGCCTTAGGGTGGGTCCTAGGAGCATCTTGCTGCAAAAAAACGTAATATTTTTGATTTTTTTTTTTGGTCCGATGATATCGAACTTCTTCGGTTAATTTTCAAAGTCAAAAAATGAGGTCAATATAAAATATTTTTATAATACAAAATGTGTTATATAGCCTTAGGGTGGGTCCTATGAGCATCCTGCTGCAAAAAAAAACGTAATATTTTTTGTTTTTTTTTTTTTTTGGTCTGATGATATCGAACTTCTTCGGTTAATTTTCAAAGTCAAAAAATGAGGTCAATATAAAATATTTTTTATAATACAAATTGTGTTATATAGCCCTTAGGGTGGGTCCTAGGAGCATCCTGCTGCAAAAAAACCTAATATTTTTGTTTTTTTTTTTTTTTGGTTTGATGATATCGAACTTCTTCGATTAATTTTCAAAGTCAAAAAATGAGGTCAATATAAAATATTTTTATAATACAAATTGTGTTATATAGCCTTAGGGTGGGTCCTAGGAGCATCCTGCTGCAAAAAAACCTAATATTTTTGATTTATCGAACTTCTTCAATTAATTTTCAAAGTCAAAAAATGAGGGTCAATATAAAATATTTTTATAATAACAAAATGTGTTATATAGCCTTAGGGTGGGTCCTAGGAGCATGCTGCTGCAAAAAAACCTAATATTTTTGATTTTTTTTTTTGGTCTGATGATATCGAACTTCTTCGGTTAATTTTCAAAGTCAAAAAATGAGGTCAATATATAATATTTTTATAATACAAATTGTGTTATATAGCTTTAGGGTGGGTCCTAGGAGCATCCTGCTGCAAAAAAACCTAATATTTTTTGATTTATCGAACTTGTTCAATTAATTTTCAAAGTCAAAAAATGAGGTCAATATGAAATATTTTTATAATACAAATTGTGTTATATAGCCTTAGGGTGGGTTCCTAGGAGCATGCTGCTGCAAAAAAACCTAATATTTTTGATTTTTTTTTTTGGTCTGATGATATCGAACTTCTTCGGTTAATTTTCAAAGTCAAAAAATGAGGTCAATATGAAATATTTTTATAATACAAATTGTGTTATATAGCCTTAGGGTGGGTCCTAGGAGCATGCTGCTGCAAAAAAACCTAATATTTTTGATTTTTTTTTTTTGGTCTGATGATATCGAACTTCTTTGGTTAATTTTCAAAGTCAAAAAATGGGTGTAATATGAAATATTTTTATAATACAAATTGTGTAATATAGCCTTAGGGTGGGTCCTAGGAGCATCCTGCTTCAAAAAAACCTAATATTTTTGATTTATCGAACTTCTTCGGTTAATTTTCAAAGTCAAAAAATGAGGTCAATATGAAATATTTTTATAATACGAAATGTGATTATATAGCCTTAGGGTGGGTCCTAGGAGCATCCTGCTGCAAAAAAAAAACTAATATTTTTGATTTTTTTTTTTTTGGTCTGATGATATTGAACTTCTTCCGTTAATTTTCAGAGTCAAAAAATTAGGTCAATATAAAATATTTTTATAATACAAATTGTGTTATATAGCCTTAGGGTGGGTCCTAGGAGCATCCTGCTGCAAAAAAAACCTAATATTTTTGATTTTTTTTTTGGTCTGATGATATTGAACTTCTTTGATTAATTTTCAAAGTCAAAAAATGAGGTCAATATGAAATATTTTTATAATACAAATTGTGTTATATAGCCTTAGGGTGGGTCCTAGAGCATCCTGCTGCAAAAAAACCTAATATTTTTGATTATCGAACTTCTTCGGTTAATTTTCAAAGTCAAAAAATGAGGTCAATATGAAATATTTTTATAATACAAAATGTGTTATATAGCCTTAGGGTGGGTCCTAGGAGCATCCTGCTGCAAAAAAACCTAATATTTTTGATTTTTTTTTTTGGTCTGATGATATCCAACTTCTTCGGTTAATTTTCAAAGTAAAAAAATGGGTGTAATATGAAATATTTTTATAATACAAATTGTGTTATATAGCCTTAGGGTGGGTCCTAGGAGCATCCTGCTGCAAAAAAACCTAATATTTTTGATTTATCGAACTTCTTCGGTTAATTTTCAAAGTCAAAAAATGAGGTCAATATGAAATATTTTTATAATACGAAATGTGTTATATAGCCTTAGGGTGGGTCCTAGGAGCATCCTGCTGCAAAAAAACCTAATATTTTTGATTTTTTTTTTGGTCTGATGATATTGAACTTCTTCGTTAATTTTCAAAGTCAAAAAAATGAGGTCAATATAAAATATTTTTATAATACAAATTGTGTTATATAGCCCTTAGGGTGGGTCCTAGGAGCATCCTGCTGCAAAAAAACCTAATATTTTTGATTTTTTTTTTGGTCTGATGATATTGAACTTCTTTGGTTAATTTTCAAAGTCAAAAAATGAGGTCAATATGAAATATTTTTATAATACAAAATGTGTTATATAGCCTTAGGGTGGGTCCTAGGAGCATCCTGCTGCAAAAAAACCTAATATTTTTGATTTTTTTTTTGGTCTGATGATATTGAACTTCTTTGATTAATTTTCAAAGTCAAAAAATGAGGTCAATATGAAATATTTTTATAATACAAATTGTGTTATATAGCCTTAGGGTGGGTCCTAGGAGCATCCTGCTGCAAAAAAACCTAATATTTTTGATTTATCGAACTTCTTCGGTTAATTTTCAAAGTCAAAAAATGGGTGTAATATGAAATATTTTTATAATACAAATTGTGTTATATAGCCTTAGGGTAGGTCCTAGGAGCATCCTGCTGCAAAAAAACCTAATATTTTTGATTTATCGAACTTCTTCGGTTAATTTTCAAAGTAAAAAAAAATGGGTGTAATATGAAATATTTTTATAATACAAATTGTGTTATATAGCCTTAGGGTGGGTCCTAGGAGCATGCTGCTGCAAAAAAAACCTAATATTTTTGATTTTTTTTTTTGGTCTGATGATATCGAACTTCTTTGGTTAGTTAGTTAGTCTTCTTTATTTCTAATTATGGTCACAATACATTTCCTGTAACTACAAAAAACATACATGAAAACACAAAAAGAAACAGCGTCATTTTAAGAATGAGTGTACACCTAATAGTCTCTTACATAATCCCTGATACAATATGGCTCTAAATTAATTAACATCTGTTTTACCTTTCTTTTAAAAAGTTTCTCATTTCTTTCTAATTTTAAATCATTTTGTAATGTATTAAAAAGCTTCAAACAGGCATAATATGGATTTTTTTCGGTTATAGTTAATCTGTGTATCGGATAATTTACATTTACGCTTCGAGTGTTATAACTATGATGTACAGGGTGATTGATTGAATTTTGACCACCCCCTTAACTTCCATAATTTTGATTTTAGCAAAAAACGTTAAATACAAAACTAGTAGATATTTAGGTCTACTTTATTCTTAGATAAACAGTTATTATACAGGGTGTCCCAAATCTGAGTAACGAACCAAACTTATGTTTTTTTAAATACAATGACTAACTTTTTATCCGATATTTGAATTCTACGTCAAATTCTAGGCCTAATTGATGTAAAATGTCTGTATCAATATTCAACTTTTTCCGCAGCAGCATCTGTTATACTTATTGTATATTAACAATATTGCCTCGACTATGTGAATAAGGGTTAATTTGGTTACTCAAATTTGGGACACCTTGTATAATAATTGTTTATCTAAGAGTAAAGTAGACTTAAATATCTACAATTAAGTTGTTACAACTAGTTTTTTAACTAAAATCAAAAATAAAGAAGGTTAAGGGGGTGGTCATAATTTAATCAATCAAGGACGCTGCTGCAGAAAACTGTTCAATATCTATACAAACATTTTACATCAATTAGGCCTAGAATTTGACGTAGAATTCAAATATCGGATAAAAAGTTGGTCATTGTATTTAAAAAAACATAAGTTTGGTTTGTTACTCAAAATTGGGACACCCTGTATAATAAACTGTTTATCTAAGAATAAAGTAGACCTAAATATCTACTAGTTTTGTATTTAACGTTTTTTTGCTAAAATCAAAATTATTGAAGTTAAGGGGGTGGTCAAAATTGAATCAATCACCCTGTACTTCCAGATCAAACATACTTTTGTTTTTGAAAAAGAAAACTATACATTCATAAATATATAGTCCCCACACCGTCAGAATGCCATTAGCTTTGAAAACCCCCCTGCAGCTGTCCCTGTATCCCATTTTCTTGACTATTCTAAGTGCTCGTTTTTGTAAAACAAAAATTTTTTCCATTAAGCTATTAGAACCCCAAAATATTATCCCATACTTGAGCACAGATTTAAAGTTTGCGTAATATAGGATTTTTAATGTTCTTTCATTCATGTATTTCGCAGTGACTCGTATGCCATAGCAAACTGAACTAAGCTTTTTGTTTAACTCTAAAATATGATTTGACCAGTTTAGGAATTCATCCAAGTGAATTCCAAGAAATTTGGTATGTTCTACTAGCTCTGCATTTGATTGTCCAAAAGTTAGTGTTCCAGGTTTTTCAATTTTGAATTGTTTTGTTCTAAAGAGTAGAACCTTTGTTTTATTATTATTAAGTAATAATCTGTTACTTTTAAACCAATCTTGTGCTCTGCAAAATAAGTTTTTCTCCCGATAGTGCTAGGCTTTCTACATTTCTTCCCCCTGTCAATAAATTCGTATCATCGCCATAACACGTCACATGCTCATTTTCTGAAAGCAGAATGTTGCTCAGGTCATTAAGAAATACAATGAATAAAATAGGTCCCAATATGCTTCCCTGTGCAATTCCAATTTTATTTTCCTTCAGACTTGAGAAAATAATTTTGTCCATTTTTTAATATTTTAACTTTTTGTTGCCTATTAGTTAAATATGATGAAAACAAATGTAATGTTTGACCTCGCACACCGTAAGCCTTAAGTTTTCTAAGCAACATATCTGGGTCAACACAGTCGTACGCCCTTGACAGGTCCAAGAAGATGCCAATCGCAAGGTTACCTTTTTCCATACTTTCTAATATCCGTTTTGTAAAGTTAAATATTGCAGTCTGCGTGGACCTTCCAGGCACATAACCATGCTGATTTAAGCTCAATAAATTACAATGCTTGAAAAAATCTATCAACCGTTTACACATACATAATTCAAAAATTTTTTGAAAAAGCCGGCAACAAACTAATAGGCCTGTAGTTTTCCATCAAATCCGCATTTGCTTTTTTAAATAAAGGCTTAATCAACGCTATCTTTAATTGCTCTGGAAATATACCATGTTTGAAGGAATTATTAATTATATGGCAAAGCACATCTTTAACAACCGGAATAGCTGGTTTGATGATGCTAGCAGGTAGGTCGTCAATCCCACTACTATGCTTATTTTTTATTTTTGCTGACAATTCACATAACTCCTGAGTGGACATCTTTCTAAGAAACATAGACTGGTCATTCTCCCTAATGCTGCAGTTAAAGGGGGATGGTGTTTAATTGTTTTAAAATATCTGGAACAATTGAAAGCAAGTAGTTATTATATTCGTTGGGAATATCTTCCGGATCGCCCTTAATTGCAGTTTCAGGAAAATTATTATTCTGTCCAGTTATCTCTCTGCAAATCCTCCACATACATTTATTCTTGTTGTCTGATAATCTTAGCTTATGTTCATATTCCTCAGACCGCACTGCTTTTAATATTTGGTCATATTCTTTTTTAGTTTTGTTGTAGCTCTCTTTAAAATCATTATTAACTCTGGACAAAGACAACAGTAAGTCCAATCTATTTTTACATTCACTGATTCTGGGATTCTTGTGTTTGATTTTATATTTTTGATTGGTATTTACTAATTTTAAAGGAAAACAGAAATTAAATATTCTGATAAAATCATTTAAAAAGGTGCACCACTGCATGTTTACTTCGTTCTTTGGTATTTTATAGACAAGTTCCCAGTTTTGCTCTTTTAAATATTTAAAGAAATTATTTTTATTCTCACTTGAAAAAAATCTTTTGTATTCCATATTTTTTTCAAAGGGGTTCTTTATCTTAAAAGTTACTTTTTGCGCAGTGTGATCTGAGGTAGATGTATGTAGCACGGCACTATGTACAATATTGTTAAAGTTTACAAATATATTGTCTATACAAGAGCTAGAATTTTTACTAATTCTAGTGTTCTCAAAAATTGTTTGTTTCAATCCAAACGACTCCAACAGGTCACCAAAGTCTCCCTTAGCTGTATTACTTTTCAGCATTTCCACATTAAAATCGCCAGCAACAATAAACGCGCTTGTTCTCCTTCATTACAGCACTAAGTAAGGATTCAAAGCGGTCAAAGAATATCTCTATGCTTGCACCTGAAGGTCTATATACTGATAGTACCAAAACTAATTCACCTTGTAGGTCACATTCTGTTGCAGCTATTTCGATCTGATATTTTATCGAAACTTTGGAATATTTTTTTTGCGTTTTGCATTTTATGCTTTTATGCACATATACTGCACTCCCCCCATGCTTATTTAATTCACGACAATAACTTGCAATTAAATTGAAATTCTTCAAAGACATATATTTGAGTTGTTCTTCTGATTTCCAATGCTCTGTAATGCACAATATCCTACATTCAGGGTGGTCCCCAAGCATGTCGTTTAGTATATCTACTGAATTCCCGAGTGATTACACGTTCTGATGTATAATGCTAATATTTTCAAAAAAATTCTTGTACGACGTGTTTTTCCCTTGTTCAGTTACTGAAAAACCGTGCTATAGTTAATATTATTTTTGTACCTTAAAAGTCTTCGCTGATACACTGGGCAGATTCTCATATCTCTGGCAGAGTGGTTAGTATCTTCCAGTTTTCATTTTGACACAATTCGGGCATCGTAGAACTAATTCAGTACACTCACTTGACTTGTGCTCCGCTCCACATTTATGGCAACACTCTTTTTGTGAACAATACTTTGCTACATGGTCAAAACCGGCACATTGAAAGCACATGGCTAGGTTGTAATACTCCTTCACGTAAACTGTCAATAAGTTAAAATAAACCGTACCTCTTTTTAAGAACCACTTTGAGATGGCGGGAGGGGCTTGTAAAAATTCAATTTTTCTTTATTAATAATGTTTTTACACTGTCTCTTCGTGACCACTTTAATTTTATCCTGAACACTTGTTTGTAGCTCTGATTCAATTTCGTCATTTAGCCTAATCAGTTCTTCTATAAATTCTTCTTCAGAAAAGCCTTTTTCAATCCCGGTGATCATGAACATAGGATCATTTATTAGTTTTTCTCTTTTGCATTGATATCTTCTATTTTTTGTATTGCTGCCTGTAGTTGCTCCTGTTGGACCTTACTGTGACTTTCAACAATTATTGTTCCACTTTTCGTTTGTTTTACGTTTTTGAATGCTCCACCTATCTCTTTACATTAACGTTTTGTTTTAAGCTTTTTCATGGCTTCTTTTGGATCTGTGACATTTGGAACGTTTATCATTGTTTCGTATCTTCTTGATGTTTTTTGGAGTTGTCCATTCCTTTTCATCTTGTTTTTCTAAGGTAGATTCTTGATTTACGTTTGTTTTTGGAACAGAGCCGGCAATTTTTGCATACGTTATATTTTCTTGGTTGTGATTCCGAGGTCCCATTTCAAAAGTTTTCTATAATAATAATAATAATAATAATAATAATAATAATCTTTATTTCCAATTGGTTATTACAATAACAAATAGAAATAACGTCAAGAAAAATAAATAATGTAGAAAAATTACAGTATACAATATCACAATTCTACTATCTTAAATAATCCTCAATACAATATGGCTCTAATTCAAGCAAAAGTTTCTTTACTTCATTTTTAAAACGTTTACATCCATTGATTTTTTTTATACTTAAAGGCAACTTATTATACAATTTTACGCACATATATTCCGGTTTTTTTTCTGATAGCTGGAGTCTGTGCTGAGCATAAGTAAGATGTTCCGCCCTGGTAAAATATCCAGTTTCATGTTGTTTTTCAAATAAGCTTTTATTCTTACTGACAAACATCAAACACTCAAATATGTATAAGGCATAGACTGTCATGATACCGCTGCTTCTGAACACTGATCTACACGATTGTCTAAAGTCCATTCTTTTTACTATCCGTAAACATCGTTTTTGTGCGACAAAGACGCTCCTAACATGGCTGTCCCTTCCCCAGAAAACTATTCCATATCTCATTATAGACTCCAGATTTGCAAAATAAAGGATTTTCAATGATTTTTCGTTTAGATATTTTCCTACTACTCTAATACCATAAGTTTATCGAGCTAAGCTTTCCCAGCAAGTGTTCAATATGAGTTGACCAATCCATATTTTTATTGATATAAATACCCAAAAATTTTGCATTGTCCACTGTTTTGATTGTACTATTTAAGATCTCCACTTCATTGATACTGTCTCGCCTTGATTGCTTTGTTTTAAAATATACTACATTAGTTTTATCTGTATTTATTATTAATTTGTTTTTAGTAAACCAATTGAGGATGTCTTCAGTTAAATATTTCGTATCCATTATTAATTTAGCTGCAGTTGTGTTGCCTAAGATTAAGTTTGTATCATCCGCGAAACTTATAACGTACTGATCAGGCTTCATTGTAGTGAAATGTAAGTCATTAATAAAAATCAAAAATAAAGTGGGTCCTAAGATACTGCCTTGTGGGATTCCCATGTTATTAACCAGTGAATTAGATTTGGCATAAACCGAGTGTTTTTCTATAGCGACAACCTGTTTTCTATCTTCTAGAAAAGATGACAGCCACCCCAAAGCGCATCCCCGCACTCCATACGCTTCAAGCTTTAACCTCAACAAATCTATATCAAGAGAGTCGTATGCTTTTGATAAGTCGAGGAATATCCCCATTGCTGGCCTACCATTCTCCATGAAATTCAAAACCCTTTTGCTGAAGTCAAATATGGCTGTTTGAGTTGATTTGCCTTTTAGAAATCCATGTTGGCTAGTGCTAAATATTTCATTAGTGATCATAAAATCGACAATTCTTTTAGCCATGGCGAGTTCAAAGAGCTTTGAAAAACTTGGCAGTAAACTGATAGGTCTGTAGCTGTCAAAGCTTTGAGGATCGCCTCTCTTATAAAGTGGTTTTATTAGCGCGGTTTTCAACTCAGTGGGAAATTTACCATTCACAAACGAGCTGTTGATTAGGTAACTGAGTATGTCTTTTAGAATCAGAGCGGAACATTTTACGATGCTAGATGGTATCTCGTCTAGCCCGCTACTAAGCTTATTTTTTACTTGACTTGCCAGTTCGCATATTTCATCTGGTGTAACTGGGTTTAAGAACATGGATTGACAATTTTTAGTTATGCTGTGTGAAAACGGTATTTTCTTCAGATGTTTTTGCATATTAGGTACAATTGAATGTATAAAGTTATTATACGAACTGGCTATGCAATCAGCTCTTCCCTCTATTTGAATCCCACTTTTACCCTTTGCTTTCCCTGTTATTTCTTTGGTGATTGACCACATACATTTCATTTTGTTATCTGAAATTCTAATTTTATTTTCATATTTGTTTATGTTACTTAATTTTAGTATATTATCATATTCTTTCTTTGTTTGCCTATATTCAGTTTTATATTTATCACTTAATCTGCTAAGACTTAATAAAATATCTAATTTATGTTTGCAAGCACTTAATTCGGGGTTGGTTAATTTTTTTTTTTCGTTTGTTTTTTAGTCTGAATCAATTTTAGAGGGAAGTTCTGATTGAAAATCGGAGTGAAAGTGTTCATAAAACTACTCCACTGTTGATCTATGTTATTACTATCTGATTGGTATACGTCTGCCCAGTTTTGCCTACCCAGCTCACACAGAAACTTATTTTTGGCATTTTCCGTGAAAAACCGCTTGTATTGCGTATCCATATCTATAACCTCGTTTGAATTTCAAAAAGAACTCTCTGTGCCATGTGGTCAGATGCCCAATTCTCTATTACACTAGCTTCTATTAAGTCTGAATTTGTTATAATATTGTCTATGCAGCTCTTTGAAGTGGCTGTAATTCTTGTATTCTCGAGTACACAGAGATATAAATTAAAAGTGTTTAATATTGCAACAAATTCAGACCTCATCTGGTTTTCTTGTACCATTTCTATATTAAAGTCTCCGGCGAGAAAGATTGACTTTCCTTCATTAAATATTGTCTGAAGTAAAAGTTCTAATTTATCAAAAAATACCTTAACATTACCGCTTGGTGGTCTATATATTGCTACTACTATTATAATTTTTGTTCGACTTATTCGAACTTCCGCCGCCGCGCACTCAAATACTCCAGATACTGATAAGTTATTAAGTTTTTTTCGGGTTTTGGCACTCGCACTTTTCTCTACAAAGACCGCAGTCCCACCATGTTTACCTTCATCCCGACAGAACATCGAAGTCAGCTTGAAGTTCGTGATTCCTAATTGTTTTAGTTGACTCTCAGATTTCCAATGTTCAGATACATAAGATTCTGCAATCTGGATTTTCTTCAATCATTTGATTTATGCAAAGTATTCTGGTGTATAATGCTTATTTGGAATCGCTGACTATTTGGTTTTATGACTTCATACAGGTTTTGGTTTGCTTGTAATGATTGGTCATTTGTTGATGTAGGTTCTATAAAAAATTATTGCCATAGTCAATTTGATTTTTGTATTGCACCAGTCTTCTTTGATACACGGGGCACTTTGTGTCTATTGCTGAGTGTTTGCTCATTTCGTGTGGAAGTTTCATTTTTATGCAATTTGGACATTGTCACTCTGTTGCTTGACAATCTTTTGCGTCATGTTCGCCAGTGCATTTATAGCAGCATTTTTTCTCCTTACAATATTTTGCCACGTGTCCCAGCCCTGAACAGTTGTAACAGATCGCAAGGTTAAAATGTTCTTCCACATGCAGTTTTGTCAGATCAAAGTTTATTGTTTCCTTCTTCAAAAACCATTTTACAATCTCTGGTTCGGCCTGCAGAATTATGTTCTCTTTCAATTGGTTTCTACACTGTCTTCTACTCACTACTGTTATTTTGTCCGCCGTTATTGGTGTAGACAGATCGTTCTTAATATCTTCATTTAGTCTTAAGAGTTCTTCCACAAGCTCTTCATTGGATGAGCCTTTGAGCACCCCTGTTATTGTAAACATAGGGTATACGTTTTTAGATTCTTTTACTGTTATGTTGTTTTTGTCTTTGAGCGCAGCTTTTAGCTTGTCTTGTTGTGCTTTGTTGCAGCTTTCAAGCACCAACGCTCCACTTTTTAAATATCTGATATTTCTGAAGCCTCCATCTAAATCTTTCAGTGACAGTTCATTTTTCAAGCAGTGTAGGGTTTCCTTTGGATTCGACACGTTTTTTATTTGGATAATTGTTTCGATCTTCTTAACAGTTTTTGGTGTCGACCATGTTGTAGGCGTCTTATTTGTTGGCAGGTTTGTTGTATCCGTGTGGGCTATTTGAGCATATGTTTTTTGAGTTTTATATGTTGGGTGTTGCGTATTTTTCAGTGTCTCTTCAGTGGTAATATTATCTAGGTGTGTATATGTATTATTAACCTGTTGGGTGTTAAATTTATGTTCCAGCTCTAATTTTTCACGTTCCAGGTGTCCTATCTTGCAAGTTAACATAGTTAAGCATTTATGTATGACAATAATGTCATCTGTTACGGATTGAAGATGCGGTTTCTTGTTGCTTTCGTGACTTGCTGCCAGTTGTATATTGTCTAAGGCTTGAAAGATTGCTGTAATAAAATCTTCTGTTGTCGGTGTACTATGTTGGAGCTCTTCGGTTTTTCTATATAAAATATTTTCTTCATTGTTGTCATTATCTTGTTGTTTTGATTCACAATCTTCTGTTTGCGTTGTGCGTTGAGTGCCTTCACATTGTCTTTTGCTCTGTTGGCTGTTTGACGACGCTTCAGGTGACATTTCCAATCTGGATCTCTTATTTAAGGGGGTGCGGGTGTCTTCATTTTGGGGTGGGCTTCTTTCAATTTGAAAACTTGGCTTAAACAAATCGACGTTCCCCTGTATATCTGAATTCTTATCAGTTTGTTTATGTTCCGTATGTTTACTCGATGTCGATGTCGATTCGGTTAACGTCTCGGACGTTTCGGTTTCTGAATGGTGTAGTTTATTTATCAAAGTAAGATCGTTTGTGATATCGTGTTCCTTATCGGATGTATTTACGCCAATAATTTTTTGTATCTCTATAGTCGATAAACTGCTTACAGACCCTAATGAAGAACTTCTTGCCCTATCGTCTTGTTTTTTGAGGTGTTGTTTTTTATTTACTGAAGGAAAGGCACCATCACTTGTATCACCCATTTTCCGTTTAAAACAATTTTATAAGTCACTTTTTACTACAAGAAAAGGTTAAAATCGGGAGCGTGTAAAAAAAAATGTCGCACTCGTATCTACTGCGACCGAACATATCAGATACAGATAACACCTTTAATGAATGTTCACTTAAGTATCTCCCAGTTATTCGCATTCCGTAGCTGATGGATCCTAATCGTTTGAGCAGTCCATCCACATGAAAGCCCCAGTCAAGGTTTTCATTGACATAAACCCCCAAAAACTTTGTATTTTCCGAGATAATTATATTTTTTTCCATTAACAGTAGCTGTTCCAAATTATCAAAGTTTGATAATTTGGTCTTAAACAGAACGATGTTAGTTTTTTCCGAGTTTAAAACTAGCCCGTTTTCATTAAACCATTTTGCAGCTTTTGATGTCAAAGATTGGCTTTTACTTATTAGTTGCGAGCGAGTTTTATCTCCTACTAGCAAGTTGGTATCATCAGCATAATTTATGATAGATTGCCAAGAATCATCAGCCACCGAATACAAATCATTCATGAAAACTACGAATAAAGTTGGCCCCAATATACTACCCTGTGCGATACCATAGTTATTTAAGAGAGTTTGTGATTTACTGAGGTGTCCGTTTTTATTTATACCTACTAGTTGTTTTCTGTCTTGTAAATATGATTTTACCCACTTAAGTGGTTGCCCCCTATTACATCATTCTTAAAAATTGTAGAAGTTTTTTGAAAAAAGAATGAATATGAGAATATGTGAACCTATGCTAACCTAGTGGCCGATCACATAGAGTAATCAAAAACATGGTTATGCTGTAATGGTTATTTTTTAAATATTATTAAAAAAAATGCTAGGTGAACCTATGCTAACCAAGTGACTGATCACTTAGATGGCAACAGCGGACAAAGCATCTCGTGGTAGTTTTTGTGGCAAAATTCGTGGTTAGCTATTGTTCACAAGACCCAAAATATTTCAATTTGGCTGGAACATTATTAGAGCAACTTTTTTATTGTTGAAAAATAGTTTATTCTGTATGCTTCTAGAGCAGTTTAGCAGCTTTCAAAAGTTTTTAGAACCGTCTACAAGGTTTCAAATACTTTAAAAGCAGTCCAGAACCTTCAGTGCTCTTTAAACTGTAAACACTTTTCAAATGCTCAAGAGAACAAATCTGTAGTGGGACTCCCGAAATCTTGAATGATCGATATCGAGATTAGGTATATTTTACAGTACTTCAGACAGTTTGCCATCGAAATGATTCTGATCAAAACATCAATATTATGACTGTTATTTGACGATTGGATAAAATTATTTAGACATAAAATTGGTGTTTGAAATGATTTCGTAGAACCTAAACTTCAATTACTTCTTAATAAAAAGAGACGGAAAAATATTTCATGAGGAAAAAAGACACAAACAGCTATATTAAGTCGATTTATTTCGTAATATTTGTATCAAAATTTGAAGAGTCCCACCCCAGGTGTTTTGCTGTAACTTGTCACTGACTTTGAAATTAGCACATTTTTTACAGTTTTCAAGACATGGCACCTTGAAAAATTATATTTTGACAAATGACACTTTACGTCACATTTCTTCTATTAACCTTAACTAAGGCAGTTAAAGACAATTTTCAAAATTCAAAAATTTTCCAAAAACATTTATACTGTTACACCCCCTTTAAAAATGTCAAAAATCTAGTTTTTTATTTTTCAAGGTCGACCGTTGTATGGTAAACTGTTATATTTAATGAAAGTTGCGTCTTTTTGAGAAACATACATGAAAAAAATGTCACACTGCAAACTAAAACCGTTTTCGAGATATTTAGAAAAATGTCCGAAAAAAGGTAATCAAGTATGACGCCCTCTAGCGGCCAGACGGGGCAAGTTAGCGGTGCCCGCTCAACGTCACGTGATAGCTCCAATCATTAGCTACTTACGATCATTTAATGTGTCTATATGGAACGTTTTAAATAATCAAGTTATTCGCGATTTTTTGGGAAAATGCACCGAAATTTTGTCCTTACATAAAAGGTTAGAGAGAGGTTAGGTTAGATTTACATAAAAACTACAAGAATGCAAAATTGTTCTTAATGGACCATTAAACCAAACTACACCCTGTACACAATTTTTTAGATAGAATTTTTTGCTCCCCAGGGGCCTAATTCTTGAAAGCAAAATAGGCCCCGAATTAGGCCCCTGGTATCTTTTAAAACTCGGATCGGCGCATCGGATGGAATGTTCGCGATACAATAAACGTTTACTGGACGTACAGCGGGAACATTCTGTGCATACAGGAACATTCGAGAATCGATCGCCCACACCAATGAATAAAAAAATGTAAACATAGCAGGAAGGAGCAATACCAAACAAAGTGGGTGACAGAAACAAGGGGGAGGGGGGGGAGTAATATGGCGGCCGTCAATACTTGTTAATCTTGTCCACTGTACAACTTAATTTAAATTTGCAAAACTCAACTCTTAAAGAACCACAAACAAACAAAACAAACTAACACTATACTACAACAAATACAAACAACAAATTTTTGCGGGTTTGAAACTCCAAACTTTCAATGACTTTGCGTCAATTCAACTGCGCAGTAGGCGAATGCGCAATCAAAGATGGTGGACTTCTGAACGGGTTATAATTTGTATTATTGTTACCTCCTGATACTTGTTCTTTTTACTCATTGGCCCACACATACCTATAATAAAATAAGAGCAATAAAAATTAAGCCAGCTTTATTTTGTATTTCTACCTAAAGTCAATAAGCGACAAGCGCTTAGTTTAAATAAATTTAGTAGATTTATAACTGAATGATAAAGACTCAACTGTGAAACAGTATACATTATTCATCCAAAAACTAACATCTGGCAACACCGAAACTGTTTCCCCAAATGTTAATAGAATAGGTCAAAAAACTTGAAAACGCAATTTCCCGTGGTTTTAGGCAACCCGTAAAACAATTCTTCCCAGGGTCTTTCAGGTTGATGTTTTTTGTTTGTCACTGAACCAGTTTCCATGAATTTTTGCATCAACTTTAAGACATACTGATGACCAATTAATTTATCTGGATGGATTGCATTGAAAGCAGTCGTTATGTTTGAAATAAAAACGTACAATTTCTATTCTTTCGGCAGTCGTGTAAACCATATTGACAATGTTCCTTCAAAACGAACTTACAAGTTGACCGACTGAGGCAAAAACATGGAATGGAAAACAGGTATTCGGTAGTGTTATCAGCAGTTTGACCAAAATAACAAAAAAATTTTTTTATTTTTTTTGGTCTCAATTCAAAGCAAATGTACAAATAAAATAGTGCAATTAATTCCTTATGAAATACCCTTTCCAACGATGTGCCACACAGGGTATGGTGCCATTTGAAAACTTAGTGGGGGTGGCTATGGCGGCAAAGGGGCTGATGGCAGAAATTCAATTCCTACGTAAAGAGATGTCCCCCTTGCAATCTTTGTTGACGTGTCTTAGTATTTTTTAACAGAGAAATTATTTTGGAAGATATTCAGGGTGGCTACTTTTCATTGAAAAACCCTGTATAAGCCATAATCTACATGTTAAAAAAAGAAACAACTCGAAATTCGTGGATACCTAAAGTTAACAAGACCCAAACCATGGACAACGGACTGTTGTCCAAGCTGGATACCTTCCACCTGGGTTTTATATAGAGATGTGGCTTCGGAACAGTATCTGTTACTTTTGGAACAGGTTTTCTCTTGAAACAGTCTGGAACAGATTTTATTTAATAGGTAACCCTGTTCCCTGTTGCTGTTCCGACGAACTAATATCGGAACTCGAAACATGATTGAACATTGAACGAGAAACAGTTTACGATCGTTGGTTGTCACATTTAAAGCAACCGTTATTACTGCGCCTGCTTTGCGCGTTGTTTCCTGTTGTTATTTGTTTGTTGTGTTAAGAGAGTTTAATTTCTAAGTAGGAAATAAATGTATTTGGAAAAATATTATAACTCAAATTATGCTGTGTTATAATGTTTAACGTTTAATAGGTCATAAGTAAAAAAAACTTCAAATAAAAATATGTATTGCAACAAACTGTTTTAATTGCATATTGTACACCCGAGCACCCACTGTGACGTCATGCAGCGTATCGCTTTATCCTAAACTCGGCTGAATATCTTCGATCTGTCATTTCTGTTGTTTTGCGATGTCAACTAAAGGCGTGTTTTGGCTTGGCGTCAGTGTTTACTGGAGTGTTTACAATGCCTGTCTCATTTTAACTCATTCTGATGAAAAAAGACGCCCTATGCTACTACAACTTAAAACTCAGGTTAGTACTGCTGTCAAAATACGCCTTAAACTTCCGACTTGTCAGCTGTCAGCTTGTCACTATGCATTGCTAGCTTTTTGTCGTGTTGTCAAAAAAATTGCCATGCATGCAGCATGCAGCTTAAAATAATTGTAGTTTTTTTAATTTATATTACAATTATCTAATAATTGACGAAGATTATACACTAAAATCAAGGAAATGTAGAGTTTTTGATATGCATAAACATAATGGATACAACGGCTGCTAGCCCAGGTAAGATAACACTGATTACAGTGGCAAATTGATACATAACCTGTGTAACCAACATGGCTGCATTACTACAAATTTAACAAATCTTACAGAATCTTATCCCGTATATGCTGAATACTTCCCCATTTTTCATGTGGATGAGAAAGCACAATTTCTCTGAAGAAATTTTCGTAATTGAGGCCCATATTAGCCGCTAAGAAGTGCAACATATCCATAAAGTTGAAGAGCCAAATCATGTGCACTATCTACATTCCAATGGTGGATAAAAGAGTAAGTTTTAAGGTGACTTAACTGATTTTACTTAAATTAAAGGTGGGTTTATGCAGACGTTAAATTAAAGCAAGTTAGAATTATACTAAATGAAAGTAAGGTTTGTAGTTACATTCAATTTTCAGCATGAAATTAACAGCTAAGAAAAATATGGTTCTGGTGCGATTTAGATGCCACCTTATTTTTAGTTCTTTTTTTGATGAAATCCATGTCAGATTGTTTATTTAACTTTTACCAAAATAAGGGTGGATGAATCACTTTCACACAGGAAAAACTCCTATGGCATTCTCCATACTAAACATAAATGACTTGTTTTTGATCGGTACCAGCACCACCAGCCTGATTGTTGAATATTTTGTTTGGTGCCTAACAACCCTAGCAATGTTGTCAAACAGAACTGTTTTTCTGTTCAAAATTAGTAAAGTCATTCTAAAAATTGATTTTTAATTTCTTAAAATGGAAGTTTCCATATTTTTTCTCTTTTTGAGATCTTAATAATTATTGCTACATATATGAATCAGCCACTATGGTTAGCACTAGGTTACCATGCATCTTTTTCAATACATTTACAAAAAATAAACATTGCCCCTTGTACTAATCTGACACTAAGGTTAACATTGTCAACTGTAATTATAGATAGTAAAGTGTCACTTTGCATGTAAAAACTAAAAATACTTATTTAATTTACAAATTTTCAAGTTATTTAACTATTAAACCCTTCATGTACTTGGTGTAACCTGACCACTTTCAAAGGCATTTTTTTACTATTCTTTTCCCAACAAACAGCTCCAACCATCCGTTTTTGGGTAGAACTAAGTTAAATAAACAATATGACATCAATTTCATCAAAAAAAAAAAAAACAAAAATATGGTTGCACCTATATCGCACCAGACCCAAAAATATACAGGGTGTTACAAATTCGAGGCGTTAGCATTGCTATCTCAGAAACTATAGTTGCTAGAGCTTTGGTTAAATGGAGGCAAAGTTGCGCCAAAAAATGTTCATTACTTCCGGAGATATCTGATAAAAACCAAAAAAGTCAAATTTCTATTTTATTTTTTTACTACTTTATTATTGATTATTTTGGAAAATCAATGGCACCTTCTGGAGGCACTTTTTTATGCTCTTCAAGAAAACAGCTTTAGTTTTCAGCTCCGACGTTTCGTTTTTTAGATACCATCATCAACTTCGATTTTTCAAATACGGACCTGAACTTTTTATTTCATTTTTTAGGAGCTACAGACCTCCCAAAACTAATGATGTGCCACACTTGTCAAAAAATTATACCTAGTGTACTTAGGTACTTGTTTTTTTTTTTTAATGCATTTGTAATTCATATGTTGTCATAATGAGTAGATAATTTAGATTGATATGATTTAAGATTTAGGTTTTGCTCTTTTTAACACTAAAAATAAAGTTTAAGCTGTTTCATCAAAACTCAACCTCGAATTAAAAAACATGTGAGTATTTGAAAAATAAATAATTCACCAAAAAACCAACCAGCAATGAACCTAATTATTAAATTATATCAAACTAAATTATCTACTTATTATGACAACATATCAATTTCAATTGCTTAATTTATTTAAAAAACTTTAAGTACCAAGTACATAATACACTAGATATACTTTTTTGACAAGTGTGACACATCATTGGTTTCAGAAGGTCTGTAGCTACTAAAAAACGAAATAAAAAGTTTAGGTCGGTATTTGAAAAATTGAAGTTGATGATGGTATCTAAAAAACAAAACGTCGGAGCTGAAAACTAAAACTGTTTTCTTGAAGAGCATAAAAAAGTGCCTCCACAAGGTGCTATTGATTTTACAAAATAATCGCTAATAAAGTGGTAAAAAAATAAAATAGAAATTCGACTTATTCGGTTTTGGTCGGCTATCTCCGGAAGTAATGAAAATGTTTTGATTTTTTTTTACCAAATTATTTAGCAATAAAATGCGCAACTTTGCCTCCATTTAACCAAAGCTCTATCAACTATAGTTTCTGAGATAGCAACGCTAATGCCTCAAATTTGTAACACCCTGTATGCATGTGCCACACCAAGTTATTTTGTTTATCGGCATTGTCAAATTGGGTTTTTTGTACTTACGTTATTTAAATAAATTGCTTTCTGTATTTGTTCAGAACAATTTCTAACAAAGTTGTCCTCCTTACTGTCTAAGATCTCGGAAATAGTTTTCCAGGCATTTTGTTTAGCTAAATTGTTTTTATAATACAAATCATTTTTTGAATCATCATTTTTTGTTTAACAAGCTTTATACAGTGTGACCCATTTAGAATGGAGACACCCCTATAAAATTTTAGGTTATTAACCGATTTCAATGATTTTTTTTTTTTTTAAATAATTAGGAATGAAATGTCTATTACGGGAGAAAATTTTAAATATTTATTTCAGTTTTCAGGTCATATTACGATACTTTTTCTTGATAGAAAATGGAGAATTTTTATTAGCGATTTTTTTATTGAAAAAATTACTACGCCACTGGATCTATAGTGCTTTCAAATAGCTGTGACCAAATTTTTATTTTTATTTTTTATTTTTTTTTTGTTTTTTTTTTTTTTTTTTTTTTTTTGATTTTTTTTTTTAGAAATTAATCTATTAATAATTAATAATAAACAAGTAAATAGTAACACCATTTCTATGGCAACAGTTGATGAAGGGTGTTCTTTTGTGACCGTTAGCTTAGAGGACTTTTGAATTTTAATTTGTCATAACTTTGTTATTAATGAATGGATTTTCATGAAATTTTGGTCAGTGGCGTAGTAATTTTTTCAATAAAAAAAATCGCTAATAAAAATTCTCCATTTTCTATCAAGAAAAAGTATCGTAATATGACCTTAAAACTGAAATAAATATTTAAAATTTTCTCCCGTAATAGACATTTCATTCCTAATTATTTCAAAAAAAAAAAATCATTGAAATCGGTTAATAACCTAAAATTTTATAGGGGTGTTTCCATTCTAAATGGGTCACACTGTATTAGCTTGTAATCATATCATTTGGGAGTTGATTAATAGGTACATTGATATAAACTACTTTTGTTGTACTAATTTGTTTTCATAGATAAAAGGTTATTTTTTTACGTTTTGCTTAACTGTTTGATTACAGTTTTTGTTTTGTGTTTTGTTATTTGCCCAATTCACTTATGTCAGTTTCCCCAACTTTGGCTAAGTAGAGTATAAGGACATCATAGATAAGTTTAGTTTAGACTGTTTTTGCATAGTTAGTTATTTTGCATTGGATCTGTCACATTCAAGCTTCAACTTACCTAGTTGTACCTACTTGAATTTGCCTTAAAAGTGTCAGGGAAACAGGCATTAGGCCCATGGTGTGGTTATAACCTGCTTTAACTTTTTAACGGTTTGACCGATTTTAACAAATTTGGTATCGTTGAAAAGAGCATTCTTTGGGCAATAAGAATCAACCAAAATATAGTTATTTTAGTTGAACCTTTCTCCGCCAGGGGGCTAGTTTTGACACCATGACCCAAATACTAAAAAAAATCAGAAAAATCAAATGAAATGATATGACATTTTCTGTATGAAAAAGTAGCCAAATATCATCCAAATAGGCCAAGGATCGCGCGGTAAATGTTCTAAAACTATTTAATATTTAGCTACAAAATGAATAAGATGTTAAAGAGGCAATTGTGAGCCTAAATAGATTCATTTAGGCATTATTTAAAAAAATATATATCATCAGAACATTCATGTTGCTCCAAAGGGACTAAACTCATCCTGAACTTATTAAGTCACTTTAATATTACTCTTGAAATTCTTACTTACCTTTAGTTTAGAAAAGAAGCCTAAAACCCCAAATAAATATACTCTAACCAAATTACACATATTTTGGAACCATTAACAAAGATTTTTTGTCAAATTTGATGCCCCAAATCTATCATTTTGCGTAAAATTTTAAACTGTTTGTTTTTGCGATATTTTATCTCTGGGGAAGGATTAAGGATATATAGTCTTTGCAACAAGGCCAACTTTCCGTGAGGATATGATTGCAAGAATTAGAAATGCCACCTTGAACATCCCAAGAGCTGAAATTGAGGCGTCTTCAGATGTGCATTCAAAATAACGGAGGCCATTTTGAACACCTGGGTAGCCATTAGATCTCTTTCTTTTTCCTCTCATGGGTTTTATTAAAAAACAAAAAAAAAAAACAGTTTAAAATTTTACGCAAAATGATTTGGGGAATCAAATTTGACAAAAAAACTTTGTTAATGGTTCCTAAATATGTGAAATTTGGATATAGTATATTTATTTGGGTTTTTAGGCTTCTTTTTTAAACTAAAGGTTTCCAAGAAGGAATTCCAAGAGTAATATTAAAGTGACTTAATAAGTTCAGGATGCGTTTAGTCCCTTTGGAGCAACATGAATGTTCTGATGATATATATTTTTTTAAATAATGCCTAAATAAATTCTATTTTTAGACTCACAACTGCCTCTTTAACATCTTATTCATTTTGTAGCTAAATATTTAATAGTTTTAGAACATTTACCACGCGATCCTTGGCTTTCAAAGATCCATTAATCTAATTTTTCCAATATTTGATGTTAGGATCGAGATTTTGAAAAACGGTTTTCCCTGGCCTATTTGGATGTTATTTGGCTACTTTTTCATAAAGAAAAAGTCATCACTTTCATTTCATTGTTCTGATTTTTTTTAGTATATTTGTCATGGTGTCAAAACTAGCCCCCTGGCGGAGAAAGGTTCAACTAAAATAACTATATTTTGGTTGATTCTTATTGCCCAAAGAATGCTCTTTTCAACGATACCAAATTTGTTAAAATCGGTCAAACCGTTAAAAAGTAAACAATTGAACACCCCACACCATCTTTGTTTTTGAAATAAATGAAAATTTTATTTAACGAAAATTATAGATAAACTGGTTCTCTTTCAAAATGTGAAAAAAACTTTTTAGTTTATTATGGGAAATTTAGAGAAAATGCGATTTTAAAATTTAAGATGGCAGTTACGCCCTCTGGTGGTTATTTTTAGAACTTGAAAATATTTTCCAGCGATTCTTCATGGCCCAATAATTTTTTTTACACCAAAGTCCTACGACGAACGGCTCTCGAGATATGGCCGAGAAACAGTCTTATTGGGTCACCGGGTACTTACATAAATTTGTCTTGAAAGTGTGGGGGAAACAGGCATTAGGCCCACAGAGCCCTTTGTCGGAAAAATCTGACAAAGGAAGAAAACATTAATCAAGATAAGATGTAATTGACATTTGTCATTTGTCCAAATCCTATTCAGGCTATGTGCTATAAGCAAATAATAATAATAAGTAATATTAAGTTAAGAAAGTTAAAAGTTGACCAACTTCTTAATTTAACTTAACTAAACTTAACAGAAAATTCAGTTGCATAAATGTCCAGATGCCATTACACATGTTGATGTTTCTTAGTACTAAATTAGTTTAGCTTAATTCTATTTTAATGTCCTGCATAAATTCACCTTAACATTAAAATTCAGCATTGCATTCATTTTATTGCTAAATAATTTGGTGAAAAAAATTGAAAAAATTTTCATTACTTTGGGAGATATCCGACAAAAACCGAAAAAGTTTTGGGAAATCAATGGCACCTTCTGGAGGCACTTTTTTATGCTCCTCAAGAAAATAGTTTTAGTTTTCAGCTCCGACGTTTCGTTTTTTAGATACCATCAACTTAATTTTTCAAATACGGACCTAAACTTTTTATTTTGTTTTTTAGTAGCTACAGACTTTTCGAAACCAATGATATATCACACTTGCCAAAAAAATATATCTAATGTATTACGTACTTGGTACTTTAAGTATTTTAAATAAATTAAGCAATTAAAATTGATATGTTGTCATAATGAGTAAATAATTTAATAATTAGGTTCATTGCTCCTTTGAAAAAAAGATAGTTTCTTATAGTACTTTTCAATTCATTAATTTAAAAAAATATGTTTTTGGTTAATTATTTATTTTTCAGATACTCACATGTTTGAATTCGAGGTTGAGTTTTGATGAAACAGCTTAAACTTTATTTTTAGTGTTAGCGCAAAACCTAATTCTTAAATCATGTCAAACTAAATTATCTACTCATTATGACAACATATGAATTCCAAAGGCATATTTAAAAAAAAAATAGGTACTTAAGTACACCAGATATAATTTTTTGACAAGTGTGGCACATCATTAGTTTCAAGAGGTCTGTAGCTACTAAAAAACGAAATAAAAAGTTCAGGTCCGTATTGAAAAATTTAAGTTGATGATGGTATATCTAAAAATCGAAACGTCGGAGCTGAAAACTGAAACTATTTTCTAGAGAGAAGAAAGAAGAAGAGAAAAGAGCCTAAAAAAGTGCCTCCAGAAGGTGCCATTTTTTTCCAAAATAATCAATAATAAAGTAGTAAAAAAATAAAATAGAAATTTGACTTTCGCTTTTTGTCGGATATCTCCGGAAGTAATGAAAATTTTTTTTAACCAAATTATTTAGCATTAAAATGCGCAACTTTGCCTTTTAACTAAAGCTCTATCAACTATAGTTTCTGAGATAGCAATGTTTTTGCATCAAATTTGTAACTGTACAAACCATATTTTAAAAATGCTTTGTTATGAAATTAATGAAATCCTAGAGTGTTAGTTCTGTGTTATTGTTTGGGGTTTAAGGCCTCCTTTCTCCTTCCACAAACTTTTTAATGGTGCCTCAATGATTTTTTTATGAAATATTCCTGTTAATTTAGAAACTTTTTTGCTTCTTTAGTTTTTTCTGTACCTGTCACAGTTTTCGAGAAAATAACAAATTCACAATTTTACAAATTTGTCAGAAAAAACACCAATTTCTCTATC
Source organism: Ips nitidus (assembly GCA_018691245.2). NCBI lineage: Eukaryota > Metazoa > Arthropoda > Insecta > Coleoptera > Curculionidae > Ips > Ips nitidus. Next base: position 4,616,920 of record CM042803.1, on the reverse strand, counting down.
AATGTGCATTATAAAATTGAGATATTTTTTCTGAAAATAAAAATTCAATCTGCTTGAAAACAGTTACCGATACTGAAGAAATAAATGATTTTCTTCCAAACACCCTGTATTTCTTTAACAAAGCATTTTTGAAATATGATCTATACAGGGTAATTCAAATTCGACCCTCACCATTGGGATCTCAGAAACCATAAGAGATACGAGAAAGTTTAAATTTGGGTAAAGTTGCGCAATTTAAAGCTCAACCAAATACCGTTTTAAAAATTTCGATTTTCCGAGTGCTTCCGAAGATATCCGAAAAAATCTGTAAATTTGATTTTTTGTTTTTATTTATTTCTAACCTTATTTGAAGAGATATCCCAAATCTAAAAGCATCTTTTCTTTGTCATTTTCCCCAGCTATTCGATGATAGATTCCAATTTGCCAAACGACGTTTCATTTTTTGGCAGTCATCATCAATTTTCTTTTTTTTTATGGGCGCCATATTGGATTTTTAGCCCACCAAATAGTATGTTTTATTCTGATTTTAGTGATGTATAATGACTTATGATCTGCTTCATAAATGACAAAATAAAATTCAATAAAAACTAATTCTACTTTAGTTGGCTTTGAGTTAATGAGCCGTTTTATGAAATGTCATTATTTGACAGTACTTGTCAAACACGATAATTCGGACGATTATTTGAGCAAGTCAAGTTAAAAATGTATATAGAAAAGAAACCGGCGCACAAAATGTTATTATTATACAAGGATTGCTGCAGAATTTAGGTTAATCAGAAGAGATTTGGTAGCATCTATCACTTAAACCGGTCATTTATGTTTCCAAGAGAAAGATCATCATTTTAGGAACTTCATTTTTTGCCAAATTGATTTTTTTTGTAATGTTAAGTGCAAGTTTAAATAATTTAATATGGGATTTTGAAAAACATCAAATCAAGCTATGTTTTGGTTAAGTTTTAACTAAATAAAGTTATGTGGTGCTGTTGGCTTACTGATTACAATTGGCTTGCTCTCATATTATTAACTTAGTATCAAATTTGTGTTAAAGCTTAAAATAATATTGCCTCGTTTTTCCTCATTGTGTCTAAGTAGGTTCAGGCCAATTGCGTGTGACAAGTACTACCAAGTAATCTTCATAAAACCTCTCATAACCTCAAAGCCAACAAAGGAAAAATTAGTTTTTATTCAATTGTTTTGTTATTTATGAAGCAAATCATAACTGATTATACATCACTAAAATCAGCATAAAACGTACTATTTGGTGGGTTAAAAATCCAATATGGCCCCCATAAGAAAAAAGAAAGTTGATGATGGCTGCCAAAAAGCGTCGGCCGGCAAATATAAATCTATCATCGAAAAGCTGGGAAAAAGTGGCAATGAAAAGATGCTTTTAGTTTTGGAATATCTCTTCAAATAAGGTTAGAAATAAATAAAATTAAAAATTAAAATTTTCAGTTTTTTTAAATATCTTCGGAAGTACTAGGAAAATCAAAATGTTTACTACTGCATTTGGTTGAGCTTTAAATGACGCAACTTTGCCCCAATTTAAACTTTCTCCCAATGGTGAGGGTCGAATTTGAATTACCTGTATAGCAAACTGGCATTATTTCTTGATGTATAATCGATGATTAAGATTTTTTGCAATTGTTAGAAAACACCATGTATGTACTGTTGTCTAAAGACATGTTTAAAGTAATAGTAATAATGAGGTATAGTCTGATTATTATAACTTTAGTTGCATGTAAATTTACACAACATGACAATAAGATATGGAACACCGTTTTCCTCTTTAATGAGTTGAAGTGTAAAGTAATGATCTGAAGTTTAAACCACACTTTTGTCTGGTTACTTACATGATTATTTCAGGCAACTACTAAGCAAGGGCCGTTTTGACATACAAAAAAATGACCTATAAATCAATTTTTTTTTAAGATTATTTTTTTATTAGACCTTTGTTAACTTTTCTACATAATCGCCATTTAATTTCTAGCACCTTGACATACGGACAATAAAAGCTGTCTAAACTAGAGGATTTGCTTAATTAGTATATTAAGTGAGGCGGTCATTTCCGTAACGTTGTGAGTGACAAATTATAAAATTTTCAGGAGGTAAAAAATACATTTTTTAATGAAATAGGTTTAATACGTTTAAAGGTATTATATTGCCACGACTAACGTGACGTGTTGAATTGAATGCAAGTTTACTGCCTGGGATCTCGTTTCAGTGTGAAATAAAACACATAGTTACACACCATTAAATTTTATTAAATAAGTTCCTTAACCTAAACAACTCATAACTTACTAACTAATAAAATAAGCGGTTTACTAATCTTATAAAAACGTTACTAACTTCCAATAAAATCTTAATTAAATAGGTGTAAGATCAATACACAAAAATAAAGTACAATAGTAATACTTACACTTCTAATGCAGATAGAATCTTGGAGAGAGGCTTGTCACTTGTAGCGCCATTTTCCGAGTTTCTGCTCGGCAAAGCAGGACTGACTGAAATGATCCCCTCTCTGGGATATAACTTCGTTCTTATAACATGCCAAACACTGGTTCCACCGATGAGAAGCTTCCAGACTTAGTCTCCTTTAGCCGACCAGTCGTGACAACCTTTCGACCCTCGCTATTTCGCATAATTTACAACCCAGCATCCGGTTATACTATGTGCATTTTTTCGATATCTTGGCTCATTTTTTACGAAATACTAAAGTGAGTTTTAGTTTTTTGAAGCTGCATCGTTTTAAAGCGTTCTAATCCTACTTCAGGTTTGAGTACATTGGTCTGATTCCATCCAGCGACCTCACTATGTCCTTAAGCCACCATCACAATACCGAATTTACCTTTCGTTGTTGAAGTTGCGTAGCTTTTGAAATTTGTTTGTATTGAGTTTTACAGCGCCTTAAAAATAAGCATTTTCGGCGTTTTCACGCCAAAGTTACATTTTCTCTACAATTAATTCGAGAAAAAGATAGTTTTCGGAGTAGAATAATGAAAAATAAATTGCTAGCAATTGCTCAACCCTACGTTTCATATAATTGCATAGCGGTACATACAACGTCATGACTTGCATCTCTCTTTTTATTGCGAAACATGCTTTACTCGTATTGTTGACAGTTACCTTCAAAGATTTATGAAAATATCTGCCGCGGTTTTGAAGAAAAATAAATTCAGATTTGTTTATCCAAATTTAAGCAGCCTGTATAATAGGTTTTTTAAGGCCTTTTAGTAATAATTAGTTGTTTTAAAGTATGTCTTTGCACCATAATTATTTAGCAATAAAATGCGCATCTTTGCCTCCATCTCTCTCTATCAACTATAGTTTCTGAGATAGCAATGCTAATGCATCGAATTTGTAACACCCTGTGTAATAATTTTTTTAAACAAAGTCGGAATTAAAAGTTTTTGAAAATGTTAGTTGGTTGTTACGCTTATTTGTAGGTACCACCTCACTTGTTAAGGTGCGGTAATAGTATATTCAAAAACTACTTTGCTTAATGCACACTTTACACTTTTTGGTCGGCTGTTGTTGAATTATTATAGGGGTTAAGGCAATGTTCAGTTGGATGATTAAAATAATTTTTCCTACGATCGTGTGGAAAAGTGTACTTTGCCCTACGATTTTTCAAAGCGGAAGTAGCACTTTTCCGCTCTAGTGCGGTAATAGTATATTTTATTAGTACAAAAATAAAGGTTTTTCCGTGCGCGTATAACCAATTCAGGTGTGAGGCAAAGCCGAACACCGGAAGACATGCAAGCACGGAAAACCTATTTTTGGACGAATTATGAACGATATTTTTCATTATACTTCTTTAAAAACGATGGAATAAAAACCAGACTTAAGAAAAAAATGTCGACCCGAGTGTATTTATTGTACTCTTGCTATACTGTGGTAATGATTCCATCGTTCATGTTGTTTTGGTGTATTATAATTTGAAAGTAACTAAAATTAAAGGATTTTGTATTATATTCTTATATTTGATTTCGGAAGATTTATTACTCTTTTTTAAAATAATTGTTTCAAAACTATAAAATTTTTATCCTGCATTCTAAACAAAAATTACAATTAACAAAATTTCTTATTTAAAATTAAATATAAAAAATCTCAACTTTCTCGCTTATTTTCATAGATATAAAGTTGTGTTTTTTGCGACAGTTTGCTACTTTTGTTTGAAATTACACATGGCTACAGCAGAATTCTCATAACATTTTTTTGTTAGGGGACAATTAAAAAAATATCACTTTTGAGGTATCTCAGATATAATTTAAACTTTTTGAAGAAGTTAAAACGGATTTTTAAAGACATGTTCTGTAGGATCCAGTGGCGTAGTAAATTTCTAGCGTCGTCGGTTTTTGAACTATGATACAAACATTTGATTTTTTTTTAATGGAAACACTATGATTTAAAACCGCGAATATTTTTTGTCATTATTAAAAATTCCATTGTTGAACTGACGCTTTAACGGAATCTAGGAACTGATATGATGTGGTATAGTGAAGTTTTGTTTTTTTTTGGGACGCTATTAATACGTTCCAACTCATAGACTTGAGTACAGATGTCACCCGATATTGCATGGGTTTTGTTCTTTGGTTACCAACCCTCTATGGCCTGATGAGCCGTAGTACGGCGAAACGCATCAGAGGATTGGGATTAATAAACAAAAAATAAAATCTTACCATTTTTGTGGTACGTTGTGAGTTAGGCGTAGGACTGTCAAACGCAGATTTTTATACCGATATGTTTTATTTATAAAATAATCACCTTTTAAAAATCGCAGAAGCAAGTGTTGGTTTTGCAAGCTTTGAAATTGGTTTCAAAATACATACTAAAATTAATATATTTTTTTTGTTCCAGATATTGTCCCGGTGGTGAGAAGCAAAACTAGTCGTCCAGGTGAAGAGTGGAATTCCTATTTTTTTATTAATAAATTGAAGATGAAGGCGGGGGTTGTGGGTAGTTTTATTTGCTTTATTGTTCTGCCATATGCAGCATTGAGCAATTACCGAGAACATATATTTTAGTTCCACATTAATGAAAACGTATTACTACTGTTACGTAATTTATTGATTCGACATCTTCACAATATTTGGCTCAAGAATTTTCATTTAATGTCCGAATAAATGGCGAAGTATTAGGAAAAGTGTCATTCTTTTTAATGTCAATCTACGCATGGCGAACTGAGTAACTGTGCAGAAGTTGACATTGGGAGTGAACATAGACCAGCAATCAGCCATTTATATCTATCAAACGTACGATTTACTTTTCAACTGATTGACATTCTGCAGCAAAATCAATCGTGGAATAAATACGATTGCCATCTTTTTTATAAAGGAAAATTGCATATTATGTCAACATTTACAATAGTATTTTGTATTAAATTTTGCAGACTTAAAAGTTCTGGTTTATCACTTAACGGTGAAAAGAATTCGGGACAGGAGGGCATAATGCTAGAACGTATGCAAAGTTCTGCTTTCACCATTTCAGTTATATAACTGGTTCATTAAGTTGAAAATCTATCCCATAAGCATTGCTACAAGGAACTGATATCACTATCTGAACTAGTGGTTTCAAAGTTAGATCTTCCACATTTTTGATAAAGTGCACCACTTGTCTGCGGCAGAAATATTATCGTTTATGAAAGACGGAGATGCCTTTTTCGAGCAGACAAAATTGTTTAAGCTCTCCACTTGGTTTTCATTAAACCATTCCATCAATTGGAAAATAATACACATTCCTTGTTGTAGCGTGCTGTTGAATCCAAAGGTGACAGAACCAGTTTGTTGTTACACCTAATAACCTAATATACAATGTTACTTAAGGCCGTTTTACAGTTAGCAAGTTTCTTGGCAATTTTCTTGCCGCAAGTTTTTGACCTAGAAAAACTTTCCAGCAATTTTCTTGCTTATTCGCATTACACTTGGCAAATTTATTGCCACAATAAAATAAATACTGCCAACAAATAAAAACTAAATATCCTAACTTCAATTTGTTTTGATTGATGGTTAAGTTAACCTAACATTTGTACATGTCAAAGTTGTATCCATTCTGTGTTGTTGTTTGAATACTTTGAATATGATGAACCGTAACAAAAAAATCGTGCTAAAGGAAATGTTCAGTTACCTTTTGAATTTGATGAAGATAAGGAAAAATTTAAAAACTTTCTCAGGATGGATGAACAAGTTTTTACAATGCTTCTTAAAAAAATTCACCACAGGATTACTAAAAATTCTTTTTTGAGAGAAACAATATCTCCAAAAGAAAAACTTATTATTACGTTACGATACCTGGCAACAGGAGAGAGTTTTCTTAGTTTGATGTACAATTATAGGATTTCAGAAAGCACAATTTCTTTATTTATTCCTATTGTGTGCAAATCAATATATGAGGAATTAAAAAGTGAATATTTGAAGGTAACTTTTGATATGTGTATCAAACAACCCAGTATTGTTGTTTGTGTTACCATTACATTACAGGTTCCCTCAACTGCAGCAGAATGGTTAGACATTGCACAAGACTTTGAAAACATGTGGCAAACTCCTAATGTAATAGGTGCTTTAGATGGTAAACATATAATAATCAAAGCACCTACAGATCAAGGATCTGCTTATTTTAATTATAAGAAGCAGCATAGCATTGTTTTGTTGGCACTGGTAGATGCCAAATATAACTTCATCTACATAAATGTTGGGATGAAGGGAAGGCTGTCAGATGGTGGAATCTTTCGTGAAAGTGACCTTTTCAAAGCCATTCAGCAAAATACCTTAGGACTTCCAGAAGATAAACCACTGCCAGGCAGATCAAAGTTGGTGCCACATGTTATTGTAGCTGATGCTGCATTTTCATTATCTATGAATATTCTTAAGCCATATCCATTTAGAAACATGACTCAAGAGCAGAGAGTGTATAATTATAGAGTGAGCCGTGCAAGAAGAGTAGTGGAAAATGCCTTTGGAATTTTGGCAAATCGTTTCCGAGTGTTACTTAACACAATTCCTTTAGTACCTGAAAAAGCAACACTTATTACTCAGTGCTACTGTGTGCTTCACAATTTTTTAAGAGCAAATAATTCTCGGTACTTAGGAACCAATTTGGAGCTAGAAATTGATAAAAGATATCGATTTGTTTATGGTTTAAGCAAACAAAACTATGGTCGACCAAAGAATGAAGCACTTCAAGTCAGAGAGGAATTTAAAGAATATTTTAATACTTGTGGTAGAGTTCCATGGCAGGATAACATAATTTAAATAACCCCATTAATTTCTAAAATGTTGTTTATTTAATATAAAACCTAGAATCTTTTTATCTTAGTTTATTTGCTTTTGCTGATTACCAGAAGCCTGCAGTTTCATTATAATAATTAAAAGCTGGATGTCAAGATGTAAAATACAGTTATATTTTTGTATTTTTAAAATTACAGGATAAAATGAAAACAAACAACCTTACATTATATGTAAACACAGAAAAAAAAAAGAAATTAAAATTAAATATCCATGTCACGGTTTTGAACCCTTTGTTTCTTTTTACCGTCATATACAGCATTAAAAATTGTTCGCTTGACATCCTCGAGTATCTCTTCGTCGGTTATATGCTGCATCTCTTCAGCAATAGTCCTATAGTTGTCAAAAGTAACCGTTTACTGTAATGATTTAAATAAGTAAACTATTGCACAACCTACCTTGCAAAGGAGCCATGTTTTAATGGTTCTTCAGCAACTGCATCCTTCAATGTGGTTGCAGCTGAGTTAAGCAAGCCAGTTATCGCTTGGTCTTTCAGGCGTAGGTCCTGCTGCTGCTGCACTAGCACCACGCTTTCTCTTGAAAGTATGGGCTGCTGTATCAAGGGAAGATGAAGGCCTTGAAGTTGTGGGTACAGAGGTGGGCGAAAATAAAGGCTCATCTATCCCAACCCCAGCATCTGCCAATTCTTCAATTGTTCCCTCAAATATAGTTTCTGGTTCTCCCTTATAATAAAATTAAACAACAATATATTATGTACTAATAAAATTTACTATATTACCCACCTGCTGTTCAGGATGTGATGCTCCTGACTCTTGAGATGCTTAATTGCTTTGCCCAGGATTTACAATGTTCCCCAGTTGCAGAAAATTTAGCAATTCAAAACACCACCACTTTGGTACATATATCCCATCTGTTCCTACACCTGACACTTCACTTTTTTTTATTTTATTGAGTTCCGCATAATATTGGGTTCTCAGTCTTTTAATCTTGGTTTTAACTTCTGAAATACTCAAATTGGTGAGCATTTTAGAGTTTAGTTCTTCAGTTATTTTATGGAATGCACTTTCTCTGGAGATTTTATTTTGGTAACTGGCATCGGAAGTGATGTAAAGGCATCCATGTTGCTCATACAGTTCAATTAGTGTTTGCACTGCAGAGCGTGGCCAGTCATAACTTGCATCTTTTTTGCTGAAATGTTTTTTATTAGTAGAGTAATTATACCTATATTATACTACTACTATACCTATATTGTACTATTATTATACAAAACACACTAGATTACCTGCACATTTTAGCTTTTTGATTTGAATATCAAACCACAAACCGAATAATAAAAACTGCAAAAAAAATTCTAAACAACGACAGGGACTGACTGACAACACAACACACAATGAGCTTTTCACCCTTCACTTCACCCCTCCCCAACAGTTCTTTGTCACGAAGAGAAACAACCTAAAGATCTAAAAGTTACTGTTACTATAAAAATCCCCAAACTTGCCGGCAAGTCAAAAGAAAAATCGAGCATGACCGATCTCTCGGCAAGCGCAAGAAACTTGCCGAAATTGATCAGCTGTGTCAGTACTGCGCATGCGTTGGCAAGTTTCTTTCCGCTGTGGAAGTGTAAAACGGCCTTTAGAAGTTTCAAATAATGAATGTCAAATAGTATTCTTTTAAAACTTGCCAGGATGAATGGGTTTTCTCGGACAAGTTAATTAACCCAAATGATCCAAAAACTATTTTAAAAAAAAAACCTTTTTTTTCTTTAGAGGCCGATTATTTAGGGCGTGTCTAGAATATCATTCTTATAAAGGGTGTTTCAAAAACATTTGCTTATTTTATGCAATAAAAAAAAATACTAAACATTTTTTTCTAAATAAATTTATTACCAAAGGAAAGCCTCAACATTAAATTTTTATTTATGGAAAAGAGTATTGGATAAATGAGCACCGTTCAAGTTTTCACACTCTCGTAATCTCGAACCGAAGTTTTCGATCACTCTCTGAAGCATTGCACGAGGAACAGCGTTAATTTCATCTGGTATTTTTTGCTTCAATTCTCTTAAATCCTGTGGCGGTGGGGTGTATACCTTACTCTTGAGGTGTCCCCATAAAAAGAAATCTGCTGGTGTCAAATCGGGACTTCTTGGTGGCCAGTCTCCTCTGCGACTGATGATCCTCCCTGGGAATAACTGATCAAGAGCATCCAAGGAAGCATTCGTGACATGAGGAGTCGCTCCATCTTGTTGGAAAAACGTGTTTCTATTGTAGCCACCATGATTCTGAATTGCAGGACTTAAAAAAGTCTTAATCATGTGGCAGTAGCGCTCAGATGTAACAGTTTGAGCTTGACCAAGATTGTCCTTAAAAAAATACGGGCCAATGATTCCTTGCCTTGACATAGCAGCCCAGACAATAACTTTAGGCGAGTGTAATGGCGTCTCATAAAGATTTTGCGGGTTCTGCTCGGCCCAATATCGGCAGTTCTGTTTGTTAACATGTCCGTTAAAGTGAAAATTGGATTCATCAGAAAACCATATGTTGTTGCAACCGTTGAAGTCCTCTCTCATTATTCTACAGAACTCTGATCGATTAGCGGGCTCCTGCGATTTTAATTCTTGTGTGATAACAATCTTGTATGGATGGAAATGCATATCCTTGCGAATAATGCGATGAACAGTCGACTTATGCAAAATTAAAGACGCTGCACGCAATCTTAATGATTGCCGGGGATCCTCGTTAACGAATTGGCGTACACGTTCAATGTTTTCGTTCGATCTCGCTGACCTTGGGCGTCCAGGCGGTTTACTACTCATTGTGTTTCCACTGTTCTCGAACTTTCTTATACAATATTTAATCAAATTTGCACTTGGGACATCTCTCATTCTTGCTATGTTAAAATGATTCCTGTACAAACGACGCACAAGGACATAAGAATCATTGTAAAACGCTCCATTGCAACTAAAACTTAGCAATGTTGCCAAACGTTTGCCAACTATCTCCTTCCTCCGAACCATGCGTATTGCGCCATAGGACAGATCCAAAAACGAAAATATTTCTGAGACACCCTTTACTTAATTTTTGCTGGACACGAATCACCACCTAACAATAATTTTAATGTTTCTAATGCCCCTGGCTCAATATTTGGTTCATTAAATAGTCAAATTCGTCTATTTACACAATCATGTAATGGAAATGAAGTATACTTATTAAAGTTTCCAATTTGACTAAAGTTAAAAAAATAATGAATTAAACAATCTATAAAATAAGATTTCCCTGATCCAGGAGGTCCTAAAATATGTATAGTATTAACTTTTGGGTTTTTTTATCAATAACATTAATACAATCAGTTAAAAAATTTAAAATACTTGTTTCATCATTATTATATTGAAAATGCAGAAGTTCATTTAAAACTTGTACTGAATCTTTAATAGATTAATAATAATCATCTGTATTACCATGAAAAGCTGCATACAATGGAGTTTTGTTACTTATCCACTCATAAATATCATTTATACCTTTTAGAATTAAATAAATCCATAGCAACTTGTATTGAAGCGTGAACATTTGCAGAACCCGCTTGCCCAGGAACAAACCGGAGGATGTGGACAAGGTCAATGTGGAAGATCCACCGTTATATTTTGTTCCCATTGTTGCTTTAAGCATTGCTGCAGATTCGGTTCTAGTGACGTTTGGCAAAATGTCGTGAAGTAGTCGTGCTCCTTTAAGAGATCTACGAACTTCGGAAATGAAATTGTGTATTCGTTGAATTTGTTGCTCCCCGCTAGTTTGATTTGCTTCTTTATTTTCTGGAGTGGTAGTAAAAAGGTCTTTAATGAGCGTTTGCCACCTAAGTTGTTTTCGTTCTGCATGATTACTTGCGTTAATTCTAACCATTGTAATATCAGGTAAAAAGGAAGTTGCTCCACTTGAATGGGCCAAAGAAGTTCCAGCAAATTCAGAAGACAGGAAATCTCGCATGGTGCCATCATTGAATTGGTTAGTTGAGGTGGTGAAACGTCTTCACAATCGCTATAAAATATTTAATCTTCACGTGCGCTCCATAACTTTACAATTTCTCGAGGCTTACTAATTTCTCCCCAATAACATATTAAAGAATTATCATTATTGCACGTATCTACAGCACAAATATTGCAATTTAAGTGGCATTTAGTATGTTCGTGAACCAACATTAAACTTACATCTTTAACAAAGAATCATTATAGTTCCATTTGATTCTATCATAGCTGAATAGTAATAATTGCAAAATGATAACATGGTATGGTGTTGTGTTGGACGATTCCACAACCACCAATTTTCTTGTGCTTCAGTAATTTTTCCAGTTCCATTTTGTACACGCATATCTTCGGGTGCTTCATAGAAATTATTTATTTCTTTGATTTTCTTTAAAATTTCATTATTGGGGTAAAATTCGCAGCAACGATATCTATCACTTACGACATCTTCACCAGTTTCTAAGTCTGCTTCTGTTTCACTATTTATCGGCACTTCTGGTGATGTAACAACGTTGCACAATTCTTCTAAAGCTTCTGCACAATCACTAACTGCTGGTGAAGTAGACATGGTTTAACGTGTTGGAGCAATCTGCTTTTTAAACTGTTTGGAAGAAACTATAAACTCAAAATTATCAAAGTCGTGTAAATCATAAGGTAATTCCAAATTTGATACTAATTTTAATTTTGTCAACTCATACCTTAAGTGCGTGCCTTGGGGTAATTATGTTTGGATGCAATATATTTTGCTTTGAAAATAAGATTGATGCTATCATTACATCAAATTCTTCGTTTAGTTCATTGCATAATTGACTAATTAAGCTGAGATGATCAGTAACCGTTTGACTGTAAGTTAAGGAGTTGATTCCTTTTACAGTATTTTTAGAGAAATTATTGAACTTTAACATATTTTCATTAAGTCTTTGTTCGTTAAATTGGAGAGTAGATGCAGTTTTATTATAATCACTAATGGCGTCAGACATTACGTGAGCTTGTTGTTTCATCAATAACTGCATGTCGTGATTTTGTTGAGCGACGGCTTCAATGGTTTCTGTGTAAAATTTTGCATCATCGGCATCAAGAGTTCCAAAAAGCCATTTGATAGCATATGAAACACCGTCGAATAATTCGCGTCTAAACCTTTTGACGTCATCGTGACCAGTAAGGTGGCAAATCAAATCGAATTTATCATTTAATTTATCAATATAATGTTCTATAAGTTCTAATGATTATTTACAAGCGAATTTTAGATTACTGCTTTGGTCTTTAGTTTTATTACTTCTTTTACTATCAATTTTCGAAACACATCGAAACACACGTATACATCAGGATTATTTTCAGGTTGATACACGTATAAAACATTGTTGATTATTGCAGTGAGACATTTCAGAGACACATTAGCGTTAAATTCATGTGACGATAAAAGGTTTTTATTGAATGATTGTTACAATACCCTTCCGTGGGGGGCACTATAAAATAAAAAACAATGTTGCTGCTCCTGCTGTAAGAGAGAGAGTTTTTGTGGAAAATAAAGAACCAAAAGTATAAAAAACACATTTATTCTTCTCGTGCTCCCCATAATTTTATCATTTCTAATCGTTTATGTATATTGTTGCCCCAATAACAAGAAAAATTTAAATTATAAGCGTTTGTAGCTTTACAACACACATCGCAAATCATATGAAAAAAGTCATGTTCATGCACTAGCAAAAAAGACACTCCCTTGTAGTGATAAGCAACTTTTTTGTAAAACTCATCAACAAAACCTTCATGACATTCAATGCAAATATTCATAATTAAATTTATAGATCTTATCTCAAGAACATAATGGAAATTACAAAACACTATTGATTCATGGTGTCGTACAGCACGATTCCATAACCACCAATCCCTATCGCGTTGATTAACAACTCCAGTAATATTTTGGACACGCTTGTCAACTGGAACTTCATAGAAATCATTCACTTCCTTTATTCTTAATGTCACGTCAATATTTGGATTATAAGTGCAACAGCTATACGTCTCACTTACGACATTTCCTATTTCGTCTTCTAAGGCGCTGTCGTTATTATTTTGGTTTTCTTCTCCCAATAACAAGAAAAATTTAAATTATAAGCGTTTGTAGCTTTACAACACAAAAGTTAATAATTCAACAATTGTACTTACATGAATAGATAAGCTAAGGACTTAGCATTTTCTGGCGGCTGGCTTGGTCACTTTCGTGTTGGACTACTTAACTTGATCTTCTTTCCTCGAGGAGAGTCGACATCTCGACTTCTTGGTTCAGCTGGTCGCACTACTGTCGATTGGTTCACACTCATCCAATACTGCTGAAATCGGCGTATTTTATACCCGATTGATCGGCTGACGTAGTTTGTTATTGTTCGCCTGTTTTTCATATTTCTGTAAAGCAGGTGGTGGTGACTCATCACCGATACGATGCACTAGGTGCATCCTGGTGCGACCTTGCCTCGTGCGAGTTAACTATTTCGATATGGCAAGGCCGTTTTTAAAAAGAACTAAAATTTACTAATTACGTTTATTGTGGTTAATCTAACTAGTCTTAGAGCTTAAAATGAAGTCCCTTAATAATTAACATAAAAATAATTTTATTCAATATAACTGCATTGTCAGCATCTGGCTTATTCAGCGGAACTCGTACAGGACCGTCACATAACTCCTTCATCCCTTAGATTCAACTGTATGGTACTGGGAAGTTGAATAGGCGGTTCCTCAGGAGTAGCATTCGTTGGTCTTCTATGGCACTGGGTTTGACCAAATTTTCTATAGCAGGAATATGCAATTGTTGACATTAGAAAGCCATAAATTAAGATGGTCCAAACGGAAGGATTTTTGGAAACTCCGATTGGCACTATGCTTCGCAGATAGTATTTGTGTTCGAAGCTCCTGTAGTCCATCCAATTTCAGGTCGTTCATCTTAAAGTCTAGTTTTAAAGAAGGCATCAAATTGGGTAATTCACCAAAATCCGGAAACAGTATCGACATGCTGGCATTTGAGGTTTTTTCGTCCGTGACGATGAATTGATCATTTATTGAGAATTCGCAGCCTCTAGGAATGTCAACAATGTAGGTACCAAAAAGGTTCAATGCTTCAATCTGTGTTGGACATTGCAATTTGACCTTTTGTTTCTTTGGACTGACGATCAACCACTGGTGTGAATTAGAGAGTTGATTAACAATTGGTTCTTCGATCTGGATTTCGATGGGTTGACAACCAGAACATTCTCTAATTTGGGACAACAGGCACACCGCGCAGGGACAATTCTTCTCGTCTATTTCTGTCAAGTCTTTACTATTACAGAAGTATTGTTGTGACGAGATCTTTTGACAGCCTTGAGTTTGATATGCAAAGTGCAATTTCGATTTTATTAGAAATTTATTCCGCGGTAAAATTGTCTTGAACCGACTTTCCTTCAAAATTGGTGTTGAATATAAATGATACAATTCGAATTGTTCTTTACGGGTAATTGGAATATGTAGCAAATATGTTATTTTATTATTGTGAATAAAACACTCTATATCTATGATATCTTCATATAAGTGAATATTATCCAATTCAGGTTTTATAGGCATTTGCTCTGTACCTACACGTTTCTCTTCCAGTAATTTCATTTTTCCACGACAACATTCAGACACTTTTCCACGAAATCTAACATAAATCCCCACCGCGTATGCTTATCATAGCAGTATGCTCGAAGTAAGCGACCGATTTCTCTATTATATCGTTCTGTTAAGTTGCCCTCTGGAAAGTATACAGAAGTATTTACAACTGATATATTCTGTTCTTTCATAATCCGATTCCAATATTTGCCTGTAAATTGTGATCCATTATCACTCAAGATACTACGAGGTTTCTGTATATTAACAAAGTAATCATTTAAAAGTCTATTCACGATTGCCCTAGCTGAAGCTTTCTTTAGAGCGTAAAGTTTTACATATTTTGTAAACGCATCCACTACCACAAGTAGTTGCGAAACACCACCCCGCGACACTGGTAACGGACCCATCAAATCCACACACACAAGATCACTCGGTTTCTCAGGCAAAACTGGATGCAGCAGCCCGCGACTTTTATTAGAGACCTTCGATTTTTGACATAAGTCGCAAGATGTCACAATTTGTCCTATATGTCGTTGCATCCTTGGCCAATAAAATTTTTCACGCATTTGACTATAAGTTTTAGATCGACCAAAATGTCCATTGTTTTCATGATAAGCTGTAACTAATTCAACAACTTGAGCTTTCGGTACGCATATTTTGTATCCCGGATTTAACGAATCTCCTCGCTTGAAAAGAACGCCGGCATGCATCCGAAACCATTGAGTAAATTGAAACTCCTTCTCAGAGAATATCGGGGCACATGTTTGAATTTGTTCAAGGAATGCAACCTTAGTACCCATCCAAGAATCTTCCAGTTGATCTTCCCTAAGCGACTGAAAGCTACTTTTCAATTGCTTCAACCTATCAGTCATGCTTATTGCCATTACATGTATATTCGACGACCGATCTGGAACGATATTTAATGCTTTACTAGCAGGATATCGTGACAACGTATCTGCAATCCTATTTTCCGATCCAGGACAATGAATCACATTAAAATCAAATTCTTGGATACACAAAATCCATCGAGTAAGTCTTGCTGATTTAAATCGGCTGGTGAACAGAAAACATAAAGATTTGTGATCTGTTAGAACAGTCACATCTTGGCCTAATAAAAATGTACGCCATTGTCTAAGACAATGAACAAGAGCCAGTAGTTCCTTTTCAGTCGTCGTATACGCTAATTGACTACCTTTTAAAGTAATACTTGTATACGCGATAACGTTCCGTTCTTGATTGTCGGACATTTGGTAAAGGCTTCCACCGATAGCATAGTCTGAACTATCGCATTGAACAAAGAAACCCCTTTTAAAATCAGGATGTGATACTGTAGTTGCGTCTAAAAATCCCCTTTTTACGGCGTTAAAAGCTTCTTTCTCAATACTACCCCATGACCATCGTTCTTCCTTTTTCAGTAACCGAAGCAGAGGTACGGTAAGTTCCGAGTAACGGTCGCAAAACCTTTTTTCGTAATTAACTAATCCTAGAAAGCCACGCAACTCCCTGACATTGCGAGGTGTTGGGAACTCCAAAATAGCTTCGACTCTTTTAGGATCCATAGATATACCCTTACTTGATATTTCATGTCCTAGAAACATTACCTTTTCTCTAATAAATTGACATTTTCTTAGTTTCACGGTTATACCTTCCAGGCGAAATTTCTCAAAAATAAGACGTAGATGTTTAAAATGCTCTGTGACTGTGTCAGAAAAAACTAACAAATCATCTACATAAGCGATTGTAAATTCACGAGCTTCTGGCCCTAACACTTGATTTAAACATCTAATCAAACTAGCCATTGAAGTTGACAATCCGAATGGTAATCGCCTAAAAACATACGAGTCCCCCTCATAGATAAAACCAATAAACTTCCTATCTTTTTCACCAATAGGTATTTGCCAATACGACGCAGTCAAATCAATTGAACTAATGACAATATCCTGCTTAAAACTCATTAGTAACTCATTCACGTTTGGTGGATTAACAAAATCCTTACGCATTTTTTTGTTTAATGTCCTTGCATCTAAGCAAATACGAACAAAGCCGTCTTTTTTCTTTACAGTAACTAACGGAGATATATGCTCTGACTTGCTCCTCTCTATAACCCCCCAAACTAACATCTCTTCCACTTGCGACCTAGCTTCATCTCGATACGCGAACGGTATTGGGTAGTTAGAGCAATGAAATGGTTTCTCATCGATCATATCAAAACTATGTTCGTACGACCTAACCTGACCTGGACATTCCGAAAAAATGTCAGCAAATTCTCCTAAAAGCTCCCCTAACATTTTCCTATTTACTTCTTCTGCATCCGCTTTCTCAGCTACTGCTGAAATTTCCTCTTTAGTGTAAAAATGCCTTACATTAGGACTACTATGTTTTATTTGAACTGACAATGCTGCTACATTATTAAGTGACATTTCACCCTCGGAATAGGATGCCCCAAAATTAACAACAATAGACTTACTATTGTGACTGAATCGAAGAATCGATTCGTCAAAGTCTACGATAGCTTTATATTCCTTTAACCAATCTAATCCGAATAAAATTTCTCTATTTAGATCTGGCACTACCAAACACTTAACATCTAACTGGATATTCGCTCCCAGCACCGTCACTGCTGCTTTCCTCCAATCGCAACCCTAATTGACAAATTCGCCGCAGGCAACAAGGCTATTTGAATGGTCTTTGAAACCTTCTTATAAAATTTTTCCGAAATAGCTGTGATTTCGCTACCACAGTCAATCAAAGCTGATGTTTCGATATCTCCTACCCTGACTGCCACATCTATTGATTTTATCAAGTCTGGTTCAGAATTTTCCTGAGCGTCTCCACAATCTGAATCACTAGAAAAACCTAACTCCTCATTAAAGCGAGTTATTTGTATGTGTTTTACACCCCTATTGTTATTATCTGGAGGCCTGTCATCACCCGTTGATCTCCCATTTGGACGTCGCCAAATTATTCGCGCTCGTTCGGTTAGTTTCTAATCGATTTTGAGCCGGAACTCCACGAGTATCCCCTGAACTGTTTTGCTCGAAAGAGTACGTCGAATCGATATTTCGCAAATACTCATCAATTTCATCAAAAGAATTTAACCCCAAGGAAATAATACCCTTTGAATATCAGGTGAAAAGTGCCTGCTCAACATTGAGATTATTTTTTGATCAGGTAATGGTGTTGACAAAAACCCCGCTTGGTTAAACAAATCAAGAAAATATTCTGAGCGGCTTCCACCCTCAAATTGACCATAGTTCAGTTTTAGAAATAAATCCCGCTGCTTATCAACCCCCCAAAACCTACTAACAAACGCCGTTTCAAAATCGTCAAAACTTAGAAAAGTTTTTTCCTTAATTGACGCCCAGTCCGCCGCTGTACCTTTTAAGCATGTTAAAACAAGGCCCAATTTATGCCGCTCAGGCACGCCGGCCTCAGAAAAAATGTTTTTAATTTTTCTCAAAAACGCAATGGGGTGTAATTTTCCATTAGGAAAAAATGACACATTGTTACCCCCAAGTTCCTTAAAATTGTAAATATAACCTCGATCTACACTACTGTTAGAACATGCACTACTATTTCTGTCTACTAACGGTGAAGAATTGACCGCACACGCTGAATCACTCCCTGCTCCTGCATTCGACCGATGTATGGACGCGGCGCCGGTGACGTCGCGGTTCAACGATAACCCGTCCAAGGTTTTCTGCAAATTCGAGACTCCGACTGCTAGCTGCGACAAAATGGCTTCCAGATTAACACTGCCGGTACTCTGTGTAATCAAAGCGTTTGCTGTTGCACCTACATCAGCTCCTTGACCCGCCATGTCCGTTTCAGACTCCTTGATTAAGGCATTTGCCTCAGTTTGATCATCATCGGTATCATCCTGATACGCGAAATCAGCATCACGACGCTTATTTCTGGTTCGTTTTGACATTTTAACGTCTCAGAAATTCTCAAGTATGCACTATTACATGTCATGCACAAAGCAATAAAATGGTGCAATCTTACCAGCGTCTCAATTTCTCTATAACCACGGTATTATTACCAGGTATAACACCAATCTAGCCGAAATACTGCGTTATTCACTGGATCACACTTCTTCAAGCCCCACGTTGGGCGCCAAATGCAACTGTCTGAGGGTTATGTGGGATTCTTTGAAGAAAGTGTATAGTGAACAAGACTAATACATTTATTTAACTCCCGTTTTCATACTTTTCGTAATCTGAATAAAAATAGCTTAGCCACCAAAAACCACAACTTGTCTGTTCGGCATACACCGACCGACTCCCCTCACTTCACCTTTTCGATCCCGCATCGAACAACTTTATACAGGGCCGCACTTTCATTTTTCGCACCACTACAAGGTCTTCAGTTTTTATTATGCTCGGGTGGATAGTTTTGAGCTTGCAGAATGTTATTGAGTTTTCAACATCTTGAAGTAGAGAATCGATATATGTATAAAGATTGATAATTTCACTTAAGACATTTTTTATATAGATTGAGTTCTCTTTAAAAGTAGTTTTCTGCATAATATAAGATATTTGTTTAATTTTTGATTCCAACAATTTTTCGTGTTTGCCAACTTGTTCAACGGTTTTATTGAACTTTGAAATTATTTGCAACGATATAGAATGTTGCTTAAATGCATTTTCCGCTAATTGATTTTGATTTGATTGAATTTGCTTAATAATTTGATCGTATCGTTCGCCATCTAAAGCATCTAGGTTCCCAGTTACTGCTTTAAAGACTGATCCTAGCATATTTACTAGTCCTCGTTTAATTCGTTGCGACTGAGGAACGATTTCTTTTATTTTGTTTTCTACCCTGGTTTGCGATATTCCTAGTATTTGAAGACGAATTGCATTGTCATCTAAATACTCAGTGTGAGTTGTTAATATATTGGTAATATTCTGAGCTTTCAAATGCAACTTATTGATTTCCATAATTATTGGATTAAGGTCATAATAATGAATTAAAGTAAATCTATAATCAAGCATCTTGGCATTCCCTAATTTTATAGGAATTAGGCCGATATTGTCATTTAACTTTCGGAGAACAATCTTATCTTGCAATCCGATACTGCAACATACCAGGATGCTGTTCGCCAGCCTGAAAGCAAAAATGATGATTGTTTCTTATCTTAATACTTCTAATGTTATATGATATATGTTAATGATACGTGCTAGTACTAAGAAACTAAAGCTACTACACGTGTTACTTTGCATGATAATAAAAGTGTTATTTAATCAAAACTAAACTTATTTCTAAGGGGTCTTTTTACATTTGCCATGTGAATTTTCCCATGGGCATTTGTTGTTACTGTTTTACGGTTTTTATCGACCTTGATGATTTTCTCCGGTTTAGTAAATTTTTCTGCTAGCTTTTGACGAGCAAAGTTCTTTACGTAAACGTCTTGTCCAGTTTCAAATGAATCGGCATTCTCACGAGTTTTATTAATTTTGCTGATTGTTGGGATCCTCGTGGAAATAAAACTTGCACAAACACTAAACGACTTTTATTAAAAATATGAATTACAAATGTCGGGGGACCGACCGTACAGAACTTGTCAAAGGACTATAATGCGTAGAGCTAGCGATAGGGTCGATTTTTATACTACTTGTTATCTGGGAAAATGGGTTATGTGCTCTTGCCGAAAGGGAATCTTATTTAGATTTATTAGTGGCCTTTAAGTGATAAAAGTAATTAAAAGGGCAACCAAACCTAATCGACCGAAAAATAGCTTAATTAATGTGACAGATTTATGCGACAACTAGTAATAAACAATATTAAAATATTTGGGAAAAGGTTACATTTTAATAGGGTTTATCGCACTATTCTAAAACTATTAGGAACAGTGTTGAAATCAATTAATGATAAAAGAAGGCCTACGTGACGGTCCTAACATCTCCCCCTCTAAGTGTTTTGCTAATCATCTTTTATTAGCTAAACACGCAAAATTCTATTAATCTAAATACCTATATGGTAAGAAAGAATATAAAGTAAAAATTATAAAGATATAAAATATAAAATATACCTAATATGTATATAAAATTATTTGTATATAAAGTTCCATTAAATAGAAGTAAAAAAAATAAAAGGAAGAGGTAAATAAAAGGTAAAGAGTATACAATGATAATATTAGTAATGATAAAAGGTAATGTATATAAATGTATATAACAAATAATATAAAAAAAATAGTAAAAGTTTTTTTTTTTTGTGAGGATCTACCTTATGATTATAAGATGATTATAATATAGCCTTTTGCGATAATTAGAGTTTAAACGCTTTTCCTCTGAGATTCCTTCGCGCACTTTTTACACTTGAGTCTAGACTTTCACTTAGTTTATCTAGTTCGATGGGCACTTCGTATTCATGATCTTCGGGAGACGTCATCATCAACGATTCCCTCGGGGTTGGAATCGGCGGTCGTTTTTGGATACTCTTCTGTTTCGGATTGATGTATGAATCAGATCCTAAACTGCTATGACTGATGTTGTTATGGCTGTTAATGCACACTAAGGGGTTACAGTTGGAACCACGACACATCCGCGTTAACCAAGAGATTAATGGCCATCGACATTTTCGGCAGCAACACCAGCAAAATGAAAAGATTATTGCAACCGCAGTTATTATTCCAAAGAGAACGTTGTACCATTTGAATTTAACGACATACAGGGGTTGGTTAATCCTTTGAGTTAGCTCATCGTCAAATTGTTGAATTTTACTCTGAGCATGACGTAACTCGTTCAAGTTCAAGTTTGAGAGTCTAATCGGCTCCATTTCTTCTGTTGCTAAGTAGTCTTGTTCCATTATGCAGCAATTGTCTTTGGTGATGTCGATAGTCGGTATATAATTGGAGTAATTTCGGGTCTGATTGGAAGTGGATGTTAATAATGTCGATGTAGTATAGCATTTGCATCTAGGTTGTAACGTAAACATTCCAACGCCTTGTAAGCTGATATCATGGACTTGTGGATTAGAGTCGCAATTTATGGTTCCTATGGTATTCTGGCTCACGATGTATAACCACTGGTTGGGTGCCAACGGGTGCCAAATCTCGATTTCCGATTTTATGGTTTTCGTCTCGCATCTGCTGGGTACGTTACGATCCCTTGCCATTTTTAAATCTATTTCGCATGTGGGTCGTTCGTTGACTAGATGTATGACGGCTCTCGTGCAAATAAATTCCATTGATAAACTTTTCTCGCACGTTGACAGGTCGTTGAATTCACTGTAGTACGTCCTCGTAGTGCTCAGTAATAGGTAAGGTATAGAAGGGTTGATATAGGAGTAGACGTTTGGTTGTTTCGTAGGTGCAGGTAGAGGAATTAAATTATATATTTGATAAGTTTCTTTGGTTACAAGTGGAATTTTTATCGCAAAAATTAAAATTTTGTTAACGTATGCTACTGATAGTTTACATAAGTCAAAATACTTATATGAATTATCAAAATCGTGTAAATCATAAGTGCCTTGGGGTAATTATGTTTGGGTGCAATATATTTTGCTTTGAAAATAAGATTGATGCTATCATTACATCAAATTCTTCGTTTAGTTCATTGCATAATTGACTAATTAAGTTGAGATGATCAGTAACCGTTTGACTGTAAGTTAAGGAGTTGATTCTTTTTACAGTATTTTTAGAAAAATTATTGAATTTTAACATATTTTCATTAAGTCTTTGTTCGTTAAATTGGAGAGTAGATGCAGTTTTATTATAATCACTAATTGCGTCAGACATTACGTGAACTTGTTGTTTCATCAATAACTGCATGTCGTGATTTTGTTGAGCGACGGCTTCAATGGCTTCTGTGTAAAATTTTGCATCATCGGCATCAGGAGTTCCAAAAAGCCATTTGATAGCATATGAAACACCGTCGAATAATCCGCGTCTAAACCTTTTGACGTCATTGTGACCAGTAAGGTGGCAAATCGAATCGAGTTTATCAATATGATGCTCTATAAGTTCTAATGATTCTTTACAAGCGAATTTTAGGTTACTGCTTTGGTCTTTAGTTTTATTACTTCTTTTACTATCAATTTTGAATTTTTGGCACAATGGTAGAGATGCAGTATACATGTAACTAATTAGATTGAATTTTTGTTCATAAAGACTTATATTAGTATAGGACAACAGAGTATATGAGTCAAGTGATATTCTTGCGTTACCAATGTGATGGAAAAATATACCTGCCGAAGCATTTAAGGGTTGGATGGAATATGGTTTTGGATCGTCACAAAGGACAACATGTAGGAGACTAAGCGCGATCAATAGTATCATTTTGATCATCTGAAAAGAAAGGTTTCAGAAGATTATGATGATAAGTTGCTGTTTTATTATTATTTAAAAGTATTTTTACAGTTTGATTATCATAAACTTCTATTACTTTAAATGGTCCTTTGAAATTTGGAAGTAATTTCTTGTTCATTCCTTGTTTTACTGAATGATTCTGAACATACACATAATCACCTTTATTAAATTTATGAATTTGATCTTTTTGTCATAATGTGTCTTCGATTGTTGTTTTGATTTTAAGATGTTTTCTCTTGCAATTTCGAAACTTTTATTCATTTTTAATTTAAGGTTATTGTAGTAATCATCATAGGTATACTTAAATTCTGGTTTGGAATTTAATGAATTTGGAATACGAGCTTTATGACCAAAAAGTAGTTCAAAAGGTGTGTAATTAGTGGTTTTGTGGAAATGTGTGTTGTAAGTCAACATTGCTAATGGTACATATTCGTCTCAATCATTTTGTTGCGAATTTTTGTAATGTTTGAGATACTCTTTAAGAGTTTGATGTGAGCGTTCTAAAGCTCCATTGATTTGAGGGTGATATGGGCTTGATAAAATATGCTTGACTTTAAATAGTTTGTTGACGTCTTTGATTAAAGCAGAGGTAAAATCTGAACCATTGTCTGTGAGAATAGTTTCGGGAATACCAAATTGACAAATAAACTTAAGAAATTGATCTGCGATAGTTCTGGATTCGTGGTTTGGGATAGGTATAGCGTAAGAATACTTTGTTAAGTCATCTTGCATAGTAAGTAAAAACCTATTTCCATATTCGGTTATCGGTAAGGGTCCTACTATATCAAGGGCTAGACGTTGAAAAGGTCTTTCACTTGTCGTAGTAATTTCCATTGGTGCTTTAGGATTTTGTCCTTAAATTTTATTTTTTTGGCAAGAAGTGCAATTTTTTACAAAATTACGAATATCAGATTTCATATTAGTCCATTTATAATTTTCTTTTATTCTTGTATAAGTCCTTCTAAAGCCTGAATGTCCAGCGATTGCTGATTCGTGATTTTCTTTGAGAATTTGATTGATTTCACTTTTATTTTGGGGTTTTATTTTCGGCCTGTTGATAAGGATTACATCGATTTCATGTTTTGTAAATAAAAATTCAAGAAGCTCGCAAAATAGATCTTGCTTTAAATTAGTAGATCTTTCTGTAGGATTTTTAATATAAATTTTGAATGTTTTTGATTCCAATAATTTAGTACGTAAATTTTGAAGAGAATAAAA
Organism: Ips nitidus; assembly: GCA_018691245.2. Taxonomy (NCBI): domain Eukaryota; kingdom Metazoa; phylum Arthropoda; class Insecta; order Coleoptera; family Curculionidae; genus Ips; species Ips nitidus. The sequence continues at coordinate 4,592,520 of CM042803.1, read as the reverse complement.
TAAATCATTGTATGTCAACTTATCAAAATGGTTAAACTGCTAAAAATTAAATAAGTTTTTTGATTCGATTCCTTTGTTAAGCTTTTGACATCGTATAAATTTATTTCGTCGGGATTTAATTTATTTATGTCTTGATGAGCGATTAAATTAGAGAAACAAGTATTGTTTTCATCTAAATCTTTGGAGAAAAAGAGAGCATTAGGGTAGCGTTTGAAAATGCCTTCTTGTATTATTTCTATGTTAGGTAGATCTTGATTTTCATAATGAAATTTTGTAAAATCGCTATATGATTCCGTAGAAATTGGATAACAAGATTTAATCAAGTTGATAGCAATTGGGTTACGAGATAAAGCATCAACATTTGAGTTAACTCTACCTGGTTTATATTGGATTTCGTAACTATATTCCTCAAGTTTGAGTCGCCATCGAAGAAGTCTACTGCTTGGATTTTTGCAATTGAAAAGCCATGTAAGTGGACGATGGTCGGTGAGAATTAAGAATTTTCTACCATACAAATAAGGACGGAAATGTTGGACAGCCCAGACAATAGCTGTAAGTTCTTTTTCAATTGTCGAATAATTACATTCAGCTTTATTCAAAGTTCTTGAAGCATATGCTATTGGAAGATCCTTGCCAATTTCGCCTTGAGAAAGAATTGCGCCAATCGCATAGCTGGAGGCATCGGTTGTTAAGATGAAATCTCTATTGAAGTCGGGGTATTGAAGTATCGGAGTAGTTGAGAGAACATTTTTAAAGTACTCGAATGAACTTTCTTGTTCAGAAGACCAAACAAAAGGGGTATCTTTCTTTAACAGATTAGTTAAGGGTTTCGCATGTTTGGAGAAGTCTTTAATAAATCGTCGGTAATATCCGATAAGACCTAGAAATTGTTTGATTTGTTTAGGGTTTCCTGGACGTGGATATTGTTGAATAGAAGAAATTTTATTAGGGTTTGGAGAAACGCCATGTTCACTTATAATGTGACCCAAATAAGCTACTTCTCGTCGCATGAATTCACATTTATCGGGTTGAAGGAGAAGTCGATTCGTACGAAAACGTTCGAAAACTTTTTCTAATTTCTTGGAATGTTCTTCGAGTGGAATATCCTTTTCACTCATTTGAATTTGATGAAATCCGGAAGCTAAATCGAGGGTTGTGAAATACTTTGAATGACCCAATTGATCGAGAATATCTTCGATATTCGGTAGAGGATGAGTGTCACCAATAGTTACTTCGTTTAATTTTCTATAATCGACTACAATTCGCCATTTTTGTTCACCTGAGGCATCTAATTTTTTAGGAACAATCCATAATGGACTATTATAAGGTGAAACTGATTCTCGAATGATTCCTTGTTTTAGCATTTTGGAAATTTGTTTGTCTAATTCTTTTTTATGTACTCTGTAAAGGAAATCTGTAAATTTTCGAGGTTATTGGAGTAGGATTTGTAACGTTAATTTCATGTTTTAGAACATCTGTACACGTTAATTTATCACTAGGTAAGAAAAATATCTCGTTATACTTTGAACATATTTCTAAAACTGTTTATTTTTCTTCTGGATTTAAGTGATCTAATCTGAGATTTTGTTCAAAAATTTTAAGTCTTTCTGAGATTGGAAGTACTAAGTCGTTAGATACTGAATAGCTGAAAATAAATGAAGAACTTTCTTGAAAGGGTTCGAGAGTGAGACTAATTTCGTTAATGCGAATTTTCTTATCAGTCGTATTTAGGATAGTAGTAATTGCTTTTCCATTTTTCACTGAGAGTAAAGCTTTTGCTAAATAAACTCCTTTAGTTATTTCAATTTCAGGACAAATACCCATTTCTACTTCATTTTGGACAGATATAGAAATCACGGTTTCACTTCTAGGTTGTAAATAAGTATAATTTAAATCTGCATCGCCATAGTTCGTTGAATCGGAAATTTGTATTGGTTTACTTAGACATTTTAGATTAAGTTCAAGATTATTTAAATCAATTAAAGCTCCATTTGGAGATAGGAAATCATTTCCTATGATCCCGTCGAAGGGAATATTAGAATTTGGATCGCTAACAACATGGAATTTTATTTTTAAGACATCATTATTTATTAATGAAAGGTTTAATAGAAAGCTTCCAGCTGTATTGATGGGCATGTTGGCTCCTAGGCTTTTTAGGACATTTTTATCATTATGATCGATTTTATAATCGATGTGTTGCATTTTAGCAATTTTTATAAGAGACACGGACGCACCGGTGTCTATTAGAAATCTGAATGGAAATCCATTAATTAAACAAGAGAGGTAATAGTGATTATCTCGAATGGTACCCTCTTCAGAATAATTATTAAGAATCGCATAGGTAAAAATTGAGTTCCGCGAATATCTCATACCGGAGGCTTGGATATCATTGTCGCTAGAATCATTTTCACTATGGATTAAAGAATAATTCGACTGACCTCTTTTTGAGTATAGTGAATTATTATTGATGCCCTTTTTAAAATTTACATTTGCACGACCTCCTGTGGAGTATGGCAAATATTGATGGTCGTCGATTAGTAAATTTGTATTTGAATTAGTAGAATCGACGCCGATTTGATTTACGCCCAATCCCAAGAAACGACGTTGTTCTGAGGGGCTTCCCCGTTTAAAGGACTGGTTGAGACAGCAGAGACATTTGCTGTATGGTTGTTGCGATTTTCATTGAATTGATTCTGATTGCGTTTCTGTCTTTTATAACATTCCGATATTAAATGACCATTCTTTTTACAATACTTGCAAAATTTTTGAGCACGATTTTCACTTTGAGCTGTTGAGTTCGGAGGAGAGACCTTTTGATTTAATTGGATATTTTTTGGTTTATTCCTGTTTTTGAAACAATCGCGAGTATTGTGGGATTTGGTTTTACAAACAGAGCAATATTTATTTTGAACGTGAGAAGGTTTAGAGATTTATATCGCTCTTTCTACCTCTAGAGCTGAGTTAAGAGCTTCGGAAAGAGTTGTTGGTTCTTTGCTTCTAAGAAAACTCGAAATTTCAGGAGAACTGTGTAAAATAAATCGTTGTAATGATAACTCTTTAATTGTTTGGACTCGACCACATTTTTCCTTTTCATTTTGAAAACTGAGAGAGTTTAATAAACGAGTACAAAGTCGATCTATACGATTGTAAAAGCTTAAAACATGTTCATGACCTTGTTTGATAGTGTTTAATTCCTCCATTAATTGAGTATAATGTTTTTTATCCGAATATAATTGCAAAAGAAGAGATTTAAGTTCGTCCCAATTAGAAATGTCTTTGTCTCTCATCTGAGCTCTTGCGCTTCCAGTGATTTTTGAAATGACAAATGCCATAAGTTGCTCGCTTTGGGTTTCATTAGCAAATTTAAAAGCACTATTACAATTTGCAATAAATTCATGTAATTCAGATCGATTGCCGTCAAAAGATTTAGTTATTAAAGAGCACAAAAAGGTTAGAGAACAACTTGGTTCATTGCGGTTTACTGAGTCATGAGTTTGAGAATCGATACTAGAATTTGGTGTAATTTCGTTAGGCATTTTTTATTAAGGTTAAATCAAAGTCGAAAGGCCCAAAAAGAATGAATTGAATTAGTATAACGATTCTTGTATGTAAAAATTAAACTTATTATTATTTTTTTTTTATTATTATTATTTTTTTATTTATGAGGAATCGTGGCAATTTTAGTCCTTTGAGAAAGTGTATCTAAACAAGTTATGAGGATAATTTTTTTTTTTTTTTTTTTTACTTTAGATATTAATTTTCAAAATTGAAGAAAGAAAAAATAGGAGTAATATGAGGAGTAAAAGGAAGTAGCACTTACAAAAATTCCTTTTCTTCTTTCCTTCTTGAGGTGACTAGTCCAAGGAGTTGAAACTCGCCAACGTTGAAGAACTGCTCGGAGTCTTGAAGTCTAAGTAGTGGCTTCTTGGGGCCTTAGAGATTATTGACCAACGTTGTGACCAGTATCCTGTCCGCAGCGCCAAAATTATGTTGGGATCCTCTTGGAAATAAAACTTGCACAAACACTAAACGACTTTTATTAAAAATATGAATTACAGATGTCGGGGGACCGACCGTACAGAACTTGTCAAAGGACTAGAATGCGTAGAGCTAGCGATAGGGTCGATTTTTATACTACTTGTTATCTGGGAAAATGGGTTATGTGCTCTTGCCGAAAGGGAATCTTATTTAGATTTATTAGTGGCCTTTAAGTGATAAAAGTAATTAAAAGGGCAACCAAACCTAATCGACCGAAAAATAGCTTAATTAATATGACAGATTTATGCGACAACTAGTAATAAACAATATTAAAATATTTGGGAAAAGGTTACATTTTAATAGGGTTTATCGCACTATTCTAAAACTATTAGGAACAGTGTTGAAATCAATTAATGATAAAAGAAGGCCTACGTGACGGTCCTAACAGCTGATGACATTTTCTTTGTTGTTGACAAGATTTTGATTAAGTGTTGAATAAAGAAGTTTTGCTTTATCTTTGTGATTGAAAATATAATCTGATAATAATAGTTGGTCGAGATTTAAGTCGAAAGGGTCATTATCAGTGATGTGACCATTGATAACATCTATCGGCTTCATTTTGATTACAGAGTGCACAGTATGATTGTAAGCAGAAACTGCATATGTCATCTTTTGAGAAATTGTCAAACTTTTAAAGTTTTGGGCGTTTAAAAGTCTTATATGTTCACTTATAGTAGAATGGAACCTTTCTACATTGCCATTGGATTCAGGATGGTGTGGAGAAATAAAGTGAATTTTAATTTTATGTAATTGCAATAATTCTGTAATAACAGCATTTTTAAATTCAGTGCCATTATCTAGGATTATTTGCTTTGGAACGCCGTGATGTGAAAAGAAAATTAATAAGTTGTCAGCTATTTCTGTGGCGGCTAATGATCTTAAAGGGTAGGCTTGGCCATACTTAGAAAAACTATCCATGATTTGAAAAATTTTGTCTGTTCAAGTGTATAAGTGTCTATATGAATTATTTCGAATGGTCTAGTCGGAGTAGGGGTCACGTTTATTTCAACTTTGACAGGGTGTCTATCATATTTGCTCTTAATGCAAATTTCACATTGGTTTATGTATGTTTGTACAGAGTCTTTTTGTTTAGGCCAATAATAACGTTCTTTAATTTTAAATTAATTCTCATCAATTCCTCGATGATTAGTCTTACCGCAATGATAGTTTTGTATTATTTCTTCTATGTCTGACTTATTTGTAACGTCAAGTAATTTTTTTAAACATCTCTTGAGATTTAGAAAAGGCCATCTAAAATACTTTCTCACTACTTCGCAAAATTGTTCGTATACGCCTGGTTCTTCGAAGTACAGATGATATTGTTTACCGGGGACAATGTTTTCTTTGATTAACTTTAAAACATCGTTTTCGAAATTACTTTTACTAAGTTGTACAACCAAGCGGCGTTTCTTTTCGAATATAATTGATAACTTTGGGTTTACCGGCGAGTGTAATGTTTGCGATATTATGACTTGGTTAGCCCCATAATTTACAGGGATATCGGCTATCGGTATTCCAACTATTGGGTCTTGATCGTTGTTTGTATGAATAGTATCATTGTCTTGTTCATCATTTTGATTATCTTGTCTTTCATCGTTCGTATCAAATTCCGATTGATGGTTATCGATTTGGACTAACATTGACGCTTGATCTATTTCTTGTCTATTTGATGTTGATAGTTGGGGTGATGTCGGACGTTGTGCTGAAGTAGATGCTTGTTCTGTTTCTCTTTCTAACTGCTTGTTAAACTCTTCCATATAGGATTTAAGAGAAAACGGTTTGTCTTCCTTTGCATGAATCTCGATTCTTGACAATGCGTCCGCGTTCGTATTAGATGTTCCTTTTTTGTACAATATTTTGTAATCATACTCCTCCAATTTAATGCGCCAGCGTAGCAGTTTTGAACTGGGATCTTTGAGTGAAAACAACCATTGTAATGGCTTGTGATCAGTTATGATGTTGAATTTTCGTCCAAACAAATAGGGACGGAAATACTTTGTAGCCCATACGAGACAAAGGCATTCCTTCTCTATAGTGGAATAATTTTGTTCGGAATCGTTTAAAGTACGTGAAGCGTACGCTACTGGAAGATCACGACCTGGTGGTCCCTGACTTAAAACTGCACCTAATGCAACATTGCTCGCATCGGTCGTTAAGTTGAAAGACTTGGAAAAATCCGGATACTGCAAAATTGGCTCGTTTATCAAAAGATTTTTATAAATTCGGAAACAATCTAAAAATTCTTTATCATGTTGAATTTTGGCTCCTTTTTTCAAGCATTTAGTGAGAGGTTTAGTAATTTTGGCGAAATTGTTAATGAATCTTCTATAGTATTCTAATAAACCAAGGAAACCTTTAATTTGTTTGGTGGTAGTTGGAATGGGGTACTTTTTGATTGCAGAAATCTTGTCTGGATTCGGCTTGACACCGTCGGGGGTAACAATATGACTTAAATATGCGACTTCTCGACGTAAAAATTCGCTCTTATCGAGTTGGATCTTAAAATTTGAGTCGCGGAGTCGTTTAAATACAGCTTTTAAATTTGTAAGGTGTTCTTGTAATGACGTGGAGAAAATGATGATATCATCGAGATAAACCAAACATTTTTCGTTTTGAATACCTCGTAATATCGAATCCATTACGCGTTGAAAAGTTGCGGGGGCATTTTTCAAACCGAAAGGCATTCTCAAATACTCGAAATGTCCGTTTTCTGTACTAAACGCGGTCTTAGGGATGTCCTCCTCATTCATTTCAATTTGGTGAAATCCTGAAGCAAGGTCAAGGGTTGTGAAATAGTGACATTTTCCCAGCTTGTCTAACAAATCGGTTATGTTTGGTAAAGGGAATTTGTCGTCGATAGTTTTTTCATTAAGCTTACGGGAGTCTACAACTACTCTCCATTTTTGAGTCCCAGATGCATCTATCTTTTTGGGTACCACCCAAATTGGACTTGACCATGGGCTGTTTGATGGTCTGATTATATTTTGATTCAACATTTTACCAATCTGATTTTCCACTTCTTTCTTATGAATGAAGGGGTACCTATAGGACTTGGTGTAAATAGGCACTTCATCAGTTGTTCTTATGTGATGCTTAATCTTCGTAGTAAAAGTGAGTGATGTATTTTCCTGATAGAAAACGTCGGAAAATTCTTTACATAATTTCAATATTTCATCTTTTTTCTCTGAATTGAAGTGATCAAGTCTTAGTTTGTTTAAGTCTAATTTCGGTTTTGCTATTTCATCAAAATTATTTAAATCGATATTTTCAATTTCTTTACGATTAAATTTTTCGACTAGTATTGGTTCCGAAAAATCTAAAGTGACAGGCATACAAGAATTGATTAAAATTGTGGTCAATGCAAATCCATCTTTTGCAACAGTCAAACATTCAGGGATTTCGCAATTGTGTATTTTTTGATGAGGTATAATTATTTCACCTTTATTGATAGTAGTTTTTAGTTTTATTACTTGTTCGGTACGAGGAGAAATAGTTATACAATTCAGTTCAGGTTTTGTTTGGTAATACATATGTTTGATTTTTGTATGTGGTGTAATAAGATAACCATTATTAAAATCAATATTTGCTTGTAGTAATTTCAAATTGTCGAGACCAATAAGACCGTCAAATACATTCTGAAACTTAAACAAATAAAATTTTAAATTTTGATTAGATGGTAATTTGAAAATGTTTGATGCAGGTATTGAAGCACTATATCGATAAGCTGATTTTTGGAATACAGTACTAACAATAAATGGGTCGTCTGCAATGCAGTTACTATAAAATTTGTTTGCTATTTCGGGATTTACAAAAGATTTTGTAGATCCTGAATCGATTAAAAGTTTAATGTTATGTTCCGGTAGAGTAATGTAAGACAGTTCACTGGTGTTTGTTAAATTTAGGGAAATTACTATGTTGGATTGTGTATCTGAGGCGTTACTTGAAAATTTGTGGTGTTTTGTTCTCGGGGGTCGATGACATTGGTATTGTTGTCTAAGGTCGGATTTTCCAGAAAATTTTGCGAATACGTACATTCAGCATTTTCTCCGTCATTTTCACAAGAATTAGCAAGTGTGCTTGGATTTGCGTAATAATCCGTAACTTCTGATGAATACTGTTCCGATAACCCGTATTGATTAAATTGATCGTATTGATCATAGTCGAAATTAGGTTGCATTTCTGTATTATATAATTCTTCCACTAGATATTTTGGTTGATTGTTTTGAGGATTAGGCCTTTGGAATCTATTAGTTGGAACTAAAGGTCCTTTTGGCCCTGACGTACAGACACTCATAGGTTGTGGGTTGGAAAGTGGTCTATTCTGATTTGGTCTGAAAACGTTTGATTGGTTTGGTCGACCAAATACATGATAATTAGTAGGAAATCGTTGGGGAATTTTATTAAAATTAGGGCGAATGTTTATAGGTTGTGAAGGAAATTGCGAAGTTTGCGCAATTTGAGGTCTGGGCGTAAATAGATTATGAGGGGTATGAGAATTAAATGAAGAAAAATGATGTTGAGGTTGGGTCAAGAAAGGAGTTCTAAACTGTTGAACCGGTTGTAGTCTTGAGTTTGACTTATTAAAATTTTGGGATTGATTTTTGGCAAAGTTTTGGAAATAATTATTGTTATGCTCCTGAGTGACATATTGAAGAGCTTCAGCTAGGCTATTAGGTTTCATACAGCGTATAGTAGTGCCTAATGGTTCTTTTAAACCAGACAGAAAGGTTTTTAAAGCTAAATCGTTGTATAAACCTTTTTTTTAAATTCTGCCAGCATCAGAGTTTTCATGACTATCTATGTACGAACAAAGCAAATTTAATAGATGTAATACTCTATCATAGAATTGATTCGGATTTTCATTCGAATTTTGTTTTAGCATTACTAGGTCTCTGTTTAAGCAAGATTCGTCACGTTGATCTGCAAAATTTCGATGCAATACTGCCTTTAAATCGTCCCATGTCGTGACATTTTGAATATTAACGATTATTTTAGCAGTTCCTGTTAGTTTACCTATTAAACTATTCAGTAAAAAGACATTTTGAAAATCACGCTGATTAGCGGTATTATAAAAATTGTCTATTAAACTCTGACAAGTTGAAAAATAACGGTTTAAATCGTTGGGGTTTCCATCAAATTCGGGTACGCATTTTAAATATTCAGGCTTAAAATGTGCCATATTAAAACTACTTAAAATTTTAATTGATAAACTATTGACTTCTTGTTTAGTTACTAATGGAACTTCAAGTAATTTTTTGGAACTTTGAGTAGAGTCGGTTAAAGGGTTCTCTTTGCCTTCAATTGACAAATTACTTAACTCTTCAATTATTGTTTCTAAATGCGACATAAATTGCACTTCCATAAAAATTACGGCGAACTTGACCATATCAATACTAAAAAAAGCCCTTGTTTGTGTTTTTGCCCTTGTTCTGCCCTCAGCAACACATATTTGAAAGTATTTAAAGTTTCTGCACTCCCCTGTACGATTGGGGCTCCCGCACCTACGGGATGCGGTCCCCTGCCCCGCGGGTTTCATTTTTATAATTTTTAATTATATTATATAACATGTTAATAGTTACTTAGTGTAGTTAAGTGTTTTTTCTCCATGATAAGTTTAGTTGCCTTCCATTAATGTTTAAGATAACTCTTTGTTACTAATGGGTCTCGCTGTCTATCCCTGTTTAGAAAGACAGCGTCCAACGTGTTAAGCAGCTTTTAAGCTCCTGATGATGGGCATTTCTATGCCCGAAACTAGTCGAGCGCCCCATTAACTGGTGGGTTAATAAATTTATAGTGGAGAAGACTGTGTGTTATTCCGCACCCTGCACTTTTATTTACCCTAAATCTATCCGGTTCTGGCAATGGCAGAACAACAAAAATACTGCAACACTGAGAAAAGTTTAATAGAGGCTTAGTCCTATGAGCAAAACTTCGCATCTCACATCACTGAACACCTTTATGATTAATGTCCCATAAATGTTTGTGGTGTGGGTCGATTATTCAATCGATGATTCGGCTAGCTTGGACCTCAGCATCAACGTCGAGGCCCATCGTGAATTCCAATAACGATAATAGCTCATCATAGTCTGCTTAGGCTTCCTTCTCATATAGTCCTCAGTGTTACATGAAATATAAGAACAAAGGTTAATATGTGCTACTTAAGGCTTAATACACAATATCATGTCCTATAACAAAATTATTTTTAGCATCATTTTTAACTCTTATTTATGTGTTAGTATGTACGATCCATTTTCCATTCCTAAAAAATAAAAAATGGAACGTATGAAATTTATTTCCCTAATGCTGTAAAGCAAGGATTTCCGTGTATGCACTGCGCGAACAAAATTAGTCATGTAAACAACTTGAACGGTCGTTTACTGTTATTATTATTTGTTATGTTAGTCGTTCGTCATCAACCAACAAGATTGTCGGAGCGTCGTGTCAAGAATATTCGCCTCCTCAGCGAAACATTTTTTATCGTACCTTATTAGTTCATAGCGCTAAAAAATAATTGGATTAATTTCATGACTAGATTATTCTCGTTATTTGGGTTTAACATGACACCATTATACATTCCAATTTTTTTAATTTCAAAACCACATGTGTATATTATGTTTGTATCTTGTATATACATAGCTATTAACAATAATAAAGTAATACAAAAACAATAATAAGCTAATATAAATATGTGTAGACCTCATAGCTGCTGATAAGTAGCATATGACCCCATGTTCTCAAAAGGTTCTAATTGCGCGATAAACGGCTGTGTTACCGCGTGTCCAAGAATTTCTTCAGTTTGTCGATGATTAATGGGCCCCCCTTCTTGCATCTGCGCCAGGTTATCCCGATTTGGGCATGATGCCGGATTGCGGACAACCTGACTTGCGTGTGATTCGGGTGGTCCCATAAACGTTTGTCGTCCATATGCACCTCCTGTCATAACAGAGGATGCGCTAGCAGTGTCAATTTCTGATGTTTCCTCCGTATATTGTGTTCGAGGTACTGTTGATACCCGAAATTGATGTGTCATATCCGGTATATAAGCATGCGGATATGGCGAATGACCCGGTTGACTAAAAAATTGAGTTCTCCCGTACACACATGTAGCACAAGGACATCCTTGTACAAATACATCTTCCCATGCCCGCCAAAAATCCTCAGGTCGATATTGTGGTTGTTGCGGTGATATGCATCTTGCACAATCACATGTCAGAAATGGAGTGCCCCCATGACGTACCTTCTCGTCAAGTAGAAGTATGGTATACTCCGTATGTATGATTTGAGTCCAAAGGGCGTGTAGACACCTCGTAATCCCTAATAATTGTATTGGTACCGCTTGACGAAACTCTTCTTGTAGTTCCCCCAAGTGATACAGTGCCAATTTGTATAAATAAAGTTTGGTGTTTATCTCAGTAATACACCTAATATAAAACAAAAAATTCACAATCCATTCCATTTTTGACACTTTCGCGAAACTTATAGATTAACTTTACCGGAGTGTTACTTCAAGACCGATTTCTAAAATTACACTGTAAATTGTTTTCCTATTTGGGTCTATTTAAACCAATCCGATAATTAGTCATTATTCATAACTGCGTGTAGCGATGAATCAAATTTGTCTTATCGCTCGCGAATTAGTTGCATTCTTCGCAAAATGCATAAACAACTATATGTTCAAGGTGATTATTATACCGACAATAAGCAATTTTTCGCGAGATCACGCTGGATCCCGGTGAACAAAATCCGGTATACGTGCGGTTATACCCCCACTCTTCCAAATCTTTTGTTCACTCGACCGAGAGCTCACGAAAATACAGTGGTAACCCGCATAAGTTTTACCAGGTAACCGTTAAAAATTAAAATAAATAAATTTAAAATAAAGAATGGATCCTTTATTTTAAACTATGGATTTAATATGGGGAATCTCCATCGTCTCCATTTTGCAAATGGAAACGGAAACTCTATATTTGTTGATGCTATCCTTAGTGGAAGAACTATTTGATTTAACGCCCGTTTTGGTCATTTTCAACGAATACTTGAGTGCAAGTTGCAGAAAAAAATTAATATTCATTCCGAACCAGTACTTCCATCCTACAATTGATCACACTGATTGGATATACAAATACAATTCGGATGTGTTTTTCCAATTGTTTAGACTAAAAAAAGACACGTTTGAACGTCTTGTCAGAATTGTTTTAGAACATGATAAATATGATTTAATAAAGAAAAAATATAGGGGCGGAAATTACCCTTATATCCCAGAAATATCAGTTTTAATGTTTTTATGGTACATGGCACATAATGATCCATTAGTTGTCATTGCAGATAGATTTGGAAGTGTTGCCTCAACAGTTATGCAAATTGTAAATGCTTGTTTATACATAGTTAATAAACTAAAACATATTTACATCAGATGGCCTGAAAATGATGATGAAAGGAATTCTATTGAAGATGGTTTCACCTCATTCCCAGGTAATCACAATATTTTTGTATATCAACAACAATTTTTGGCAATATCAATAATTATGCAAATTTGTAGGTGTTCTTGGGGCCATTGATGGAACCCACATAAATATTAAAGTACCTTTAGCTCAAAGTGATAGTTACACAGATAGGTACCAGAAAAAGTCAATTAACCTCACTGCTATTTGTACTTCACAAAAATTATTTACTTATGTTTTTGTGGGTTTTCCAGGTTGTGCACATGATGCCAGGGTAAGAAAACACTATGTAATTTATTAATAACTATAATAGGTCAAATCTTACCCTTCATTCTGGATATCTTTTTCATAGTATAGTAAGAGGTTTGAGGATTTTTCAGGTTTTCAAGTACTCACTTTTATACAAGCACATAGAACAACATGGAAAAAATAAGTGTTTTCCAAATGATGACTGTCACATAATAGGGGATAGTGCCTACCCATTGAAGAGTTGGTTAATGGTTCCATACAAAGGCCACAATTTGACAAGAAAACAAAAAAACTTTACCTATAGATTATCATCAGCTAGAATTAAAATTGAAAATGCATTCTCTTTTTTAAAAAGTAGGTGGGCAAGACTTCAATTTATAAATATTTATAATGTAAGCAAAGCAGTAGAAATTTCAATTGTTTCATGTGTGTTACACAACTTTTGTATAATTAATCATGATTACTGGTCGCCAACAAGTAACTGTGATAACAATGATCTACAAGATCATCTAGATGATCTAGAGGATTTTATTGATGATAGAGACCAATATTTTATGGGTGTTGTAAAAAGAAACCAAATAGCTGACAGCCTTTTTAACTACTGATCGACTGCAGTAGATATAGTGTAGGGTGTAGGTATGTACTATGTAGGTATACATTACTTGAAAATGATTTAATGCCTGTTTTCCTGACACATTTTAAGTATAACTTAAGCTGAGGTTTGAATGTGACAAACAGTGTAAACTGAACTTATCTAAATCTAAGCTGTCCTTAAACTCAACAGCCAATGTCGGAAAAATGGGCATTATCATTAATGAACTAAAATCAGATAAGTTGTAAACCATATAGTTATGCTTTTTGGCTTTTATGTATTAATTGAAAATAAAGTTTAAATCAGAAACAAATATTTTATTTACATTTTTGTACTCAAATAACTTACTAACCTTGATTCAAAATCACATTAGTAGTATTAGCACACACATTAAACACTAGGTTAATTCTAATCTGAGTCGCTGTCTTCTCTTTTTCTTTTTCGAGATTTAATTTCTTTTTAAACCAATCAGTTTGTCCAATTGGTTTAAAAAACGTTCTCGTTGTTGATTTTGGGTTTCCATTAGACTTTTTAATGTAGTGAAATGCTCATTTCGTTGTTCAATATCCTTCTTTGTCAACTCAAGAAGTTGTGAATTAGTAGTCATTTTGGATCTCGGTGTTTCAGTGGTGTTGAATCGGTTTTTTATTTCTGCCTTTGCATTTGAGGAATTTGCCTCGATATTTGCACTGCTTGAGGTTTCTGTTTCTTCAATTTCTGGAGTAGAATTAGGGCTAATGCCGCTGCTAGTAGTTAAAGTTTCTACAAGTTCGTTTTGTTCCCTAAAATGCTATGCAATAGTTCTAAGTGTGATGGAGGGTCTTTTTGACTTTCTCCAGTAGATTTTTGATGTTTGATATATAGAAAGTATTGCTTCTGCAAATTTGCAAACTTCAACCTCAACTTTTCTACAACTTCCTTTCCACTACCACCCACATTAAATCCCATCTCTCCCATTTCCTCTGCTATTTTTTTCCATAACTGTGACTTGATAGTTTTTTTATCATCAAATCGATTGGAGTATTTCTGTCTTAGGGTTAGAAATACTTCAGTTGCTTGAAAGTCCTTTGGTGTAGGCCTTTTCTGTGTCCAAATTGGAGCAGTTGGGTTATTCTCAATGGCTGAACTTACTTCAACTTCAGACTCTGTTGTTTCATTGCTTGGGCCAGTAAATTTATCAGACCCTTGAACAGCTTCAACAGAATGACCTTCTCTACCATTTAAAACTTCTTCAATGTATTTTTCTGCACTGATGGGGTCTGTAAAATATAATTATGTTGTTATAATTTTGATCCATTTACTATTAAATACTCACCATTAAGTAATGTATTGGCCATCTCCATATTCACAACAACTCGAAAATCTTCACCTCTGTGATTTATCAGAAGCTCCATCATTTCTTCACTCTTTTCCTTTTCCATTGCCATTCTGAACTAGGGCACGATCAAGGAACGACTAATCTAATTGAAAAATAACCTCCAATCTTTTGAATTGAAACTGAACTGACAAGTGAAGTGATTTGTATAACCGTCTTCTCTACACCGTAAACCCAAACAGATCCCGGTGAACAAGTAATGACGTAATCATATGACGTCAGTCATGTATTCCCCTGTAACCGTTATGTCGCTAAAATGAGGCGGTAACAAGAACCTAGATCACAGTGATTCAACGTGATCTCGCGAAAAATTGCTTAATATTAATTTTTCCATTTATTTATCTTCATTCGTTGGTAGGTACCTACATTACAATAACAACATTCAATATTTTTATTTTCATTGTATGTAACCATTTTTATCTTATAGGGAAAATTAAACTGATATCTGTTCTTGAATTTTAAGAATTTGCGCAATAAAAATTCAGACGCAGATAACAGAATAAAATCCTGGGCCCTGTAAAAATAAGTCACACAAGTCAGTATGTGGAGCTTTATTATACATTATAATTGTTACTTTGTTTCAATATTATGCTTCCATTTCATTTCGTATTTTATGCATTACTCGGTCTCTACTGAACAATGTCTGGTCTCATTGAGATATTATTCCGAATTGGCTAAATCAGCGAATTCCATGGTTTTAAGCGTGCACTCATTAACCTTTGGGAAAAATTTCTCTGATAACCTAATATGACAAGTGTTCAAGTTTCAAAATTTGCTAGTCTCACCATTCCACTGTACTAGTGGGAAGGGTTTTGAATTGTATTTGTACGGTTATCTCATCATCTTTGCCACAGTTCGTTCTCCGACTTGAGGTGTTGTGTAAAAGTGCTTTTTTTATTTTTTTTTTATTTTTCTTTTTGAAAGTAAGTATAAATGTCTGTTTTTTTTCTATACTAACTGTTAGTCATATATTTTTCTACCAGAGAAAAAATCACTTCATTTTCTTTCACCAATTGCTTTAAATCGTCAAAATTTCTGTTGCTTGAGCTAAGCAAATAATACATCTCATAATAAGATGGATGCAAACCATTTTCAAAATGGTCCCTAAACGCATCAAAAGTCATTTCTGGGTTAATATCGTTTGCGATTGCTAATAGATCATAATAGTACTTCTTTATTTCCTCGACGTCTTGCTGTTTGCGAGTGTTTAATCGAAATTTTAATTTTCGGAGTGGCTGTTCTCCTGAAAACTCTTTCAAAAAAATCTGATTTTATATTTAGCTATGTTTTCATCTGATTTTCTGGCTCACTAATATAATTACCAAACCATGTATGGGCTGGACCTTCCAAAAAATTAGCTAAATTAGATATTTTGTGATTTTCTGACCAGCTATTTACAATCGCTGCTTTTTCGTATTTATTCACAAAAATAATGGGAGAGTCAATAGAAGGGTTAAATGTAGGTGGACATGTAAACTTTGGTTTGGCTGGAGTTTTTGGCTCAGCCAAAGCTGACTGTCAGGCCAAGGACCTTCTGTTTCTCGCGGTTTAGGCGGAGTTCCACTCAATGAAGCTCTTGGTTTGAAATAAACTTCCGTGGATTGGGGCTTAGAAGTTGAAGCCGAGGCTTGGGGAGTTTGAGCTTGAACGCTCACGACAGTTTTGTCAAGAGTATTTTCTTCGTCCTCACTGCTTGTCAAACAAACAACTGAACTGGGTTTATCAAGCTTTTGTTTTTGTGAAGAAGTTGCCGTTTGTGTCGAAGCAGGAGAACTCACAGTCGAACTGTGATGCTCGGGTTTGAAATCTTTTAATTCTTTTATCACTTTTTCTGGGTTTCGACCTTTAGCGATAGCTTCACGTAACACGAATTTTTCTTTTTCCGACAAACTTTGAGCCCTACTGCGAGTTTTTACTCGATCTTTGTCACTCGATTCACTCATGGACAATTTTTATTATGGCAATGACTATTTAAATTCATGTATGTGTTATGTTTATTTATTTATTTACGTATTTTATCTATTTTATTTTATTTTTTTTTAATATTATTAAATTTATTTTTTAAACAAGTTGATTATTTCTAGCAATTTCTTTGCGAATTTGCTTATTCATCAAACTAATAATTTTTTTAACGCTAAAATACACAAGCATTAATACCCCCATGCACAAAAAAATAATAATTAAAATTTCCTTAGCTGACCATGAATTATCTTTTCCCGAATTATTTGATAATCCTCCACTGTTTCCTGCTTGAGAGATAATAATTTCTTCCTCTTTTGAAGATGTACCACCCATATTAAACCAAAATTTTATCAAATGAGCGCATCAATAGCAAAGGTAACCCCCAAAATATCACTAAATACATTAACGTTACTATCCCTAGCCAAAAGATAATAATACCTAAATTTTTTTTTATAGCCCACACATTATTTTCCTCAATCTGTATCATACCCCAAAGGATAAAATAAAAATAAAAAACTCAACTATTGTTTTTCATCCATCTCAAAACAGACCGGCGGCTCCACCAAATGTCACGTTTAATTTATGAGCCCTTCTGGGTTCATCAATTAAACTGACTCACGACGTTAAACGTCGCGCCGGGATCTCAGTTTTAAGGATGAAATCAAGCACTGAGTTTTCTATTAAACACTTAAGTCTATTGACCAAACATTTATAAGTGAATCCGTATAATACAGCCATAAACCAACACACTAAAAGTTAATAATTCAACAATTGTACTTACATGAATACATAAGCTAAGGACTTAGCATTTTCTGGCGGCTGGCTTGGTCACTTTCGTGTTGGAATAATTTTGAAGAATGGACTACTTAACTTGATCTTCTTTCCTCGAGGAGAGTCGACATCTCGACTTCTTGGTTCAGCTGGTCGCACTACTGTCGATTGGTTCACACTCATCCAATACTGCTGAAATCGGCGTATTTTATACCCGATTGATCGGCTGATGTAGTTTGTTATTGTTCGTCGCCTGTTTTTTCATATTTCTGTAAAGCAGGTGGTGGTGACTCATCACCGATACGATGCACTAGGTGCATCCTGGTGCGACCTTGTCTCGTGCGCTTAATATTTCGCAATCCTCGAATATTCTTATGTTTTTAAGTCAATAAGTCCATCTTTTGAATTAATGGATTTTCCATTCGTGACAATATGAAAAAAGTCATGTTCATGCACTAGCAAAAAAGACACTCCCTTGTAGTGATAAGCAACTTTTTTGTAAAACTCATCAACAAAACCTTCATGACATTCAATGCAAATATTCATAATTAAATGTATAGATCTTATCTCAAGAACATAATGGAAATTACAAAACACTATTGATTCATGGTGTCGTACAGCACGATTCCATAACCACCAATCCTTATCGCGTTGATTAACAACTCCAGTAATACCGGGTGCGGCAGAGAGGACGGACGGTTTTAAAAAAATCATCAAATATTAAATTTTTACTCAAAAACAAATTTATTGATGGAATCAGGTTCGCAAGGAAATAGCATTTGAGACAGTCAAGTGTGGAAAATCACATCAGGCATGTGGTGGCCGAAATCGTTGATGCAGTGCTAAAGGCGTTCTTGGAAGTTCGCGTAGACTCTCTCCAACATCGCTCTCTCAACTTGGGCGACTTCCACGCGAATTGCGTCCTTCAATTCGTCCAGAGTTCGGGGCTTGTTCTCGTATACTCTAGCCTTGAGGTGTCCCCATAAGAAAAAATCGCATATGGATAAATCAGGGGACCGAGGAGGCCAATGAACATCGCCAAACCTGGAAATAAGGCGACCAGGGAAGAGAGGGCGAATAACGTCCATTGATGCTCTGGCTGTGTGGGCGGTCGCCCCATCCTGCTGGAACCACACACGTCGGATTGGAACACGTCGCCGTCGTAATTCAGGGAAAAAGAAGTTTGTGATCATTTCGACGTAGCGCGCTGAGTTCACGGTAACAGCACGACCATTACCGTCTTCGAAGAAGTAAGGGCCAATGATGCAAGTTTGCGATACAGCGCACCAAACCGTTACTTTTGGGCTGTGCAGCGGTCTTTCGTGTAACTGTTGCGGATTTTCATTAGCCCAATAACGGAAATTCTGCTGGTTAACTATGTTGTTTAGGTGAAAGTGGGCTTCGTCACTCATGATCAAAATGAGGTTCTCATTTTGATCGATCAGTGCTTCCATCTCACGTGCGAAGTTCATTCGTTGTCCATAATCTCCGGGCTGTAACTGTTGCACAATGGCCAATTTATAGGGGTGAAAGCGGAGATCCATATGCAAAATTTGCCTTACCGAACGATCACTGAGGCGAAGTGCAGCAGCATGTTTCCGGGCAGATCGAGTCGCTGCGAAGAAAGACTTGTCGAACGCGTTCAACATTTTCAGGAGTTCGAACTGTTCGCGGAGCTCCTCTTGGTCTTCTGTTGATCAGTTCACCACGCCTGCGAAGTGATTCAACCCAACGAAGGATGGTGTTTCGAGAGGGAACAGCTCTATTCCGATGAATGTTGAAGTGGCGACGAAACTCACGCTGTACGACGGTGACTGACTCATTATTTCGGACGAAACAATCATAGGCGAAAACGCGGTGCTCCACCGTCCACGGCTCCATGACGACAACTGGTAAAACAATGCTAGGAACTAACGAGTCAAGCGGCACCCCCCCCACCTCTCTCGTAGACGGAGGGGGAGAGTACTACCCATCTCAAAAACGTCCGTCGTCTCTGCCGCACCCTGTATTTTGGACACGCTTGTCAACTGGAGCTTTATAGAAATCATTCACTTCATTTATTCTTAATGTCACGTCAATATTTGGATTATAAGTGCAACAGCTATACGTCTCACTTACGACATCCTCTCCTATTTCGTCTTCTAAGGCGCTGTCGTTATTATTGTGGTTTTCTTCTCCCAATAACAAGAAAAATTTAAATTATAAGCGTTTGTAGCTTTACAACACACATCGCAATTCATATGAAAAAAGTCATGTTCATGCACTAGCAAAAAAGACACTCCCTTGTAGTGATAAGCAACTTTTTTGTAAAACTCATCAACAAAACCTTCATGACATTCAATGCAAATATTCATAATTAAATGTATAGATCTTATCTCAAGAACATAATGGAAATTACAAAACACTATTGATTCATGGTGTCGTACAGCACGATTCCATAACCACCAATCCTTATCGCGTTGATTAACAACTCCAGTAATACCGGGTGCGGCAGAGAGGACGGACGGTTTTAAAAAAATCATAAAATATTAAATTTTTACTCAAAAACAAATTTATTGATGGAATCAGGTTCGCAAGGAAATAGCATTTGAGACAGTCAAGTGTGGAAAATCACATCAGGCATGTGGTGGCCGAAATCGTTGATGCAGTGCTGGAGGCGTGCTGGAGGACTCTCTCCAACATCGCTCTCTCAACTTGGGCGACTTCCACGCGAATTGCGTCCTTCAATTCGTCCAGAGTTCGGGGCTTGTTCTCGTATACTAGGGATGGGAGGGTATTAAAAAATAACCGGTTAATGATTAACCGGTTATTCCCTCTAAAGGTTTAACTGAAATCGATTAACCTGTTCAAAATTAACCGGTTATTAAAATAACTGTTAAATAAAGTGTTTTAAAATTTTTATTTAAAAAAAAATCCACATTTCCGATTTCCGGTACATAAATAAAATAAAACATTTCGGGTCCTTAGACGATAATTAATACATATTGGAAAATCAATATTAAATTTCCCAATATTCATCGTCTAACGATCCTAAGAAAACCAACTGATCAGAGTGCTTTGGAATCAGACGACTTCTTTGATCAGTGCAGACATTGTTTAATAATGAAACTAGTCGCTCTGATGGCACCGAAGCACCCAATACAGTTAGATATTTTGAGGCAACTTGGTAGGTCCCTGGAAAAGCATTCTTCGGGTCCCGATCTCTTGGTTGGATTGGTTGATTGAGATAAAGTTTTAATTCACTTGGAAGTCCTTGTTGACTGCCTCCATGGCCTCCAACATCCTCAAGATTTTGCTTTTGAATCGCAGCAAATTCGTCATGAATACTCCATATGTCTCCACATGACGTTCTTGTTGAAGTTGAGTTAGAACTAGAACTAGAAGTGCCAGCTTGAGGGGGACTACCGGATCCTTGCTTTCTTAATTCCTTTTTAATTTCATTACTCACAACACGAATAGCATTTGCCGCATTTATGGGTGATGCAAAATGTATCTTTTTAAACCTGGGGTCCAGTATTGTAGCTGCGGACAAAAGGGTATTAGATTCCAGTGGAGTTAATCTCTTTACCATTTGAATTTTTAATTCTTTCTGAATTAACTCCACTTCAGCATTACTAATGCATATTCGGTCAAAAGAAGTTCTTAAACAATTTGCAAGCGGAATTACTAGACTTCCTGAAACATATTTATCTCCGGATATGTCTTTTGTGACTGCCTCGAATGGTCTAAGCAATTGAAGACATTTCTCAATTGTTGCGATCTCAGATGGTGTTAACATGGCAGGAGGTTTTTTGTGCACTGGTGAAAGAAGAATTTTGCCCACATGACCTGACAGTAACACAAATCTTTCAAGACAATAAAAAGTTCAATTCCAGCGTGTTGCTCTCTCTTGAATCAAATATAAAAAAGTTCCATCACTCTTTCCTTCTTTTCTTTGCTCCTCGCGCAACATATATTGTGCTATATTACTGTGCTTAAAGAAAGCCTCAATTGCCTTGATCTTCTCAATTATATGTTCAATGTTTTTATTCTTTTCACTCCCTAGGGCTTTTGACACAATTAAATTTATAATGTGTGCAAAACAGGGCACATGCCTGTCATTTTGTGATTGATTTTCACTTTCTGAACTGTCATCGGTGGTAGATCAAGATAGCAATAATTTTACACCACAAACAATATTTGCTCCATTATCAGTTGTAGCTGAAACTATTTTTGAAGTGGGAATTTTCCATTCATTTATCATCTGACTCAAATCTTCACAAATATGTGGACCAGTATGATGTGGTATAAGGTTTCTTACTCCAAGATTCATGCACTTCATAGCTCCTTTGTCTTCATCTAGAACATATACATAATTATACAGAATTCATACCACACAGAACCTTTAATTATAATATGAATTTTGACTTATCTACTTCAAGAAACTCACCAATGTAATGTAAGGTTAAAACAATAAAACTGCATGTGGCATTCATTCCAGTGGCTATGTCAGTAGTAATAGCAACACTTTTTATATCAGTTAGTTTCGTGCAGACAATTTTCTGCAGAGTAATATATTTTTGTTCAATAAGGGTAGTAATCTACAAAGATATAAACTAACTATAGTATTGAGGAAATAAAAATTAAGGCAATTATAATTACAGTTTTTCTACTTGGAGGTAAATATAAAGGAGCAACAACATGTAGAAACTTGGTCAAGCCTTCTCTCTCAGTACAACTTAAGGGCATGTTATCTTTACAGATCATATAAATTAATGCCTGAGTAATTGCAACATTTTTTTTGCCACCTCCTTAAAAATAAATAATAAGATATTGTAACTTGAATTGGACTTATATGCAACATGCTTACTTTCATAACTTCTTTGGTGGTTGAAGATGTGTGATATAGTAGGTTGTACTAAAAAGTTACTTAACACTGATGAAGCTCTCGATGAGGCTATACCACTTGAGCCAGCAATAGTAGTTTCTGAATCTCTGGATGAATCCATATCAGAATCCTTGTTGTATGTGTTCTGGGAATTATTGGATATTACAGATTCCTATTTATAAAAAGGAATTAAATCACAAAAAGATAGATATTGTTACGATTTTCCCGTGGGTTCACACGAAGTCAGTTGAACTCAACAATTAATAAATTTTATTAACACTTTAAAACACTCCGTACAATAATTAACTCAACTACTAAAAACACTACTACAATTCCACAATTATTCCACTATTTAAACTTTACCGCGTTCCCAAATTCACTACTACTGCGGTCGAGACCGCGTCTTTTATATTCGCAAACCACGTTCTAGAATGACCGCGAAACGCTTCGCGGGTTGCCTTGACCATTCAAGAATCTTCCAGGTAGCGCTTCCTAACTGTGGCCTACTTTAATACGCGCCCGGCCAGATATTGCGGCGCATCGGTTTCATCCCGAGGCGAGCGCTCGTTAAGAAGTATCGAGCATAGTAGGCCCAGATCGTAACACTGCCCCCCTCTTAAAGCTGATTGTCCCGATCCGCTTCATCTAATCCCTGATATTTCTTGAGTCTGTCCAGATGGACAATTTTCATCTTGCCTTTGGGGCTGCGTTGGACTCTGTACACGACGTCGTTTAACCTTTTTACCACATTGTAAGGTCCCTCCCAAACAGGTGTTAATTTCGGTGATTTGCCTTTCTTCCTCTGAGGGTTAAACAACCAAACTTTATCATCCTTCTGGAACCCTCCCGAATTGGCCCTCAGATCATAACGAGCTTTCATCTTATCGCTAGCTAGATTCAAACTTTCCCTGACCAGATCATGGATGTTCAGTAATCTGTCTTGCAACTCGTCAACGTAGTTCTCAATGTTCGTGCTTTGGCCTGTTGGAGATCCGAACACCACATCACATGGAAGTCGCAGTTCTCGACCAAACAGAACTTTAGATGGTGACTGTCCCGTTAAGTTGTGGACTGCTGCTCTATAAGCCATCAAGAAGAGCGGAATATGCTGGTCCCAATCTTTCTGATGCTGATCAACAACCTTTGAGAGATGTTGCTCTATGGTCTTATTAAATCTCTCGACCATGCCATCCGACTGAGGATGAAGCGGCGTTGTTCGGGTCTTCCTAATGCCTAGCAGGTCACAGAGCCTCTGAAAGAGCTTGGACTCAAAGTTTCGTCCCTGATCAGAGTGTAACTCCAACGGCACACCAAATCTACTGAAGACATTTTCGACGAGAATATCAGCGACTGTGCTGGCTTCTTGATTTGGAATCGCAAACACCTCAGGCCATTTGCTAAAGTAATCCATGGCAACAAGAATGTACTTGTTGCCTCTGTTGGTCTCCGGAAAAGGCCCAGCGACGTCTATGGCTAAACGTTCGAAAGGCAATCCGACGTTGTACTGCTTCATAGGTCCCCGGGATCTCGTCTGTGGTCCGTGGCTAGCTGCACAAATGGAACATTGTCGACACCATGATTTCACGTCTTGGTAGTAGTTCACCCAGTAAAAGCGTTGCCGGATTTTGTCCAAAGTCTTATTTACTCCCAAATGAGCACCAGTCTTTCCATTGTGCATTTCCTCCAATACGTGGTCGACCCTTCCTCTGGGAACTACCAGCTGCTTCCTTATCTCTTTTCCATCGGCACTCTCCCAAGCTCTTTTTAGCAAGCCGCCTTCAACCACAAGCGAGTCCCACTGAGCCCAAAGTGCTTTGAACGTCAGGCCTTTGCTAGAGATTTCTTGCCATGTTGGTCTTGGCTCGCTTTGTTCCTTTCTCAACAACAATGGGCCTATGTCGCTGTCTTCTAGTTGATCCTTCCTAATCTCATCGGTACTCCATTCATCATTGGTCTTCAGCTGAACCATTCTGATGGACACAACGCTTTCACGTTGTTCCGCTTTCTGGCAATGTTTGCTTTCTTCGGCGCAAGGTCTTCTTGATAGAGCATCTGCGTTATTATGCAGCTTTCCGGGTCGATGCTTGATGTTGAAATTATACTGCTGGAGTTTTTCAAGCCATCTTGCTACTTGTCCTTCCGGTTGTTTCATTCCGAGGAGCCACTTGAGTGCCGCATGGTCAGTCCGTATCAAAAATTCCTGTCCGTACAAGTACTTGTGAAAGTGATCGACTGATTTTACTATTGCCAGTAGCTCTTTTCTCGTTACACAGTAGTTCCGTTCTGCTTTGGTAAGTTTCCTACTGAAGTATTCTATAACATGTTCTTCTCCGTTTTGGATTTGAGACAATACAGCTCCAATACCAGAATTACTGGCATCTGTGTCTAAAATGAACTTTCCTTTTGGTTGTGGATAACTGAGGATGGGACTGGAGCAAAGTGATGCCTTTAACCTTCTGAACGCCTGATCACATTGGGTATTCCAACAGTAGGGTGTTTTGTCCTCAGTAAGTTGATGTAGCGGAGCTGCGATGTTGGCAAATCCTTCCACAAACCGTCTGTAGTAGGTGGCAAGTCCTAGAAAGCTTCTGAGTTCGTGTTTATCCTTTGGTACTGGCCATTCTCTAATTGCTTGGATCTTCTTGTCGTCCGTCTGGATTCCGTCCACCGACACCACATGCCCAAGAAATTCGACTTGCTTTTGGAAGAACCAACACTTTTTGGCGTTCAATCGAAGATGGGCACCACCTATTGAAAAATCCGCGGCACAATCAAAATTATTGTGCATCGACTTTCTAGGGTGCACAAGCAAACAAACTACTTATGCAGATTAATATGAAGAATGTCACTGTAAAAAATATAGGGTGATCTGTTTTATCATCCGTTCTGTACTAGTAAATGGTCTGCAGGGACAAAAAATAATACACTAGTTTTAATTTACCAGTCAATAAATTTTATATTAATAAACAAAATTAATAAGTTGCTGATCTTACAACTTAACGTAGCAAAAAACACAAATACGGGTACAACTATTTAGTTGTACAAATGTCGTAGCAACAACACGACCAAAAAACTTATAACTAAAACAAGTCTTATTTTTTTAACTAAACATGGCAATCAAACATTCAACAAAACTATTTACATCATCGGTCATAAGAGTAGACAAGTACCAACGTTAATTATCACAATAACGCAGTATTAATCTTTAATAAAATGCTAAGCACCACGTTCAATTATAAAGAGCAAAATACCCAAAATTATTCTGAGTTGAAGTGCCAAAATAAAGCGAGAGATGCATATTGCACCTTTATTTCACTAACACTGACACGGGAATTTCACTGCGATTGCATCAAAACAAACAGTACAAATAATAGTCAAACAAACTTACAGTTTAGTCACAGCTTTACTGATCTTTCCGTCAGCCACCAGAGAAATTTTTATTTTACTAGTCCGGGCCTGTCTTTCCAAAATTCAACCAACCTGATTTGTCAAATTGGATTTAATCTGGGTTTGTGGTCCACTGTTTTACCGTACAACAATCCTGTATTGCGTTTAATAGGTTAACTTATTTTAACCAGGGCTCTCAGGGGGTCCTTTGGCCTAAAATAAAAACACTTGGGGTTCGGATTGGCAATCCGAAGTACTTCACAAATCTGGGTGGCCGTTTTATCAGCCAAAACAAACGGTCTGGGTTTGGATGTAACAATCCAAAAACAAAGTGATACCAAGAGTATGATACTAGTCAACAATCAAATTAACAGCGTGTGTTTTTATGCGAGAGAGAGAAAAATGAGAACGACCTTTCTTGTTAAGAGTTCTCGGGGCACTGGAACGTTCCCGAACGAAGTTTAACGGGTAGACGCTTGGCGACGAGAGAGAGAAATTTCGATGCAACATCGGTTGCGTTGAGTTAGACGGAGAGGACAACACCTACAACAACGCTTCGAAGAAGGGCAGTTTTTTATTGCGCCTGGGCAAGTGACTATTTTTAAATTAATTTTCGTTTTGTTGCACCGAAAGATCGCAACATACTCCCCCCCATTGAATTGTCTTAAATTCAAAAAAAGCAAATAAAATGATACTTTGAGGGATGAAGCGATTCACAAGAAAGAGATTTGCTATTCTGCAGAAGATTGAGATTGAGGGTCTTGTAGTGGGAGAGGAACAATTTTTGTGATACTGCGAGTAAACTCTCCAGTAGAAGTTTTAACCTTCACTGCTCTGACCCTTCCATCCTTGCCGGGTAGAACTTCCACGATTCTAGCTAAACACCATTTTAAGGGCGGAGTGTTATCTTCCTTTAACAAGACTATGGTTCCTTCAATTAGATTTGGGTAAGGACGGTACCACTTGGGCCTATTTTGGAGTCTATTTAAATAATCAATAGACCAACGCCTCCAAAAGGTTTGTTGTATCTGGCTTAACCCTTTGAATAAGGTTAAGCGATTTGCAGGGTAAGAAGTGTAATCTTTCTCAGGATATGAAGTGAGAGGAGACCCGATCAAAAAATGACCTGGAGTCAACGGGGTAATGTCATTCGGATCATTTGAGAGGACGCATAAAGGCCTTGAATTCAGTATGGCCTCGACTTGTACTAAGACTGTATAGAATTCCTCGAATGTGAGTTTGGAATTTCCAACCAATCTAATCAGATGGTATTTGGCGCTCTTAATAGCGGCCTCCCAAATACCACCCCAATGAGGGCTTCGAGGAGGGATAAATTTAAATTGAATTTGGTTTTGTGCAGCAAAATCCTTGATCACGTCCGAATGTTGGGGTTGTCGCAAAAACTCTTGTAATTCCTTTAACTGGTTTTTAGCTCCTGCAAAATTCGTAGCATTATCACTGTAAATAAGAGATGGGTTTCCTCTTCGAGCGATAAAACGCTTTAGCGTCATTAAGTACAGATCGGTAGTGAGTCCTGTTACCAACTCTATGTGTACAGCCTTTGTTACTAGACAGACAAATATTGCGATATAAGCCTTAATTAAAGGCGCCTTGCGTAAATTAGAAGACTTAATAAGGTAGGGACCACCATAATCCACTCCTACTTTCACGAAACATCTAGCCATATTTACTCTCTCAGGTGGCAGATCAGACATAATTTGTTGAGATGATGAGGCTACATAGCGAAAACAGATAGAGCACTCTCTAATAACTCTTTTTATGGCGTATAGACCATCTAACGGCCAATACTTCAATCTGAAGTTGGATAGCACAGTTTGTGCTCCCGCATGACCAAGACGAACATGTTCCAATTTTAACATTGAACTTACCACCCTGTTACGTGATGGCAACAGAATTGGGTGTTTTTGAGTGTACGGCACACCAGCCTGTTCTAATCTACCTCCAACTCTCAGCAGACCATCAGTGTCCAAAAAGGGGTTCAATCTAGCGACGCACTTATTAGTTACCACCTTTCCTTTTCTAATTTCCGAAAGCTCTTTGGAAAAGCACTGGGTTTGCAGAGCTGCCAGGAGACTTTTCTTTGAGTTATCCAACTCAGATACACTCAAGACTCCGCCGAATTTAACACTTCCCTTCTTTATGTTATTTATAAATCTGAATATGTAAGCTAAGGTCCGTTGCGTCCTTGAAAAACTTGAAAACAACTCAAATAAGACTGGAAAAAATCCTTCCTTTTCTACAGGGTTTGAGGAAACAAGATGAACAGACCTTGCCTCAGGCAGTTCCGAGAGAATAGGCAACTTATGACAATAATTCTCAATAGTCCAATTAGGGTCGTGAAGATAATCTGGGCCTTGCCACCAAAGATTACTATTTTTAAGTGTAGCAGGGGACAATCCTCTTGAGGGTAAGTCAGCCGGGTTTTGATCCGTTTTGACATAGTTCCATGAAAAGTCTAAGGTTAACTCCTGTATCAAAGAGACCCGATTGGCTACAAAAACACACCATCGAGAAGGATGAGATTTGATCCAGCATAGTGCAACTTGGGAATCACTCCAGAGGGTAACCTTATTAATGTCGAACTCATTGTTAAATACGTCAACGAGTCTAACGACCAGCTGAGCTAGCAGCACCATACCGCATAACTCCAATCGAGGAAGGGATACCGTTTTGAGAGGGGCAACCCGAGTTTTACTGGAAACCAAACAACAAGACACGGAACCGTCGAGATAAGTGGTTCGCAAGTAGACACATGCCGCATAAGCTTTCATACTCGAGTCGGCAAATCCATGGAGTTCGATTTTTCCTTTAGGTTTGTCCAAAAAATAGGGTCTTGGAATTCTTAATGAACTCAACAATGGAAGGTTATCTATAAACTCAAACCATTTTTCTAAAAGGGACTCATCATTGATAGGGTCATCCCACCCTAACTCCATCAACCAAAGCCTTTGTATAATCAGTTTTCCTGTAATAGTGACTGGGGCCAGCAAACCAAGCGGGTCAAAGCATTGTGCCACTACAGACAGAATGGTTCGCTTTGTCAACTTTGTTACCTTTACATTTTCAGGTACAGATACACCCAAGAAATCCTCCTTGGTGTTCCACAGTGCTCCCAAAACTTTATCAGGATTTCCATTCGAATTTATGTCAAAGTTAGTTGACTCACATTTGGATCCTTCCAAATCTAACTGCGTACAATTAGTGCGCCATTTGTGAAGTGAGAAGTTGTGAGTACCCATCAAAGAGACAAGCTCATTACGTAGACGCTTTAAGGTCTCCAAGGAATCTGCACCAGAAAGAACATCATCCATGTAGCATTGCTCGAGAATTGCCCTTGAGGCCATGGGATATTTGTTTTCATTTCTAAGTGCTATCTCCTTTAGAACACGCGTGGCCAAAAACGGAGCAGAATTAGTTCCGTAAGTTACCGTGAGTAACTCAATACATTGGAGCTCTTGATATGGATTGTCTCTCCAAAGAATGTTTAATAAGAAAGTTTGAGCCGGGTTTATTTTTATCTGACGAAACATCTTCTCAATGTCGCAGACAAGGACGAATTTGAATGAGCGTACTCTACACAAAATGTCGTAGAGTTCCGGCTGGACTTGATAGCCTTTGAGCATTAGATCATTTAATGCATAACCTGATGACGAACGACAAGAAGCGTCAAAAACAACTCGTAGTTTAGTGGAGACGCTGTCTTCCTTTAAAACTGCGTGGTGTGGGAGAAAATATTTAGGTTCCTGCTTGAGAGAGGTCAACGCCAACGGAACTACCTTGGCATGTCCGAGGGAAAGATACTCGTTTATAAATTTTTTATACTCGAAAAAATACCTTTCGTCTCGTGAAAATCTTTTCTCCAGATTTTCAAACCGTTTTCGCGCGATAGAGAAGGAGTCTCCAAGTTTGAGGTTTTCCTTGGGGGATCTGAAAGGGAGATCGACCTGAAAGGTACCATCGTTCAAAATCACCGTTGTTGACTCAAAAATAGTTTCAGCGAGTTGATCCTCCTCTGAGAAGTGACTTTTACTAGCAACTTCTTCGAGTGCCCAAAATTTGGAAACCAAAGTTTCTAGATTGGGCCTAGCCTGTGTCAGCAGTGACACATTTAGGTGGGAACAAGAATCAATACTCTCTTGAGGGGGAATGATTGAGCAAGCGAACCACCAACAATC
The DNA here is from genome assembly GCA_018691245.2 of Ips nitidus. Lineage (NCBI taxonomy): Eukaryota > Metazoa > Arthropoda > Insecta > Coleoptera > Curculionidae > Ips > Ips nitidus. Next base: position 4,562,642 of record CM042803.1, on the reverse strand, counting down.
CATCCCAGTGCAGTGTTTATTAGTGTGGGTAGGTCCTTTCCTAGACGAATAACTCCGTGTGACAGCAACTCATAATACAAGTCGGCCCCCAGTAAGAGGTCAACTTGTGAGGGATTCATAAACATTGGATCTGCCAAGGTCACTCCCTCAGGAATTACCCAGTTGTCCATATTCACTTTACTTTGGGGTAGAGCAGAGGTAATTTGTGTCAAAATGGCACAAGAGACAAAAAATTTTGTATGGGGAAAAACGTTTGACTGCATGACAACATCTACCATTTTTGTTGCAACACTGTCCGTCAGAGCGATTCCGGTGATCTGCATCCTTTTATTGTAGGGAAGAAGTCCAAGCCGAGTTACCAATTGTTTAGTGATAAATGAGTTCTGCGATCCATTATCAAGTACCGCACGAGCAGAGACCGTTTTACCCGAGGTATCATAGAGTGAGATAACAGCTGTAGCCAATAAAACTTGGCAATTTCTAGTGGAGAGTGAAGTAAGTGCAGCGCCGTGTGTGATCTGGGGTTCGTTAGAGGGTGATAGTTGTGCGTCATTAGGGTATGGTGTTGGAGCCTGAATGGATCTAGCTGATCGTGAATGTGGCTCAAGAGAAGTTGAAAGATAAGTGCTTGCATTAGCAACACGAGGGGTATAACTTGCTGACCTTGGAGTAGAGGAGTTGCCATTAATTTGTCGCTCAAATTGATTTCCACCAGCATTACCACTGGAATGCGCCTCAATAAATCTTGTCTGGTGCGGTCGTTGGTTTGAATTAGTATTAGTAACGATAGGGTTATTGTGAGATTCATGGAGAAGTGTGTGGTGCCTTCTATTACAAACCGAGCAACCCTTTGAGTTGGGACAATTATTCACTGCATGTTTTGAGCCCAGGCAGTTGAAGCACAACCTATTAGACACAACAAACTTACGTTTTTCCGTGATTGGTAAATTCCTGAATTGATTACAAGTGTAAATTTTGTGAGTGGTTTCTCTACAGTATAAACAGTGGGGGGTAGGGCTGGAGGACTGGTGAATAGGAGCGAGCAATGAGGTTCTGTGTTGAGGTTTGGGTTTAGGGCAAGTTTTACTAACTGACTTTTCGGTACTAGCCAAATTTTCTAATATTAGACAACGAGTTTCCAAAAAATCTAAGAACTCTCCCAACTCAGGAAGCTCTCCTAAGTCCCGTTCGGTTTCAAAGGCACGTCTTGTACCGTAATCAATTTTCTTTCCCAAAAGATAAATTATTAAAAATTCAAACAATTGTTTTTCCGAGTAGTTTAAATTTTTTAAAGAGGTCAGACTACGGCGACAGCTAGTCACAAATTCTCTAAGGGCTGACGCATTACATTTGGTCATAGGTTCGACGTCTAATAAGCTATTAAAATGAGAATTAATTACCGACAATTTATTTTCATAACGTCTGCGCAAAATTTCCAACGCGGTAGGGAAATTTTCGTTTGTTACTTGTAGACTATCAACTAAATTAAGAGCTTCGTCCCGTAAGAAAGATTTGAGATAAATAAATTTTTGAATGTCGGTAAGAGTATGATTATTTATAATCAGAGCAGAAAAAATTTGAAAAAACGAGTTCCATTCGGCTGTGTCGCCTTTAAATGACTTTATGTTTATTTGAGGTAACTTAACGTCAATATTAACTTGAGATGGACCCGGTAACCCAGTGATTGTACTACCTGGTGTATTACTAGCCGGCGGTGACAAAGATTCCGAAGAGCGAGACAATTTTGATATTTGGTCTTTTATTATAACTACAGTATTATAATAAATGTTTTCTATTTTATCTCTGTCTTCTCTATCCTCCCCGATTTCAGATAGAGCCTCAATTTTATCCTGTACACCATCATAATTCAAAAAAGCACTTTCTAGTGTTTCTAATCGACATTGAAAATGAAACGGATTAGTTTCTACCTCGACATTTGCATTTACCCAATTTACAATGCGAGTCATTTTACTTTTAGCGCTAGTGCGGGCCTGTTTCAGACTGGCCATATTGAGTTCCAACTCTTTACCGGATTCAGCCATTTTTCTTGTCACTGCAGCTAAACCAAAAAGCTAGTTAAGCACAGAACGGATCCGGCTCGAAGGACCAATGAAAAATCCGCGGCACAATCAAAATTATTGTGCAACGACTTTCTAGGGTGCACAAGCAAACAAACTACTTATGCAGATTAATATGAAGAATGTCACTGTAAAAAATATAGGGTGATCTGTTTTATCATCCGTTCTGTACTAGTAAATGGTCTGCAGGGACAAAAAATAATACACTAGTTTTAATTTACCAGTCAATAAATTTTATATTAATAAACAAAATTAATAAGTTGCTGATCTTACAACTTAACGTAGCAAAAAACACAAATACGGGTACAACTATTTAGTTGTACAAATGTCGTAGCAACAACACGACCAAAAAACTTATAACTAAAACAAGTCTTATTTTTTTAACTAAACATGGCAATCAAACATTCAACAAAACTATTTACATCATCGGTCATAAGAGTAGACAAGTACCAACGTTAATTATCACAATAACGCAGTATTAATCTTTAATAAAATGCTAAGCACCACGTTCAATTATAAAGAGCAAAATACCCAAAATTATTCTGAGTTGAAGTGCCAAAATAAAGCGAGAGATGCATATTGCACCTTTATTTCACTAACACTGACACGGGAATTTCACTGCGATTGCATCAAAACAAACAGTACAAATAATAGTCAAACAAACTTACAGTTTAGTCACAGCTTTACTGATCTTTCCGTCAGCCACCAGAGAAATTTTTATTTTACTAGTCCGGGCCTGTCTTTCCAAAATTCAACCAACCTGATTTGTCAAATTGGATTTAATCTGGGTTTGTGGTCCACTGTTTTACCGTACAACAATCCTGTATTGCGTTTAATAGGTTAACTTATTTTAACCAGGGCTCTCAGGGGGTCCTTTGGCCTAAAATAAAAACACTTGGGGGTCGGATTGGCAATCCGAAGTACTTCACTAATCTGGGTGGCCGTTTTATCAGCCAAAACAAACGGTCTGGGTTTGGATGTAACAATCCAAAAACAAAGTGATACCAAGAGTATGATACTAGTCAACAATCAAATTAGCAGCGTGTGTTTTTATGCGAGAGAGAGAGAAAATGAGAACGACCTTTCTTGTTAAGAGTTCTCGGGGCACTGGAACGTTCCCGAACGAAGTTTAACGGGTAGACGCTTGGCGACGAGAGAGAGAAATTTCGATGCAACATCGGTTGCGTTGAGTTAGACGGAGAGGACAACACCTACAACAACGCTTCGAAGAAGGGCAGTTTTTTATTGCGCCTGGGCAAGTGACTATTTTTAAATTAATTTTCGTTTTGTTGCACCGAAAGATCGCAACATGCGACCATAAAACGAGCATGAAGGTATTTCATCAAATTCATTCATATTCGCGAAACTGATATGATTTCCGAATTCTAAAAATTATATCATAGGTAGGTAATATTGATTAAAATACCGGGCATTGTAACCAAATGGTTACATATACATTTTCGAACAAAAATATATCAAACTACACATATCTATGCTATAACAATAACATCATAAGTTACCTGATACTCTTCAAAAGCTCTTGTATAAAATCAACAATTTCGTTTATACACTTTTGTCGTCAAGTTCACTATTATTCACTGGCTTATCACATAACCTAAGAAACACGCCGGTTTGAACTGCAAATTCCTTGGAACTAAACTTGTATTTGGCGCATGCGCAAAGTGTAGTATATGCCAACCAATAAAGTAAGACTGTAGCCACTCGGTTTCATTGCCTGGCGACGTTTGAACTACAAGGAACTTGGATAAATGACTTTTGAAATCAATGTAACCATATGGTAACCCCGTCTATTATACAATATAGTGACGGTTCGACAGTTGCCCGATACAGGGATATTAAATGTAAACAATAAGATCCTAGAACTAGCCTAACTCTAAACAATATTATGCATGATGTGCACTTAAGGGTTCATAACTCCTCCCTCCTTAGAGACGAGCCAACGGTGAGTTGAAGTTTCTAAATCACGACCCTTGATAGGATTGAAGAGGCATCTACCTCGGCATCTTGGGCTTCTGGATCTTCTTTCTTCTTAATTTTGGTTCAATGACCTTTTTATAAAGATAAAATACAGCAAGAGCAATTAGTAACACATATATTAAGAGAGTTGACAGATTGAATTCAAAGAAGAAATTTGTTTTTTTCAAAATATTTTTTAATTTTTGATTTTGAGTATCAATTGCATTTTGGATGCTGTCAAATTCGTTAAGATTTATTGAATTTAAATTGGTTTTATCAAACTTAAACGTAAGGCTTTCTTCCGTTACTGCTGGTAGGTTAATTTGAGGAAGTTCAATGCTTTTGAAACTAACTTTTGCACTGTGATAAGTCTTTAAATGAAAGTCACTTATATGCACTTTACAACTTGGGGTTAACTCCAAAATGTTGTCCTTATTTGATCCGCACGGTTGAACAGCTACAGTTTGTTGTGGGATTATCAGCATCCATTTCTCGTGTTCGAACTTTTCTACTTTGGTTCTCTCGACTTTCATCATAGTATGATGACATTTAGATGTATTTGGACTGAAGTTTAGCATCTGAACTTCACATGGAGCTTCATCGTTATTTGGCAGCAGATTAGCATTTCGACATAAATATTCTTCAGGAGATATTTCTTCACATGGATGGTCAAAACTTGCATGCTTCAGCTCATTAAGGATTAGGTATTTTGTTTGAGGAAATATGATTTTAAAGTTATTAGAAGATGGTGTTGGTAGTGGATACAAATGATATAGGATGTAATTGGTGGATTCCACTATTGGTAGTTCAATAATAAATACTACTTGATTACCTTTAGAGTAACTTTTGATTTGTAAGATCTTTTCGAACAAAAGTATATTTTCTTTACTTGGAAAAAATGGAAGTTTTCCTGAAACTAAATCGTCTGTGATGGATTGTATCTCATCTAGTAATTCATTAGGATCTAAGATTGAATTGTGAAAAGTGTTAAGTTTTGAGAAAGTTATTGCCACTTGTAGTTTTTCTAGTAGATCATAAATTTCTTGGAATGATGTTGTTACTTGTGAAATGAGCATTTGTGTAGTAAAGTAGAACTTAGTTTCAAGTACATTTTCTTTCATATTACGCATAGCAGTTTGAACTTGTAAAACTCTTGACTCTAAAAGAATTTGATTGTGAGTTAAATTTTCCGATACTTTACGAAAATATTTATTGGAATTCTCAATAATCGTTATTTGTTCTTGCATTGCTGTTTTAAGGTTGTTATCATTGTCATATATTGTAGAGATTATTTTGTCATATTTTTCGGCGTCTTGTTGGTCTAAGTTACCTGTTAGTGACTTAATTATTGAACCTAAGCCATTGATCAATCCTCTTTTAAATCGATTACTGGTTGATAAAGGGTTTATTTGATTTATTTGTGATTTAATTTTATTTTCGAGCACACATGCTAAATTATAGGAATTATAAAATTCTTGTTTGTAGATTGATGATTTGTTTAGAGTAAGTAGAATCTTATTTAAACTATTTTGTAATGAAGTAAATTCTCTTATTATGGGCGAAATGTCGTATATATGAATAAATGACCAATTGTTTATTACATTTTGGGAATTACCTAATTTTAGGGGTAAGAGTCCGGGATTGTTGGTTAGATTGTGGAAGGTCACGTCAACTGCCATTATCAAGGAGATGATCCTGCAACAACAGGAATTTTTAATTCTTGTATATGAATTACTTCAACTTTACTATTTGTTTTATTTTTAATTTTAACTTTATTGTGTTCAAGTAATTCTACAATTTCGAAAGGACCTATAAACTTTTTATCCTTTTGTATTTCGAGAGGGGTTAATTTTGTAAACAGTTTGACCTACTTTAAATTGAGTCTGTTCTGGACCTAATGTGTTTCTTTTATCTAAGATGGTTTGTTTCTTTGTGGTCATATTTTCTTGTACTTCTTTATAAATGTGTTTTAATCGAGATTGGTGATTAGATACGTAATCCGAATAGAAATCAGTATTTATTAGATTACTAGGATCACGAAAATTTGTGTGACCAAATGTAAGTTCGAAAGGGGTGAATTTTGTTGCGGAGTGAATAGAATTATTCTAGGCAATTAGGGCGTATTTCATTAAAGTTTGGACATTTTCATTTTTGAAACGATCACCCAAAATACGTAAATGTTCGATTAAGGTGGAATGGAATCGTTCAATAGGTGCATTTGATTCGTGATGTAGTGGTGTTGTAAAATGTACATCTATTTTATGCAGTTTTAATAGTTCTTTAACTGCTTGATTTTTAAATTCTGGACCATTGTCAAAAATGATTTTTTCGGGAACACCGTAATATGAAAAATAAGTTATTAAGCCATTGCATATTTCTATAGCTGTTTTCCGCTTACTGGAAGGGCTTGTCCTAATTTAGAAAAAGTATCAATAATAGTGGCACGATCTAATTTTTAGTCGTAACGCGGGGACGTGTAGGCTGGGGTCGTAGTAAAGTTAAACTCAAAGATTGGATAACAAAAACAACAACGTTTATTCATAGAGAGAAACTAGTAAAGTTGAGGACTTTAGATTTTATACACATTGTCAGACACAAGTTGGCTTATTCATAAATTACAGAGTTTGTACTTACATGATAATTAATTCACAAACCATTTTGGACGAGGGTAAGTGTCAGGGTAGAGTTCCCTTAACTTTCGCGACCGAACCGTTTTGTTTCGCGGATAATTTCTAACTAACCTTTCTTTCCCAATTTCTCGGCTATTTATTGTAAGGTATTTCGATCCCTTAGTCAGTTCAATTTCTTAATTGCTTGTCTAAGCACTTGGATCATTGTCCGAACAATTGATGACTTATTGCTGACTGGCGATTACAACACCTTAGCTAGCTTCCGTTCTAAAAGGTTCGATTGCTTATTTTGCAACTCAAGTGGTCGACGACTTGTTTCGGTCAGTGGCCGATTATTTGCTGACTAAGTAATTCACGAAAATCTACTTGTGACACATTCCCCCGGCCGACAAAAGGTAGTCCCTAGCTTTTCACAATATTGACAGAAAGTTCACTATGCGAGTCTTCTAAACAAAATAACATTAAATTAATTATACTTTTAAATTTTTAATCATGGTGGCAATATAACAGAAATTTGACACCACAAATTCTAATCTCTTTCTTCAAATCTTAATATAGAACAAATATAAAAATATCTTTAATGGATTTTCCCCCTTATTACAACACAAACAAAATTTATCATAGTTACATGTAAACACTAATCAACAAAGTATAGCCCCTAGTTTTTCACAGAATTAAAATTAAAAATATCCCGATTCATACCCCAAAAAGAAAATTATAAAAGAAAACATATAACAATCGGAATAAAAATAAATGTTTTTGTTATTTTCTTACCTCTAGAGTTTGTAAAAAAAACTTAATGTCTCTATGCTTTAACACTGAGGGGGGAGACTTTTCACTCGCGATTCACTAATATTCCGCGCACTATTGTTTGTTCGGGGATTCTATCTTCTTTTCGCGGCACTTCACTGCACTAAACACGGCTTCTGAAGACAATTTGCACGGTGTCTGGAGTCTGGAACTACATATCTGTTTACTGCTCTGGATGTGCAAGTGGAGCAATCCCCAGAACTGTATTTTCACGGTTGCCTGGAACCGATGATGGTACGATGGTATTGGCCGAGGACAAAGATATCACTAGAGCAACATATTTTCTGCCTTTCTGCTCTGCTTCTCGGCCTTTTGGCTAAGATCAAAGTGTAGACCTTTTGGCTAAGATCAAAGTGTAGGCCCTTTGGCTAAGATCAAAGTGTAGGCCCTTTGGCTAAGATCAAAGTGTAGACCTTTTGGCTAAGATCAAAGTGTAGGCCCTTTGGCTAAGATCAAAGTGTAGTATATATTTCTATTTTATGGATACCACCAATAGACACATTGGGGTAAAGGTCACTGGTGAGAACGTACCTCAACCAACTTCAACTTTCGAATCTTCGGGACTGCGTTGAATCTCAAGAGCCTCTGGTCCGAGATGGAAATACATGTCAACCCAATGTTGTGGTGGACAGCCCTATCAGGGAGTTATCACAAGGGAGTTAGCGTCAGGAATTCCAGCAGCGTCTTATTGGTTGTATTGTCATGACCGGATACAACAACAAAACTTATCGTATTGATGACAAAACTTATCGTATTGTGTCAACATAACTTGACTGGAGCCGATTTGGGATCATCCCCCGCGTTACGACTAAAAATTAGATCCTGACAACCGCGCGGTCGCGAGTCCTTCGATTTCTGTTATGGTGTAATTTTTCTCCGCTTTTGATAGCGTCCTACTAGCATAGGCGATGGGGTGCTTCTTTCTTTCTTCATCTTCCTGTAGCAACACAGCTCCTACGCCTAACAAACTTCCGTCCACTCTTAGCTCCGTCGGCTTTTCGGGATTGTAGTGCGCTAACACTGGTGCAGTGCAAAGTTTTTCCTTTAAAATTTGGAATGCTTCCTCTTGACTTCCGCCCCAGATGAATTTTGTATCCTTATGTGTCACCCCGTATAGTGGCTTGGCCAACTGGCTGAAATTCTTTATGAACTTTCGATAATAATTACACAGCCCTAGAAAGCTTTGTACACTTTTTACATTTTTTGGGGTTGGGAAGTTTCTTACCGCTAGTAATTTTGATTCATCTGGCTGAAGGCCTTCCCGCGAGACGCTGTACCCTAGAACATTAATTTTTTCTTTTAGGTATTCACATTTACTGGGTTTTAGGGTTAGTCCTGCGTCCCTCAGGCGTTGAAATACTTTTCTTAGCTTAAACAGATGTTCTTCTGGTGTTTTTGAAAATATAATTATGTCATCTATGTATATAAGTATTTCTTTCCATTTCATGTCTCTAAACACCCTATCTGCTAGTGCCTGAAATGTCGCCGGCGCGTTACAGAGTCCAAAACTCATATAGTTAAATTCCCATAGTCCATGCCCTTGTGTTTGAAATGCAGTATATTGTTTAGAATCCTCGCTTATCGGTACTTGCCAAAACCCAGAGTACATGTCCAACGTTGAAAAATACTTTGAATTGCCTAGGTATGTTAAGATGTCGTCGATATTTGGTACTGTGTATGCTGATTTTCTTGTTACGTCGTTAAGTTTTCTATAATCCCCGCAAAACCTAGATTCGCCCGACTTTTTCTTTACCAAGACGACCGGACTGGCCCATGGTGATTGACTGGGTCTTATGATGTCGTATTTTTCCATTTCGACGATTTGTTGGTCGATTATATTTTTTTCTTTTTGTGACACCCTGTAAGCTCTGCTTTTTATTGGCTTCGCATCCCCGACGTCTATTTTATGCTCAACTAAGTTTGTTTTTCCCATGTACTTCGGTGTTTTAGAAAACACGTCTGAAAATTCTAGTAGTGTTTCCTTGAAGAGGTGACTACTTCTTCATCGTCTTCTATTTGTAGAACGGCAAGTTTGTTGAGGTTATGGTTGGTCTTCCGTTGTAAATACCCTATCGTGGTTCCTTTGTAAATTTTTTGGCTGTTAGTCTTTTTTGTAGTTGCGTGCACTGTCCATGTGTTTTTGTTTAAGTCCGGTCCTTCATGTAGAAGTATTCCCCTAGGTCGTAAGAATTCATCTTTTTCTATGAATTCGTAATTTGATAAGTCGGTCACTGTTACATCGACCGGTAGGTTCAATGCTACCTGGCTATATGTCTCGGGTTTCCAAATAATGTGCGACGTGCAAACCTTGTATATTTCATTGTGAAAAATATCTATTGGATTTTCTTGAATTAAATTAATTTCCGGTAATCCCTCTTCTTCGTCCTCTCTTTGGATTTGTGTACTCTGGTTTGAGACTGACTTGACGGGGTTTATTTTCATTGTACTAATACAATTTGTGAATTCTGTTTGTCCGAAGTTTAACGTTACTGTCGCGTCATTTTTTGTTAGTCTTACGGTTTTTGTGCCGTAATTGATCTCAGCATTATTTTTGTTCAGGAAGTCGTTTCCAAGAATTAGTGGTTTAGACAAGTTCTTTACAACTAAGACTGATTTACGTCCTTTTAATTCGCCTAGTTCTATTAAGATTTCTCCCGTTCCCAACGGTTGTATTTTGTTTCCCCCGTCTGCAACCAAATTCAAATTTTCGTCAAGGGGTTTATATTCTTTTATTAAATTACTGTCTATTATGCTTCTGCTGGATCCCGTGTCCAAAATTATGTCACAGTATGTGTTGTCCACTAGTCCTTTTATTTTCAGTATGTTCGGGCCTGATGTTTGGAGGGCGAACTCTGTTGGCCCCCTTATTGGAGTCGCCCACCTTCGTTTGGGTGCGCGTTTCCGCTTCTTCTCTCACTATAGCATGTATAGTGTCCCACTCGATTACACGTGTTGCATCTCGGTCTCCCGTCGCTGTACCTAGTATTAGGTAGATTTTGCGGTCCTGTTGGGCGTCCCCGATGTGTGAATCCTCTCCCCCTGGGGGTCTGTTCTCTTCTTTCGTCGTATCTTAAGTTTTCATTCCTCCTAGGCTGGGACCTGTAGTTACCATTATTCGCAAAGTTCGACGGTCTGGCGTTTCCTCTGTATCCACCGTTTCCTCTGTACCCATTGTATCCTCTGTTTCCACGGTAGCCTCTATACTGAGCTTGATAATTTGTCCGGTAATTTCTATTTGGACTTATGTTATTCGCCATTTGACGTTCGTCTTCGTGACGCCTGTTTGCAAAACTAGTTGTCTGAGAGAGCGTAAGCACTTTCGTTTGTGAGATCATTCTGTCCACCAGTACTCTTTCTCTGACGTCGCTCAATCTTAAGACGAGAGTTTTTAGTTTGTCTAAATTTGACGCATCGTTGCCAAACAGGTAGTAGGTCTCGGCAAACGAAGGATGCAATCCTTGTTCAAATTGGTCTTTGAATGTTTCAAAGTTCATATTCGGGTCGATTTCATTTGCTAAATTCAATAGATCGTAGTAATAGTGTTTGATATCTTCGCTGTCCCCTTGCTTTCTTTTATTGAACCTAAATTTTATCTTTCGTAGAGGGCTTTCTCCTCCAAATTCTTTAATAAAATCCTCTTTTATGTTTGACCAGGTCTTATTCCGATTTGTCGTCCACGGTGTAGCCTTGATACCATCGACCACTTGGACCCTCGAGGAAGCTCCCTAAATATGCTATCTTGAAACCATCGTCCCAACCATTACAATTCGCTATTTTTTCATAATTATTTAAGAAGGTTATTGCCGAGTCCAAACTTGGGTTGAAGGTTGGGGGCGGGACAAACTTTGGTTTGGCAGGATTTTTTGTTTCTGATAAAGCGTTAGACAAAGTAACATTTGCCATTTCTACTGTAGTTACTCGATTATTTGGCGGAAAAGACTGTATAGACTGTGTAGGATTTGGTATGATCGTTTGGTCTAGTGGGTTGGGTGGTTGATCGACGTCCGAGTCGGACAAACTATTAGGGCTTGGGGCTATGCCGGCAGGCTTTTGACTGTTTCGTGGTTGGTGAATCTCGAATGTAAAACGTTGTCTTTTTGGACTACGACAGAGGTCTTCTACGGTGGTGCTGCTTAGGGGAGGGTCAAATAGCGAATGCGATGGGGTGGGCGATGTCCCGATTTGCAATCTTAAATCCAATTTATTTTTTGCCGCACTACGTGTCGTTCTTTTATCCCCACTGCTCATTTAGAAATAATATACGCATACAAATATTCACCCTGGTATCTTAGGCAATCATTAGTTCCCACATAAAAAACACATTTGCACACAGCCGAACTTAGTCTGACAGAAGAAAAAGAAAAAATATGTAAAAATTTATTTAATCACTTAGACAGACGCCTTTTCAATATTCGGGAGTTTTAATTACACTGAAAAACTCTTCCATCTCTTCTTCAATAATTAACTGGAGTTTCCATTTGTGTACTATCTTGGTAGCCCAGAAACTTATTGCACCCCCTAATTTTCTGTACTTGTTTACAGTTTTCCCTATCAGCGTAGTTTCCAATACCTTGACAGTAATTCTTATTTTTGAGAAGTATTTTAAAAGGTCAATTATTTCGTTTGCTTCACTAGTCTTTTCGAAAAATTTTTTAGAACAAACGTCATTGTACAGGGTGTCCAATCTTTTTTTAGCATCTGCGATATCGTTTATAAACCTCGTATATTCATTCATAGTTTAAACTTTCTTCTTTAAAGTTGTACATACTAATTATGATATACCCGGCGCCTCCACCAAGTTGTCACGATCTAATTTTTAGTCGTAACGCGGGGACGTGTAGGCTGGGGTCGTGGTCAAGTTAAACTCAAAGATTGGATAACAAAAACAACAACGTTTATTCATAGAGAAACTAATAAAGAAAGATTAAATGAAAACTGAATTTATAAAAAGCATTGTCAGACATAAGTTGGTTTAATTCAAATTATAGAGTTTGTACTTACATGATAATTAATTCACAAACCATTTTGGACGAGGGTAAGTGTCAGGGCAGAGTTCCCTTAACTTTCGCGACCGAACCGTTTAATTTCGCGGATAATTTCTAACTCCCTTCTTTCCAAATTTCTCGGCTATTTATTGTAAGGTATTGCGATCCCTTAGTCAGTTCAATTTCTTAATTGCTTGTCTAAGCACTTGGATCATTGTCCGAACAATTGATGACTTATTGCTGACTGGCGATTGCAACACCTTAGCTAGCTTCCGTTCTAAAAGGTTCAATTGCCTACTCTTCGATTTGAGTGGTCAACGACTTGTTTCGGTCAGTGGCCGATTATTTGCTGACTAAGTAATTAACGTATTGGTAGTAGTTAGTATTAAATTAATTAACGAGAATCTACTTGTGACAATATCTTTGTAGATAGTTATAGTAGTGATAAAGTTTTCTACTGTTGTGTGACACCGTTCGCCCTCAAACCGCGCAGTGCATTTACTAAAGCTTCCAACTTTATGTTGTCCAACTTCGGGAACGGCCCTTACTTCCGTAATAGTTTGTAATAGTTGTTGAAACTGTTCATCTGACATTTGCGTCATTTTTCCTGCCTTATTTGCGAGCCTACTGCTACGACGATATTCAGATGGAGTTTGATTAGCCGTTTTAATATCTGATTACAGCAAACAGTGTTAATATTTTAGCTTTACTATAATAAATGTAAGATTCTGACTAATCTCGACCAACAACGCCAATAAATAGCTATTGTTTATCTAAGATAATCGAATACCAACAGCGTAAATCACCCGCTTAAATTGAATCAAATGAAACGGATTTTGAAAATAATTTTGAGCAACAACGCCAACAAGTAGCTATTGCTTATCTAAAATTAGTATTATTCACACTGTATTGATAATTCCAACAAACAACTCCAAAAAAATAGCTATTGCTTATTTAAAATGTCTATGAATCACACTGTATTGATAATTCCAACAAACAACGCCAAAAAATAGCTATTGCTTATTTAAAATCGTAGCGGAACAAACAAATAGAAAACAGACTTGACTAACAACGCCAAAACGTAGTTTATAAATTAATCGGTTTATTAACTCCCTCAAACAAAGTTTACGTAAAGATAATAAAATAAGAAAAACTAAATACACGAAAGACGGCGTGCTACTTCCACCTAGTGCCCGCGATCGAATCACCGTTTTCTCTGCGGAGCGTCGCTTATATATATTGTTGAATCCCCCACGCTCGCCACGTGATTTGCATCAACAGTCGGCAACAGCAAATCCAGGCTCCGCTCCGCAAGGTTAGGCGCATCGGTACAGGGGCGGCTTGTGCGCTCGTGGTTACACATTGTGATTTACAAAAAAAGAGCTAGTGGCCTTAGTGATTTATTTATTACTATCCGACACACTGGACATCGCGCAGCTGCTTCATTAAAAACTCTTGAAGTGCAGCTCCCACAAAAAGCGTGCCCACAATGCAACACGTACTGCACGACGTTTGTCAAACAGACTTTGCATAACAGGAGAGAACTGGTCTCTTCCTGGTGTTGTGTTGTGGGACGATCAGGTTCCCATGCTTTACAAATATTATTGTTTACTCTACAATTATAATATATAAATTTCCAGTTATACTTACGGTTTTCTTCAATATTCATTTCTTCAATATTCTATTCAAGGTTCATTTTCGCTCCCGTCTTCGTCCAAACCTTGGCCTTGTCCTGGTACCTCTGGAGATGGTGGAGTACGGGGAGGGAGAGGAGGACTTGGGAGGTTCCAAATAGGAAAGTTAAATTCGGGTGACGGCAAACGGGGTGGAAAGAAAGGAGAATGTGAATGAGGTGGAATGGGAAGATTAAGAGGGAGGGTTGGACGGCCTGGATTGGAAATGTTAATATCAGGAAGAGGAGAGGGCGAACGCGGTGGATTGGGAAGATTAAGAGGAAGGGTTGGACGGCTTGGATTGGAAATGTTAAAGTCAAGAAGAGGAGAGGGTGAACGCGGTGGACTGGGGAGATTAAGAGGGAGGGTTGGACGAACTGGATTGGAAATATTAAAGTCAGGAAGAGGAGAGGGTGAACGAGATGGAAGTGGTGGTAAAGGAGGGTTTGGGATGTGTTGTTGGGGAACAGGAGGATCAAAAAGATTTGGGAAGTTTATGGGAAATTTTTCTTCTTCTTCAGGTGGTACGTCTTGGTTCCATTCTTGTAGTTGGACATCGAAGTTCTCCATGAAATGAACAGCTTGCCTACAAGAACAAAAAGGGATTAAAGTTATCGTTCACAGGAAGATCAGCACACATGAACACACACAACAAACCTGAAGAAGTCTTGTAAATTAAATCTACCAGCGGCCAACTTGTCCCATGCCTGTGTCAATCGCCTGTCAAAATCTCGTTTCGCTTAGCTACCCGAAAGAGTCTTCCCTGCTGTTCCAGTTGTTGCAGTTCCAGTATCGCAATATTTTGAATGTCGATAAGCGTTTCTAAAATAAAATTAAGATTTGAAAAAAGTGCTAGCAGAGGTTCTAAAGACTAATGATAAATTTACAGAATAATTGTAGTAAGTAAGCACAGACGGTCAAATTTGTTAGGTAAGTGGGTAAATTTTAATTTTCACTTAGCAATTTGACATACCGATGGCTTAACCAGAGGAAACACAAACCCACATCAATATTTATCTCCGCGGTTCTACAATCAGGGCATCTCTATTCCAGAGATACGGTAAAAAACAGCAAAAATTCTACCATGATAATTAATATTAGCTTCAAGTAAATTTTAAGTACATGCCCACCTTTCGTTCAGTCAACTTAAAACCAAACCAATAAATATAGCATAGTTTTTGGAACCCTGCTTAAAAAAATAATTAAAACCAAAATGCTCTTACCCATCAAATCCCAAATACCCGGATGTCTAACTAGTCTTCCATTCAGTCTTCTGTGGTAGGCTTCCATGACATTATTGGTTCTGTGGCGCTCCCGAAACACGCTGAAATGGTGTGGTGTAACTCGGTCGATCCATTGCCGTCTTATATAAGTTCGTAGATCTTGAAAAGCCTCACGCAGTTGTTCATCCTAAAAATAATAGAAATAGAGTCTTCTTGAATAAAAAAGTACAATTTTTTATGCATACCTGTAAAAATTCAAAAGCTTCTTCCATCCTGTCCGCAGGAACAAGCGCTAAGGCGTAGTATTTTCGAAGTAAAGCCTTTCCGTGGGGATTTTCTTCGACGGCTCTCATTACTCCTAAGGTCCTCGCTTTCCGCATCACAGCCTGTTTAAGAAATAACCTCATCTGATTTTTGATAGTCAAATGATTGCATATTTAGATTATCTACTTATACAGGGTGATTCACGGTGATGGCATATTAGAAGTATCTAGAGAACAACAGCTTAATATTTTTGCGGCAACACCGCAAAGTCCAAAATATTTTAGATAGAGAGTTTGGACCCAACCTAGGCTAGACTTCAAATTTCAACGAAAATATAGGTATTTAGTCGTTCTCTAGATACTTCTAATATATCTACCATCAGCGTGAATCACCCTGTATATTACACATGTAGTAAATATTACATTAATGTGTTCTATGAATAGAATTAAAAATTAAATATGGATGATTATTGTTTTAAGGACAAAATAAGCCAAATCATATTTTAAAAAGAGAAAAATGTAGGTATGTGATGATCTAGCAAATTCGTGCAATTATGATGTTCTAGGTTACAACAACAAAGTGTACTGGTTTACATAATGATTTTATTTATGTTTAAGAGATGTATGGCAAACAAAGTAATGATTGGAATCTTGTTTTATTTTTTTTTTAGGGTCAACCTGGCAATCTTGTTGCGTCTATCGATCAACTGCTACAGCCTTGTTGAAAAGCGAACTAGCCTTATGTCTTGGAGAAGCCGACATCTTCAGATGGGTCCCGCCACGACGGTTCTACTTACACCCGTGTGCACCCGAAGTCTTTAATAAGTCGAGCTGAAGAAGCATCTCCAGATGGGCTCACGTTAATTAGGAAGAAATATACATGTCCAAGGATAGGTGTGCTAAAGGAGCACGCAAAAGGACAGAATATGAAGAAATGAAGCTAAGCGATGAAGTTTGCCGCTTAGAGAATACAGTGCCAAGAGAAGGCACTACGATGAGATGAAGCCTAGGTGAAGCGTTTCCACTTAGACGATGGTGCCAAAGAAGGGTACAATGAGCAATTTACGGAATTTCGCTTAATAAGGAAGGCAATAAGATAGACGCAACAGCAAGGTTGAAAGGTGACCCAATGTAACATTTGTGATATTTTAAAGTACACCCCTATCTCTCGCAAGCATTAAGAATAGGACTATATTAAGCTATTATATTGTAATCTGGTGAAGAAATAAAGGACTCGATCCACCACCTTTATACACCCTATAGCATTTAAGATTAACATTAGTATATGTAGACTTTATATATAAGTGTCGCTTTTAGTGTTCGGGGCGAACACTTTCTAGGGGAGGGACATGTAACAGGTGCCGTTACCCTAAGTTGCCCCGGTCTCTCCCAGTACAATGTTTGTGTCAGCAAGATTGGCGAATTGGGGTCATGATGTGGGTATAAATACTGCACCAAAAGCACGTACAGATTACCGAACTCTGGGGTCTTCCCCAGAGGGAAGTCACTGACTGATCTCTGGGTTAGTCTGGGTATGCCTATTATGTAACGTAACGTGGAGCAGTAGGTGACCAAGTGCCACACCCTAGATCAGCCCTAGCAAAGGAAATAGTGTGGGCGAGCAGCTTAAGTTGCCGTTCCTACTGACCTCCCTTTGTTAGGTTCTTCACGTCTTTGCCGGCTCGGTGAATGCCCTCGGACCTAAGTCTAGGGTTCATTCATCACCGCTAAAGCGTCGCCCCCCGTGTACCTTCAGCCTAGAACCCAGTTCACATCATGCTCCCTGCCATCTTGACCATCTGGGGGTAAAATTACTGACTAGTCAATAAGGCACTATAGCTTAATAAAAGTGGGTTACCTGTGGAATCCTGTGTATTCTTCCCCCTCAACCAACCCTTAACGTGACAATATTATTAAAACTTAAAATTATATAACAAAAACTTATTTATAAAATATTTTTAAATCTTAAAGCTGGATTTATATACCCTAAAGCCACAACACCAAATTCGTTCTCCTAATCAATCAAAATGAATAACGTACTGTCATTCCAGAAAAGCAAATAATTTTTATTGGTTAGTTAAAACATGAATAACTAAAATGTTAAGTCGTCAAGTTCATCATCTTTCTCGTCAGTGCATAAATTTAAACTTAGAAGATGTTCAGAGGGTTCAAAATTATAACAAGCACTACTACCCACTAAGGACTTTGTGTGAAGCAAAGCATCACATGTGGAGATGTCCAGTTTATTTCGGTTTTTTGTTTTAATCAAGTTAAGATTGGAGAATTGTCTCTCTGCGGCGGCAGACGAATGCGGTAATGCTAAAAAGCCTTGAATAAATGTTGATAAATTTGGAAACAAATAATTTCCTAAACTATCTTTTAATTGAAACACGATACTCCAAAATTCTTCTACCGTTTTCTCTTTTTGCTTTAGTAGATAATCATGAGTTGAAATGGTACTTCTGCATTCCGAACTTATATTTTCAATATCAATATTTGGATATACTGATTCAAACCTGGAATATATTGGAACAATTGATTCTGGTGGAAACACTGTAACAATTTTGGGATCTAAATTTTTCGCAAAATTTAATACTAAATCATCAAATTTAAACCTTTTTTTTATTTCATTACATAATTCAACATTTAAACAATTCAATTTAAAATTGTAAATTTCATTTTCAGAAAGAGTTTTTTTTGCCAATAATAGATCACATTTTGCTCCAACAAATACATTATTAAGTGGCAAGTAGTGGTCTGGATGCAAAGAAATTTTGGCTAAATGGCAACCATTAACATACTCAGGCTTCATAAAATTTATCAAAACGGTTTTATACAACTGAGTTACCCTAGAAAAGTAACATGTGCATCATGAAACCTCCACTCTGAAGTTCTAGATTTATTTTATTGATTATTTCTAAAATATAAGATAAAAATAAAAAATATGTTTTAAAGTAGTCGTTGTTAAGAGCCGATAAAATAGGTTTAGTTGAAAGAGCCTCATTTAAAAAAAACAATTGTAGCGCAGACCATTGTTCCAATATCCGATTAACCACTGACTGTAAACTTAACCACCTTGTTTGTGAAGGTCTCAAAATTTTATGTGGCTGTGTTTCCGTAAAAAGTTGGTATTCTTTAAAGCTCTCAATCCGTTTGCTAGAGTGTGAAAAATACGAATAAATGTCTCTAGATAGTTCCTCAATTGAGTTGGAAAGTTTACTGCAAGCAGTACTACTGCAGAGGTCCATAGAGTGACACGAGCAACCTAACACATACAAGTTTTTATTAACTTCTAACAACTTTTGTTTGGCTCCAGACTTGCGTCCCATCATTGTAGCAGCATTATCTGCTGCAAATCCTACTAAATTATTAAATGAAATTTTATTTTCCTCAAAAAAAGTATAAATTGCGTCAAATATGCCACTTGCAGATGAATTTTCAATTTTAAGTAATGCTAAAAATTGGTTACATACTTTTTCCACTTGGGCATCATAAAATCGTACTACCATTACCAAACTTTTTACTGTCGCAACATCTGTAGATTCATCTATGATTAACGAAAATTTACAATGTTCCAATTTTTTTCTTAAATTATACAAGCTTTCCCTCCTCATGACGTGTTTACAAATTTTAGTTCCTTTTCTTCTACCTAACTTTACTTTTTTACCAACTTCAGAATCTGAACAGATGAAATAAGTTTTGGAAGATGGTCCAAAACCGACAGAGCCAAATTATGTTCAGCAACAAACGCTAACATTTTAAATTCCGCGCATTTAATTTGTTTTTTCATTTGCACAGATTTCTGGCTGTTAAGGAGTGTGAACTTGCGGAGTTGTCTTAGCAGACCTTAATTTTTTTTTGTGTATTGTAGAAATTGAGTGTTGCTTAATATGCGTTATACCCCCTGCTAATACTTTTGAACAAACAACACAAAAAGGTTCAGCTGCATTTTTTGGATTTCTAGTCAACCATGCTTGGAATGTTTCTTCCTTCAGCCAAGATTCCGCGAACTTTTGTTTGTAACATTTCTTTCGCTTCTTAACAACTGTTGAAATACTATCAGTATTATTGGCACTCCCATCAGTATCACTTGAACTCTTTTCTACACTTTCCCCAAGCTCGAGCTCAGGCTGTGGTAAAACAGATGTTGGTTTAATTGGACCTGAAGCTGAAGGCACTCTCTGCTTTCTCCCCTGACTTGAAGACCCAGTTGAATCGGATCCAGTTTTTATTAAATATCTGGAATTTACATATGTATGCGATTATTAACTTACTTTAATTTAAAAGTGGTCAATTTTGAATATACTGTGTGTGCTCAACCAGCGCATTTTGCACATACTTAAAGTAAAATAACTTTTTTCGGTCAGTCTATAAATTTAACTTCAAATTCTTATCTTATTCTTATTCTCCAATGAATTTTACTTAAAAAGGATAGGTAATCCTGGAAAGAGTTGATCCGATCTATAAGATATTTGGATTTAAAGTATTTCAAAAACTATTCACTTTATGTATAAACAAGTCTAAAATAACTGCCACTGATCAACTTATAAAACTGGTTTGTTGTGAAATATAAAAAATCAGTAATCAGTGTAATCACTTTGGTGCTTAAATCAAATTTTATTTTACTTAATATTTAAGCAACAAACGTTTAAGTGTTTAAATTTGGGGGTAGGGCGACGGCTCCCTGTCGTTCACTTCCTCGTCACTAGATGTCGCCACGTAAAAGTAATATTTACCAAACATAACAGAAAACATAACTGCGAACAGACACTAAAACTAAAATAGCCAACAAATTTTTTATGATAATTGAAAACATAAGTTTTGAGTGACAGTTATTTTAGTTCAATGCCTTTGCTTCATGTTTGTTGCATGTTGGATTATTTTTTGCCAATGATCGTATATAAATTAAATATTAAAAATGCTTTAAATTTTAAATTCAAATACATATCTCAAAAACTCTCACTACACAGTTTGACGGATTTATTCAAGTAAACCACCTACAAGCAGTTAAGCATAATATATGTATAAGTAAACTCTATTTTTCCTGTTAAGTACCTTCCCCGACAGTAAACAAGTGCAATCTAAATAAATGATTAAAATCCTACTGACTTACCGATCCATCTTTTTATTAAAAATCCACTATTCAACTATATTTCAAGGGAAAACCAAAACTGTAACAAAGTTAAACAAACATCGAATGCGGCACATGAACATGAAACGCAAAACACAAAGAATGATTCAGCAGGAAACAAAGATAAGAAATCAATTAAACAAGAAGAGAAACAATAAATAGTTAAAAATACAGTTTACTTGTATTTGCAGAATTAGTTAGACGTCGTTTACACAGATGGCGACCTCTTAAAGCAGACACTGCAGATAGAGAAATATTGAATGTACAATTGATTCATAATGTATAAAATTATTTGATAAAAATGGATAAAAATGATAGTACAGATTAAAGAACTTGTGAAATAAATAAAACAGATACAACTCATATTTGTTGTAAATGTCAAAAATGAAAAATGTACTAGATACGAGAGTTTTTAAAAAAGTTGTAATAGAATACTAACACACTACTGAATGTAATAGATTTAGTACAATCGTAATAGCAAACCCAACGCTGGTGAAAAGGCGGCAAATCATTACTTCTGTCTAACAACTTAATCTTGACTAGACTTATGATTGGTTGAAAATGGTGAGGTTTTGTTTTTTGTTTATCTATACCAATCCTCTGACCGGTTTCGCCGTATTACGGCTCATCAGAGAGGCTATAGGGCTTGATAACCAAAGAACAAAACCTTCGTTCCAGTATAGTCAACTGGATGCCAGAAATGATAGTAGTGTGCAACATCTGGTGACATCTGTACTCAACTCTATGAGTTAGAAAGTACAGATGGCGTTCCAAAATCTAGAAACAGCACCATTAATGCCGCATCATTCGGTAAACACCGATCTGATTGGTTGAAAATGGTGAGGTTTTGTTTTTTTAGACTTATGATGTTTGACATTTGTCATAAGTCACTTAACAGTAGACATTACTAACTTATACATATACACATAGGTGTTTTTTTCTATTGGTATTTTAACAAATTATATACATTTTTCCATTGTTCACCAGTTTTTTGGGTACCTCGAATAGAATTTATAGCCTTTGCAGCTTGTTCCCAAGATTGTCTTTTTAAATCTGGGGTACCTTTTCCCCACTTTAAAACCTCAGAACTTTCTACCTCAGTTAGAAATTGAATATATTGCTGTCTTGAGGCTTTCTAAGACATATCTAAAATTGATTTAAAAATTAAGTTTGGTACTTTATCCTAATTTTGAATTAAGTACTTACCGTTGCCGGGAAAAAAACTGAAAAACACCAAACGCCGTTTAAAACTTACATAATTTGTGAGGTTAGGTCGGGACTTCTCCGTCTGGTTTGGTCTGGCCATAACACAAATGCAATGTTGCCATAGTGAAGCTTGAAATGTTATCAATCAATTGTTACCTACAGTTTTTTTAATCAATTGTCCTTAGTGCATATCTATGTGACCAAAAATGTAAATAGTGGTCAATTTTCATTGAAATTATTTCAATATTGACATTAAGTCAATGGATTTACGGCATAAGGCTGAACATCTGCCTATCAAGTACTATAATTGTAAAGAGAACATCTTTGTGCTGCTGCAATGTTCTTTTAAAACAATAAATCCAATACTTAATAAATATACATTTTTAGATATTTCGTTTAGTCGAACTTACCCCTTCCTATAAATACCATCTCAGAAGAATGTAATGTCTCCACTCTGTGAAGATGGACTATCAAATAGTAATACCAAACCACGGACAACGCCTGTAATTCCTTGGGTATTAAGTGCATATTGTGCACCCGAGCATCCACTGTGACGTCACCCGGCGTATCGCATTGAGAAAACAAGTTCCGCTGATAGGCCAACTTGGATCTGTTGTGATGTCAAATGCCAACTTGTCACTTGGCTTTTGTTTTTGTTTTGTTGTGTCAGAAAAATTAACATGCAGCTAAAATAATTGTATTTTTATTACAATAGTCTAATAATTGGTGAAGATTATACACTGAATTCAAGTAAATGTATATTATTCAATGGTCATAATGCACACAACGCCACTGGTGTGAAGGCAGCAAGCCGGAGCCGAAGATGTCCGATCGGTCAGTGGCGTCGGACTTATTTTTTTCTTCACTTAAAATGTGTTAAATAAACATTGTGAGCAGTTACTTCGTTCTTTCACTATCCACAGGACATTTTAGAACAACATATTTGCATACCTTTATTTCCAGCATTCTCCTTTTATATCTATAATTCCACATATATCTAAATAACGCTTAACATCTGCACAATCAACAACAAAACCAACAAACAGGCTTCTTACCTACCCTGTATGGTGTATATCAGGTTTTGCAGCGTTGCCACATCTACGATCTACATATAAGCGCGTTCAATAATACTATTCCTAATAATAATAATAATGTGACAAAATTCCCTTTGGTACATTTATAGGACTCATAATGAAGTATCTTTAGAGGGTAGTGACAACTCCTTACACCCCGTCAGAGGGCGGCAATTTTGAATTCACTAGTCTAGCAAGCCAGCGCATATGACATTCAAATTCAAATTAATCCAAAACTAATCATAGTATCACAACCCCCTTTGGTACATTTATAGGGCTTATAATGAAGTATCTTTAGAGGGTAGTGACAACTCCTTACACCCCGTCAGAGGGCGGCAAATTTGAATTTCCTAGTCTAGCAAGCCAGCGCATACGACATTCAAATTCAAATTAATCCAAAACTAATCATAGTATCACAACCCCCTTTGGTACATTTTATGACATTCAAATTCAAATTAATCCAAAACTAATCATAGTATCACAACCCCCTTTGGTACGTTTATAGAGCTCATAATGAAGTATCTTTAGAGGGTAATGACAACTCCTTACACCCCGTCAGAGGGCGGCAATTTTGAATTCACTAGTCTAGCAAGCCAGCGCATATGACATTCAAATTCAAATTAATCCAAAACTAATCATAGTATCACAACCCCCTTTGGTACATTTCTAGGGCTTATAATGAAGTATCTTTAGAGGGTAGTGACAACTCCTTACACCCCGTCAGAGGGCGGCAATTTTGAATTCCCTTGTCTAGCAAGCCAGCGCATATGACATTCAAATTCAAATTAATCCAAAACTAATCATAGTATCACAACCCCCTTTGTTACGTTTATAGAGCTCATAATGAAGTATCTTTAGAGGGTAGTGACAACTCCTTACACCCCGTCAGAGGGCGGCAATTTTGAATTCCCTTGTCTAGCAAGCCAGCGCATATGACATTCAAATTCAAATTACTGCTTTTGTTCTTAACTTTCTTGATATAAAGTTAATGATCACTCTTTACTTTCTACGCCAAATTTTACCTGCTACCTGCCGTGCCAGTATCCAAAACTAATCATAGTATCACAACCCCCTTTGGTACATTTATAGGGCTTATAATGAAGTATCTTTAGAGGGTAGTGACAACTCCTTACACCCCGTCAGAGGGCGGCAATTTTGAATTCACTAGTCTAGCAAGCCAGCGCATATGACATTCAAATTCAAATTAATCCAAAACTAATCATAGTATCACAACCCCCTTTGGTACATTTATAGAGCTCATAATGAAGTATCTTTAGAGGGTAGTGACAACTCCTTACACCCCGTCAGAGGGCGGCAATTTTGAATTTCCTAGTCTAGCAAGCCAGCGCATACGACATTCAAATTCAAATTAATCCAAAACTAATCATAGTATCACAACCCCCTTTGGTACGTTTATAGAGCTCATAATGAAGTATCTTTAGAGGGTAGTGAGAACTCCTTACACCCCGTCAGAGGGCGGCAATTTTGAATTCACTAGTCTAGCAAGCCAGCGCATACGATATTTAGATTTAAAAAATTCGCGGAAAGCACGGATTAATTTGCCGACAAAAAAGTCGGCACGCTTTGTGTAACGGTCAAAAATGTTCGTTCTTCGTCTTTCTTATAATTTTTGTCTTTTGTCTTTGTTTATTTTAAAGTTTCGGCCATTCCAATTTTGTCCGGCGTCAGTTATTTTGCTGGATAGTGCATTCATTTCTATTTGGTTTGGTGGAGTGAGAGGTGGTTGCTGGAAAAATGTAAGTAATTAAATACTGGTCTAGCATCAATGATATCTGGTGTTAAGTAACTAAATTGCTGGCAAATTGAAAGAAACCGCTAGATTTCTTTCAAAGAAATTTCAGTTAAAATATTTTGGAGTTTAAGCGATATGTTTTAATTACCCAGCGTTTAATTTAGTAAAATTAGACTAGTAGTGATCGACCGATACCGATATAGCGGCCGATATATGTATAAAATATCTGCCTCGCGGGGCCGACATTTTTTTATAAAGAATTAAAAGCTACCAATTTTGGGAAGGAAAAAACAGTATGGGTCCAAAATTTCATATCGGTCGATCACTAGACTAGACTGGGTTGTTTAAATTACCCGCTTTTCAATTACATTACCAAATTGTTTCAGGAGCGAAAATAATAATGGGAATGGGGGTGAGATGCCAGAATTTAGTCTGGCATCCATCCCTGAAGAGGAGGAACTTTTGTTGTCCGATGGTATGTAGAATTAACATTTACAACAAATTTATCGCACCACCAAAACTTAAATAAATCGGAAAAATTTGTATTTTTTATTTTTTTTGCAGATTCGATGGTGGAGGAAGTGGAGGAACAACCACGCCCGCAGCGGCCCGAGCCTGGTCAACAGGCCAGCGTGCCCCCCTGCACCTGCAAGTGCAGGGGGGCACTTGCAGGTGCTAGCGGCCCTGCAGGTGCAGCTGGCAATCCAGGCTGGGGAGGTTGGGGCCGGAGCCGTAGGCGTGGAGGTGGGCGAGGAGGCCGTGGAGGTGGGCGAGGAGGCCGTGGAGGTGGGCGAGGCCGTGGAGGTGGCCTTCGACTTACCAATAGTAAGCTTTCAGCAATAAAGCATATATTTTTTAAATAATAACTATTTTCTCTTTTTGACCAATTAGTTGTAGCCCTCCTCAGGAAAATGCTAAGTTAAGATTGTTAAGAATAAAATTGTTTGAAAATACCATGTTTGCTTTATTTACTGCCAACTCGTTACAGCCACCAGAACAGCAACAATTTTGAAACTTATTTTTTCTAGGAATAATATACTATATAGGGTGATTCACGGTGATGGTTAATTAGAAGTATTGTACTTCTATGTTGTGTATTAATTTACGCCTGGTTTATTATGATTTTATTGGGAGTTAGTAACGTTTTCGTTGGGTTAGGAAACCTGTTATTTTACTAGTTAGTAAGTTAGGAGTTGTTAGGTTTAAGTACGTATTCAATAGAACTTGATGGTAAAGTTAACTGTGTTTTATTTTCACGCTGAAACGAGATCCCAGGCAAATAAGTTGAATTAAATTCAACACGTCACGCTAGTCGTGACATAAGTCGTGACATATGGTGGAGGCGCCTACGTTTCAGGGTGGAAAAAACATAAATTTTATTTTTTTTAAATTTGAATCGTTCTATTTAAAATGGGGGGTTCTTCATCAAAAGAAGAAGAAGTTATTATTTCTCAAGCGGGTAATAGCGGAGGTATTTCTAATACAGCGTCTCAAGAAAAAGATAATTCATGGTCGGCTAAGGAAATTTTGATTATTATTTTTTTGTGCATGGGGGTATTAATGCTGGTGTATTTTAGCGTTAGAAAGATTATTAGTTTGATGAATAAACAAATTCGCAAAGAAATTGCTAGGAATAATCAAATCGTTTAAATTTTGTCCAAAAGCTTGAAAAATCGAAATAATTAAAAATATGCCAAACATTTCGAATTAATTTTTCATGAGTGAACCAAGTGACAAATCACGAGTACGAACTCGCAGTAGAGCTCAAAGTGTATCAGACAAAGAAAAATTTGTTTTGCAACAAGCACTAGCCCAAGGAAAAAACCCCGAAAAAGTCTTAAAAGAGTTGAGAGAGTTTAAACCCGCACATCATAGCTCAACTGTCGGTTCCTCTGCTTCTGCAGGTGCCCCAGAAGTTGACAGAACAACTTCTATTGTCAGTGTAACAAGTAGTGAGGACGAGAGCCCTTTCGAAAAAACTGTCGTAAGTGCTCAAATTGAGACCCCGCGAATTCGAACAACAAAAGCTTCGACTTCCCAAGTTCAGAAAACTAAAGATTCCAAGGCAGGATCACGATCCCCAGAACAGTTTTTTAAGCCAAGAGCTTCATTGAGTAGGACTCCGCCTAAACCGCGAGAATCAGAAGAATCTTGGCAAAGAAAGTCCCTTAGAAGTGGTATTGCCAGAGAAGAGAGAAGTGGTAGTGCCAGAGCCCACCTCATCCCGCAGTTATATGGGCACTTTCATACTTAAGACACTTTATTTATGGTAAACCTGTAAAAATTGTAACTGATCATCATGCTTTATGTTGGCTAAAAACATTAAAAGACACCACAGGTCGTTTAGCCAGATGGTCATTAAAACTGTCGGAATTTGATTATACGGTGTGCCATAAATCAGGAATTGCGCACAAAGACGCTGACTGTGTAAGTAGATATCCGGTACTGCAACCAGATACGGATAAACACCACGTTGAAGAAATACCAACATTTATTTTGGATACTCGTAATATTGAGGAGTTACAAAAGAAGGATGAAAAAATTTCCCAAATAATAATGACAATCAAAAACCCGGAAAATGCTACAATTGGTTTACGTAAGCAGGCAAAAAACTTCAGGATTGAATCCGGAATTTTATACCGAGTAAATCCGAATGATTTAGGTCGAGATAAGCTATTAGTAATACCGCAACAGTTAGTGGGAGAAATTTTGTATTCTCACCATTCGGAACCGCTGAGTGGTCATTTGGGAATAGCAAAAACGCTATCAAAAATTAAGCAACGGTATTATTGGCAAGGGTTGCAAAAAGATGTTGAAAATTTTGTTAAGGGTTGTCCAGATTGTCAAGCTAGAAAAGGTCAGCAAAATCAAAAGCCGATAGGATTTTTACACCCAATTCCTGTGGGAACACCATTTGAAAAGGTAGGAATTGACCTTTTAGGCCCTTTTCGCCGAAGTAGCAATGGTAAAACCATGATAGTGGTAGCAACAGACTATGCAACACGTTGGGCAGAAACTGAGGCGTTACCGAGTGGAAAAGCAGGGCCCGTAGCAAAATTTATTTTGGAAAAAATAATTACGAGACATGGAGCGCCTAAGGAATTATTAAGTGACAGAGGAAAAGTGTTTCAATCAGAATTGGTGACGAAACTATTGAAAGAAATGGGCACTACAAGCCAATTTACAACGGCATATCATCCAGCGACAAATGGTCTTACGGAGCGATTTAATAAGACTCTTGCAAATATGTTGGCAATGTACACCAACACAAACCAGTCAAATTGGGACCAATACTTACCACATGTAACTTTTGCCTATAATTCAGCGAAACAAGACAGCACGCAATTCTCACCCTTTATGCTAGTATATGGACGAGAACCTATTTTACCAACTGAAGCGAACATTATGCCGCATACTGAATCTCTTGATAGCAATCAAATGAGGGAAACTAGTCTGGCAATACGTAATTTTGCTGCTGAAAACATAAAAAGACGACAAAACATAGATAAACTTCGTTATGATTGTAAACATCGGCATGTGGAGTTTAATGAGGGTGACCAGGTGAAAGTTTTCACCCCAATAAGGAAAGTTGGGAAAAGTGAAAAATTGCTGCTTAGATGGTTCGGACCTTATTATATAAGACGAAAAATGTCGGACGTGGACTATGAGATACAGAAAGGCAGATCAGACAAAGCAAAAAGAGAAGTTGTTCACGTAAGCAGAATATTACCCTATTATGATCCCTGGACCCCAGAATGCACGCCTTTATAAGGAAAAAAGATGGGAAAAACACACAAAAGAGACAACTTTGAATAACTAAAGAGTATATTACTACTAAAGAAAAAAAAAAGGAAACAAAACAAACGAAATAAGATAAAATAATAATAATAAAAAAAAGATAATAACAATAATAAGAGGGGAAAAAAAATACAATTAAAATTACACATTTACAAAAAATACAATAAAATGGATAAAAAATGATAAAAAAAAAGTAATGTGAAAAAAAAAAAAAAAACCTCAGTAATGGTGGTGGTGGAAGTAGATGCGGTGACCAGTACCATTTATGGTTACCTGGTCACCAGACCACCAAGTTGGAGAATTGTCGTCTCCTCAATATTGTTGTCCGCCGTCGGAGCAGGAATCCCGTTCGGGAGCCGCTCTTTGCGGACCGGGGGCGTCGATGGCCTCGTGGGCACTGGTGACCCCCACGCAGAGGTGTTAGATGAGGGTGAAGGATAGGTAACACCCTGGTGGCGCCCAATGGACGGTGAAGCGGACCTGGCACCAATGTCCTTGTCATTACCAGACCAAACGTCGGCGAGCCCTTCACCAGGGCGGCGCATCGTTAAAAGTCTCCGGAAGTGCCGGAGACGGCAACCCCTTCCAAACCCAGTTTGGTTGTCACTTGGGGGGCAAGATTGTGGATCTTTAGTTTTAAAAAGAACAACAAATTGGATTACTTTATAATGTGAATAACAAAGCCAACAAATTTACTTACGGTTCATGGTAAAAACACTAAACACGAAAAAAAAAAAAAACACAAACTACTACACTCAAATGGAGTTGAAGGAAAAAACAACTGCACTCGCAAAGGCACACAAGAAAGTGACTGGAGAGGAAAAAAGTGAAGGACCGTTTCGTCCATAAAATGACAAAACTGCTGTGAATGCAGTGCTGTATAAGTAAAATAAATAAACGATAATAAGGCACCGTCTATCCCTAACTGACATAAAGATTGTAACACTTTGTATACAAAGTAATAATTTTGTTGAAATGAAAATATTACGTTTGTTGGGTACAAACTTCACATACCGAGTGGTACCTAAATTTGAAGTTACTGAGCTCAGGGATTTTTATTCTCTTATCCGCGTCTGAATTTAATGGCCAATTGAAAGATTCACGAACGGATATTAGTCTAATTTTCCGCAGTTACACCAAAAGTGTGTAAAATGATTATCTAAGCGCGCGTGTTACAAGTTATTTGACTACAATGGAAAAAATGATATAATTAAAATGGCATACTTAAACAAAAAATACGAGGGACGTAAAATATATCGGTAAATGCCATAGGTGCCGAACAAGTAAATACTTGAATAAATATAAATGTCAGGGGTATGTGATAATGGGGGGATAGACAGATTAAAATAACGAGTTTTCGTTTTATTTTAGTGTTGGATATTTTTGAATACCAGCATAATGTATTCGGTCGAAACAAATGCATCAAATGAATAATATGCGACCGCAAGCGTAAAAATGCTGACATGAAATTAGAAGAATATAAATAATTCCGTCGCTGTGATTTGCATTTTAGTTAGCGAAGTACCGTGATAATACCGCGAGTGCGTTTCATTGAAAAAATACCGATCGAGAGTTTATAAAAAATGGAGTGGATTGTGATGTTTTTATATTATGCCCGATGTGTTTCGGACATAAATGTCAAATTACATTTATATGACATGGCTTTATACCATTTATGGGAGTTACATCAAGAAATACAGCGACCAGGAATAGTGTATTTGGGAGTCACAAAGGCGTTACTAGCACTTTGGACCCAAATAATTCACATGGAATACCAGATTATTCATATTGATTTATTGACGAGACAAGGAAGAAACCCTACGGAAAGATGTGGTTGTGCAATCTGCGCACCTCCGAGGGTGCCATTCTATCAACCAAGACAATTTTGGGAAATTTGGGGAAGTCTGT
The DNA here is from genome assembly GCA_018691245.2 of Ips nitidus. Classification (NCBI taxonomy): domain Eukaryota; kingdom Metazoa; phylum Arthropoda; class Insecta; order Coleoptera; family Curculionidae; genus Ips; species Ips nitidus. Next base: position 4,532,134 of record CM042803.1, on the reverse strand, counting down.
TTGTGGATGGTTGCGCATGCAATGTTTGTTCGTTCAGAAGGAATTCACAATTCAGGCGGCGTGAACTACATGAACCTCCCCGACCCCATTTGCCACCAAGAATGATGGGACATCCATTTAGGGTGCCATCAAGAAGTGAACCTACATTAGTTGAAGTGCCGAGGGTGACTTTGCGACAGAATTGGAACCCCGTTGAGCCACCACTAAATACAGCAAACATGACAAATTGGACTCGGCAGGTGGCTGCCACGCCTCTTCGAAGACAAATAAATCGTACACGTGTACGTGGTACGGCACCATATCAAGTGCCTATACGTGATGAAAGAAATGAAGACCAGTTGAACACTGATCAGGTGAAACCCGGAGAGACCCAAACCGAACAAAACAAGTGAAACAGTTATTGTTCAATATTATATACAATATATATTTAAAGTTTATCTATATAATAATGACTATTGTAGCACGAAGAAAATAAATGATATTTAACCATTTTTCTTGTTTAATTAAAGGTAAGATGGGTAAAGTTAATACAGGCGTAATAAGTTTTAAAAGGCGTCAAGTACGTCACTGTTATTAATATGATAATGATGACACAAGCGTTACCCTGACCTACCTCAAAACCGCTGACAAGACAAAATAAACCGAGTATAGGTTGTTTACACTACTTAGGTAGAGTGCATTTCAAACCATAGGGTCATTAGACAACCGTAAATTTTGTTTTGTGTTTACGTTTTTAATAATTTACTTTCTTATTTTTGTTTACAGATAATCTAGGGAAGAAGCAATCAAACGTTATCGTCAATTTATTTTTTGTTTTTGGATAAATAAAGTATTTCTCCGCATGGATTTGAAATGAAATTAGAACGGTCAATGTTCCAGTTTTTAAAACAACTTAGTTGATGTGGAAATTGGGACATTAGTTAAACATATGCAGAAGTTATTGCAATCGGTTTGAGATATACCAGTGAATAAAATTCACTCGGTTGAAGGTTATTAATTTGATTGAGATATAAAAGAAATATGCGTAAAATATTATATATTATTATATGTTATTATTAAGCCTTAAGTAACGCATATTAACCTTTGTTCTTATTTTCATTACATGTAAAAACCGCTTGAGGGAGCCATAAGAAGCCAATGTACTAAGTAGCGCTGTGCAAACCCAGTATTGGACGACCATTGAAGATGACATTTAACAGTATCACCAGAGTCAACCACATGATGAAAATGAAGCCTAAGCAGAAGAGACTATGGAATGGACATCGCTAGACTTCAGCTACTGGACTATTTGGTGACCAGTGGAAGACGATGTGTTAAGTCATAGTCAGGGCAATGTATGATTGTGACAAACATTTTTGTGCGAACAATGGCGCAATAAAAGTCGCAACATCAGAGCTACTTATATTGAAGTATATGGTGCATATTTAAGGGCTACCCAAGGTTTCAAATGTGTTATGTTAATTTAAGGGTTACTTTAATGATTAGGATTACTATAATTTTTGGGTACGACGAAGCGATGACGGAAAATGGAGAAAGTAAGCATTTTAGAAAATATATGATAAAAAGTAAAATTAAAAATTTTCGCTTACTCCATTTTTCTAATAATATTATAATAAGATGAATTTTATATAAGGATAGCGGTAACTTAGGTTAGTAATTAGAATTGTCAAATATAGGAATTACCTCTCTTAGTTTAAACTGGAGGGCCAGTTTCATGGAGGAGGGGCAAATGTCACGAAGGATAATAAATCAAATTTATTACTTGAGCGGAAACATTAAAATTGTGGAATGCGGTCGGAGTGCAACTGCAATTAAGATGCATTTGCTGAATTGCGAAATAATGTGGAATGTTTTCCAAGTACCGATGGTCGAAGGTCGTCACGAGTTGTCGGCTAGACGAGGCCAGGTCTGGGAGTTTTGATTGGTGGAACCAGTGTCTGGAATGCTATAAAAAGGAAGTTGTACCCTAAAGAGGGGTTCAGTCAGTTCAGTCCAGTTCTGTCCAGTCAGTCCAGTTTTGCTGTGCACCACATTGGTGATCGAACCGCAAATGTCAATTAGACATGTCCGTAACGCTCAAGTAAAGTTAATCGCGAACCGCGCTCCAAGTGAAAAGCCTCTCTCCAAGATTCTGTCTTCTATAGAGATGTAAGTATGTTTATTGTACTTCTATGTTGTGTATTAATTTACGCCTGGTTTATTATGATTTTATTGGGAGTTAGTAACGTTTTCGTTGGGTTAGGAAACCTGTTATTTTACTAGTTAGTAAGTTAGGAGTTGTTAGGTTTAAGTACGTATTCAATAGAACTTGATGGTAAAGTTAACTGTGTTTTATTTTCACGCTGAAACGAGATCCCAGGCAAATAAGTTGAATTAAATTCAACACGTCACGCTAGTCGTGACAGTATCTAGAGAACAACTCAATATTTTTTGTTGAAATTTCGAGTGTAGCCTAGGTTGGGTCCAATCTCTCTATTTTAAAATATTTTGAACTTTCCGGTGTTGCCAGATCAGTCAGAAATAAACACCAACTTTTGATTTTCAAATGGAAGTCTGTTTTTAATCTCATTTTTGAATCCTCCTCGCAAGAAGGCTAGTAATTAATTGTTAATACTTCCCTATACCTATCGCACCGTTCCTTAGATATTTTATAAAAATGGGTGAACTTGTCAGCAAAACGGTGGTCTAAACTTTAATTAATTTACTCAAGTCCAGACAGTTTTGCTGATGTGACCTTTTGTCTTCAGTTAGACAATACTACATGGTTGAAAAGCCCAGACACAAAAAATGAAAAAAACCTACAGTGTGGTTAATATTAACCTTTTAGTCGGACAGATAAAAAAACTGCAAAAAGTCCTTTTTTTTTAAATGGATATACCTATAATTAAATGGATAAAACTATATTTTTTGTACGACTGTCTAAAGCCATATCGGTGAAAAATACAATAAAATCTTGTATGCAGACAGATTTTTTATTGATCCTACTTTTGTAATAAATAACAACAGTTTTATAATAATATATTATATATGTTTAATTGCTGGTTAACTACGTAAACCTAATATGAAAAGAAAAGAGAAAACATTCCTTATAGATAATATGACATTCTCTACTAAAAATCTTTGGAAATTTTTATAATATTATCGGATAGTACTTTTCAATTAAAATAAAATTTTACATTCAATTATTGTTACATTTTTCAGAAATAAAAAATCAAAATTAGTTTTCTGGCATTCTAACTATGACCAGGTACGTTGATGACTAGTTAAAAAAAGTTTATGACAAACAGTATTGGCGTATTATTGCTTTTCAAAAATATTTACAAAAACACATAACATAGGGTTAAGATAAAACTATATAAATAGTTAACACAACATTAAAAAATCACTTTAAAATCGGGTACAACAAATTCAGCATTAATCTTCCTTGCAATTTTAGAATGACTCGTACTTGCAGCGAGATAACGGTTTTTCTCCGGAATGCCACATAAAATCTCCTTTTTCTATTATTTCCTAGTGCACTTGTACTTTTCTAGTGTTATTTCTTTCGGATAGATAGTTTTTTTTTTCAAACCATAAGACTGCAGCTGTTGGGCTTTTCTTCTGATCGTATAATGATTGTTGCCAAAGCAAAACGTGTCCACCATATCATCAGGAACCTAAACATTTTGTAAAATATAATGAATGTTAACATTATTTTGTAAACCCTTACCTTCTTCTGAAATACTGTATTGCGACGAAGCAGACGGACACTTGCAATATACCCACGTTTCCTATAGAATAAAAAGATTTCAATGAGAATGAAATTTGTAGTCTTCATATTGTAGATACTGATCAAAAACAAAAAAGTATATCAATGTGAAGTAGTAGTCCATTTTTTCTCAAAGTGGAGGTGTAAGTGTAAAAGTGATGGGAAAGAACACACAGCCTTCTCCACAAAAAAATTTATTCAAACCCCCAAAAATGTTAGAGGGTCACTCGACATATGTTTCGGGCACATAAGTACCCATCTTCAGGAGCTAAAAGTTAGAAAGTCTACAATGTATCACCCCTAAATGGTTGAATCAAACATACCCATATGACAAGGTGAAGCGCCGGCTATCTTTCTTAGAGAAAGATAACCGAACGATAGATTGTCATGATTGGTTGAAACTATAGACTTTAAACACACAATACAAAATCCGACCACTCTAAATAGGTTTCTGTCTCCTTTTAACCTTAGAAAACGCACTGCTGGAAGTTGAAACGGCACCACAGATTGAACATTAAACGCAAGCGCAACGCCAACCAACGAGTATAACCAAATATAGTAAAATATAGCTTATGGGCGGTGGGATAACTGGACTATTTGGTAAAAAACATATTAAACTACAATAGTTCCATCTACGCACAGTTTACAGAAGTTAATCTACTTTGCTATGAGCCCTATAAAGGTACCAAAGGGCGTTGTGATACTTGATTAGTTTTGGATTAATTTAAATCTGAATGTCATATGCGCTGGCTTGCTAGACTAGTGAATTCAAAATTGCCGCCCTCTGACGGGGTGTAAGGAGTTCTCACTACCCTCTAAAGATACATCATTATGAGCCCTATAAATGTACCAAGGGCGTTGTGATACTATGATTAATTTTAGATTAATTTAAATCTGAATGTCATATCGAAATTCAAGCACTGCTTTTTATTTCATTGTATAGAATTACTTAACTCGCCTCTGTACTGGTTAGTGGTGGATTGCAGTAAAAGCTCACTCAAAAACAAACTAAAGGCTATTTACTTTAAAGAACAGAGTAGGGGTTGATTAAATTGGATACAACTAGGAATGTAAATATAGATAGACTTAGTGGGTATTATTGTAATAAATCTCTAGTTAGTGGGCATCATGGAAGAACGCTCTAGCGAATGAGCCTTTTGTATAACCCATTGAAGTTTGCACAATAAATATCTATTTATTTAATTTATTTATTTATATGCGCTGGCTTGCTAGACTAGTGAATTCAAAATTGCCGCCCTCTGACGGGGTGTAAGGAGTTCTCACTACCCTCTAAAGATACATCATTATGAGCCTTATAAATGTACCAAAGGGCGTTGTGATACTATGATTAGTTTTGGATTAATTTAAATCTGAATGTCATATGCGCTGGCTTGCTAGACTAGGGAATTAAAATTGCCGCCCTCTGACGGGGTGAAAGGAGTTCTCACTACCCTCTAAAGATACATCATTATGAGCCCTATAAACGTACTAAAGGGAATTTTGTCACATTATTATTATTATTAGGAATAGTATTATTGAAAGCGCTTATATGTAGATCGTAGATGTGGCAACGCTGCAAAACCTGATATACACCATACAGGGAAGGTAAGAAGCCTGTTTGTTAGTTTTGTTGTTGATTGTGCAGATGTTAAGCGTTAAGTAGATATATGTGGAATTATATATATAAAAGGAGAATGCTGGAAATAAAGGTATGCAAATATGTTGTTCTAAAATGTCCTGTGGATAGTGAAAGAACGAAGTAACTGCTCACAATGTTTATTTAACACATTTTAAGTGAAGAAAAAAATAAGTCCGACTCCACTGACCGATCGGACATCTTCGGCTCCGACTTGCTGGAATCCGGCTTGCTGCCTTCACACCAGTTCCAAGATGGCCTATTAGCGGAACTTCTTTCCTCAATGCGATACGCCGGGTGACGTCATAGTGGATGCTCGGGTGCACAATATGCACTTAAAGCATATGCAAGGGATTACAGGCGTTGTCCGTGGTTTGGTATTACAATTTGATTCCCTCTTTTCATTAAAGTAGTCCAACTTCAAAGAGTGGAAATGTGATGCCCCGGGAAAATATGAGCAATATTCTTTCTGTTTATTTTTCAAAGTCAAAATTGAAATCAAAATTAAATTGGTACTTACCAATTTAAGCCAAACCTCTAAGAGACCTAAGCCTCTAACCTAAGCCAAACCTCTAAGAAATTTAATTGGCCAGCGTCGTTAATCCAGAAGCGGGGATATATTTCTATTGGTAGGGTTTATAAGGAAAGGAATTTTTCTAAGCCATACTCTCGCCACAAATTCTCACCTTTTTGACCCCAAGCAAAAATGATTTATTGCCTGCAGCTGCAGAAAAAAAATATTACTATTTATTGCACCGGCGACATGTTTTTTACAACGGGCCACGCCCTTCCATTTAATTGTGTGTGTTTTCAGTGTTGATGTTATAATTTAGAGTGTTTTTTTTGGAACATTGTTTCCCAATTATTTATAAAATCGATTATTTTAAAAACCTAACACCTTGAACTATGGTTCAGAGTTGTTCAGCTCTTGGATGCCCGTCCAAAAGTGTTCGTGGATGCAATATTAAGTTTCACAGGTAAGGGGTTAGTTTACTGGCCTTTATCAAACAATCTTTCCAATTAGTTGGAACACGTATCTATTAAAGTGAACAAACATTGTTTAGGTTTCCAAAGATCCTGCGCTGCAAAGAAAATGAGTAAACGCCACAAAGAGAAAAACCTTCAACCTAGCAAGACCACTGTACTTTGTGGAAAACACTTTCATAACAATAATTATAGAGAGAGTGTGATGGGAACTAAGGTTCTCAAAAGACGCAGTACCTTTATTCAATTTTGACCAGTTGGCTCATACCTCGACTCAACAAGTGACAACCAAACCCAGAAGAGTGCTGATTCGAAAAAGGCAGAATGAGGAAGGTTAGTTAAAGAAAGTAGTATTCGCAGGTTGAGTTTCAGGGTCAAACTTGGTTATTCAGCTGTGTATTTTTATTTATAGAAACATGTTTGAATAATTCAAATAAAAAATAATGATGAATTGAGGCAGCCAGACCTGTGCAGCCCCACTCAGTCAGGTAAGTTAAAGAACAAAAATGATTCATATTGCTAGCAATACTTTTTCATTAACATTTTACTATAGATACCACATCAATGCAAGGTGAAGTTATTCAAAATGGAGGGGATGAAGAGGTTTTAGTCAAAACACAGACTGTGATAGAAGTGAAAATACAAAGAAAAAGGTATGTAAAAAAAGGTTGGAAGTAAAGTTATCTAAGTGAGTAGTGTGTTTTAACAGTAGCTGTTATTATTGCTACTTAAAATTATTAAAAATAAAATCATCAACATATAAAAGTAGTGGCTGTTTTTAAGTGTATGTCTTTGTTATTTTAGAACCAGGATTGAGCCAGTACATCTTGGCGATTTTAGAGAAGAAGATCTTGAGTGTCCTATAAAGAGGAAACGTTTTTGGAGTCGCACTCACGATAAATTAAAAGTCTTAACTAAAAAAAATAAAACTCTGCAAGTCCGCTTAAAACGACGAGAGTCTAAAATAGCCAGCATGAACTCCCTAGTTGACCGTCTCAGGAACCAAAATTGTTTAACTTCAAATGAGTCATTTTTGTTGAAGGTGGGTTAAATTTTGGTGTCCTTATTAATCAGAGTCTAATATCACGTCTAGAATGGGATTTTAGATTTAAAAGGCTATATTTTTTTTTAGGATTGCATACCAGATGCTAAATTTTGGTGTCTTTATTTATCAGAGTCTAATTAATATCAGGTCTAGAATGAGATTTTAGTTTTAAAAGGCTATATTTTATTTTTAGGATTGCATACCAGAAGCTGAAACGCAACTCATTTACAGGCAATTGCAAACTCATTCGGGCAAACAATATCCCGCGGAACTAAGGTCTTTCGCACTAACTTTAAATTTCTTTTCGTCTTCTGCATATTCCTACGTCAGATCCTATTTTGGAAAAGCTTTGCCACATCCGCGAACCCTTTCCAAATGGTACGGTTCTGTTGATGGCACACCAGGATATACAGCAGAAGCTTTACGAGCTATTAAAATCAAAGCCCAAATTGAAAAGGAAAAAGGAAAACGCCTGGTTGGATGTCTTGTCATGGATGAAATGGCGATCAAACAACAAATCCATTGGACTGGTAGTAGTAGAAATGTTGGCTACATAGATTTCGGTACAGGAATCAAGGGCAATGACAGTTTGCCTGTAGCCAAAAATGTATTAGTTTTTATGTTGGTAGGAGTTAATGCAAGATTCCAATTGCATATTTTTTAATCGATTCCGTTAGCCCTGAAGACAAAGCGAACTTAGTTAAAGGATGGAAATTGGAATCTTCTTGGTGTGCTCATAAAAGCGCTAACTTTTGACGGTTGTGCTGCCAATTTGGCAATGTGCAACGTCTTAGGGTGCAACTTATCCTGGCCAAACATAAGACCTCATTTTGAAAATCCTTTAAACAGCAAAATGTTCATATTATTTTAGATGTGTGCCATATGGCATATGGATGTGTGCCACGTGGCAATATTGTCACGTTTAGGGGGTGCGTAGGAAGAGAAACAAGATCGTAGCTTAAGTATGTCGTCTTTATTCAATACTCAGTTAACATTTAGCTGGGGGTGTGTAGGTGTGTGGGTGTGGGTGTATGTGCGTAAGGCCTTCTAAAGTGCCGCCAGCGGAACCCGCTCGATACGAGCAGGGTGCCCCTATGTCCGACACGCCCAAGGATTTACTTAAGGCACTGCAAAAGGTAACGAGCCGTCCGGGCACTAGAAAGTTCGGACTGTCGCTCGTGACCTCCCTCTGGGGATGACCCAGAGTTCGGTGCCTTAGCCGAGCTACGGTGCATCTTTTATACTCGTCAGCTAACCTCATTACGCTAACCTTGCTGACTATGGTGGTTACTGGGTGTGCACCGTAACTATTAACACGGGTGTGACAATATGATATAATTATGTAGGAATACTTTGGCTGATTGGGGTGGAATTCAATACGAAAACTCAACAATTTCTTGGGCATACTTTAAAGAACTTGTAAATCTTCAAGAAAAGAGTGGCTTACATGCGGGAACAAAGATTCGGCAAAGACACATCAATAATGCTAAAGAAAAAATGAGAGTAAAATTAGCGGCCGAAACTTTCAGCGCCAGTGTTGCTGACGCAACTTCTGCAATAAAGATTTAAATTTACCTGGTTTTCAAAATAGCGAAGCAACTACAACCTTTTGTAGGCACATTAATAATATTATAGTATGTATGTAGTATTGAATACAAGAAATTTTTTAGGTAAGAACAAGTATAAACGACCGTTAAATAAAAATAGTGCCAATTTCTTAAATGAATTTGTAGACAACACTTTTCATTATTTAAGTTCGCTTAAAACTTTAAATGGTGAGAGGTTAATTCAGTCATCTAGAAAAACCGGTTTCTTAGGATTAATAATTTGTGTACAAAAGTGTACAAAATTTATTTAATGAACTGGTCATATCCGATAATATATTACAATTTTTACTAACTTACAAATTAAGCCAAGATCATCTAGAAATGTTTTTCTCTGCTGTGCGTTCCAGAGGAGGATTTAATAATAATCCCACAGCATTTCAATTTGAGTCCGCCTACAAAAGATTACTGGTACACTGTGAAATTAAATCGCCTGATTCCGCCGTTTGACACAAGTGGCATCTTGTTGCATCAGTATACTAAATTTTACAGTAAACTCTCATCAAACAACTACCTTGGACATTTGATCATAATACAGATACTGAAGTTGAAGACGATGAGATATATTATAAATATATACAACATTTCAGTAATGTAGTTAATTCTTTATATACTACTAATGTTGTAGAATATATTTCAGGATTTGTAAGTAGAAAACTTATAGGGCAAATCAACTGTGAAATATGCGCACGCGAGCTTACTACAGATAATATATCTATATCGTCTTTGCTGACGAGAAAAAATAGAGGTCGTTTAACAAAACCATCTAGCAATGTTGTGAAAATTTGCATTGCAGCTGAAGGGGTAGTTAAGACAATGCCCAATTTGTATTGTTCTGATTTATTATTAAAAATGACATCTCTAGGACTTAGAAATTTAGACATGTTAAATTTATTTCCATCGTTAAAAGATCACAGTCATGACCAAGACCCGCTATGTGGACATATTTTACAATTGACAAAATTAATTTTAAAAACCTATTTTACGATCAGATTACATCATATTAACAAAACCAAGCTTGAGTCAGAAATAAAAGTTAGGCAGCAATATACCAAACTGATCCATTTTCAACAACAGTAAACTAATAATGTCTTTTATACAGCATACATTAGATTCTTAAGTTTCACAATATACTAATACTTATAATAGAAACAAAAAGGCCTTTAAAATATAAAATTAGACTATTTAAAAAACGAACTCAACTGCATATATGATCTATAATGTTTGAGCTTTTAATACTTTCTTTACTCAAAAATGTCGAAAAGTTCATATAGATCTTCATATAGAGAAATGTAGAAAATTATTTTTACTTACATTCTTATATACAAACAAAATTAGACTAAAATGTTTGATCGAAACTGAAAGTTACCTTATAAATATAAAATTAGAAAAATCCATTGATATCTTTTTATGATTGGATTTGAGAATAAATAACTTGTTACCCAAATAAATAAATTTGTTACCCCAGACATAGCATGCATTTGATAGTACGTATTCTCTTCATCTCTTATGCACACAACGCATTCTCTTATGCCTACCTATGTATTCTCTAAAGTATTATTCTTAAGCTGCTTCTGTTTTATATTATTGATTAAAAGGCTTTTGTGGTTTGTAGGTATGTATTTATTAGGTATTTGTAAGCTATAAGAATTTAAACTTTTGGGGTTTGGAAATATTTCAATTATTTCTTTCAGTGGTTCATAATAATAAACCAAACCAAGTGAAATACATGAATATCCATGCAATTACTTGCTGGAGGAATTCAATTACCTATAATTAAAGACTTGATAATTTCCAGATTTCAAAAAACTTCTAAATATACCTAGGAATTTCCTCTCCTTATGTGTTCTAGACTTGGTTCTAGGTTTTACTTTCAACCTCGGTGTTTCGGAATGTACTCACAACATAGGATTATTCAAAGTAAGCATCCCTCTAAAAACATTTTATATAAAGACAAAAAAGCGCATTATAAATAATAGTTTTTAGTAGTACTAACCTTTCCTAAAGATATTAATATCATTTAAGTAGTACCTATCTCTATAGGAATAGTTTATAAAGATTTAGATATCCAGACACCATAAAAAATTAATAAATAAACTTTGATAAGCAAATAGCCCACAAAATTGCTAATTTTTTGACCGACTGGGAGAAAATAAAGAAAAAATAATGCAAAGTAAAATGGAGGTTATGTTGACATCACGTGATTATTTCATATGTTGCCCGTACTAGTTTCTGTCTCTCTCGCTCCACCCGGCGGCACGCATGCTTAGCATGGGAATTAGACTATAAAGCTGCAGTCCCATGCGTCCGTAATCCGACGACACGAATACACAAAACTCTTCTAGTTGGTTGGGAATGCTACATTCTTATTGGTCTAAATAAAAAAGAATTTTTGATTCCCATGTGACCGATATACGACAAAACGATTGTCCGAAACGTATTTTATTGGTCAAAAAATGCTGATTGTTGATTGGCTCAAAATAAAAACGTCATAATTGTCATTTTATTTCGGGTACTCCCTGTGCGATTATCATTTGAAATTTAAATTTAGCTGTTAACTTTAATTAGTGCTCATAAAAACCGGGAATTATGTCTCTTGATTTGAATCAAAATAATCTGGATAACTTCACAGAAACTGAAACACAAGTAAGGATAAAAAAGACAAGCCAATAAAAGGTATAATATGGTTTATATAATTAACGTTATTTGCATTAATTGCAGGACATTGAGCTTCTAAGTGAACCTAGCGAACAACGGGTAGAAGAATATACATACTACTATTGAGGAGTTATTGATTTCTTGTGTTCAGGCCAGGCCACCTCTGTGGGATTGTCGACTTCCTTGAAGTTGCAGATCAAAAACTGCTAGAGATCAGCTCTGGTTTGAAATCTTTGCCGAGTTTGGAGAAAATCCTGAGTTCTCTATTAATTTTCTACAAAAAAAATGGCGCAACCTTAGAGATACATATGTTCGGCTTAAAGGGGGAATATTCTCCCAGTGGTTCAGCAGCCAAAAAGAAAAAGAAGTGGGGGTACTTCGATTTATTTTTAAATGACACCATAGGTTATAGACAGACTGTCTCAAATATAGGTTCAGAATCAATATCCAGTCGTACCACTCCTTTGGATCAACCAGCAAATAGCACAGCAACAGCTCCAGTTGTTCGGGTAGTCAAGCAAATGTAAAAAAATAAAAACCAAAACACTTGTGTGGAGGAGGCCATTATAGATGCCCTAGCCAGAGTAAGTGAGAGTTCATCATCCAACGAATCTGCAATCACTCAGATAAATCCGATTTGTGCGAGGATATCCGATATTTTATACAAGATGCCAGAAAAAGAAAGAATTCTACTAGAAATTAAACTCCTTCAAATGGCATATGAAGATGCCAAGAATTTTTTGTAATTTTTATATAGTTTTGTTTGGGATTATTCTATGAAAAAGAAAAGAAAAATCTTTAATAAAACAAAACTTTGTTATATTATTTAATCTCTTACTCTAAGTCAAAACGGTCTTTTCGGCATCGTAAACGCCTCTTAATCGCCAAACTGGCGAAAACGTCTAGAGATATGAATTGGATTACTAAACAAATAATGTGCTTCTCTATCCAATATCATTATTTTCCATAAAAATGACTGAACATGCTAAGATTGATAATAAAACATATAATTTTCTTTTCAATTTTCTTTTTGGGTTTTTAATCAATTTCTTCCTCCTTATTAATAACAAGGACAACAACAAAACATTATTTATTGTCCGTAATATTTGTTTATTTTCGTTTTGCTCTCACCATTTTAGACGACTATATCAAGAATTAATTGTAAAGTACAAAAAGGTCTATAAACAAAACAACAGAATATTGTGTGTTTTCGTTACTAGAGTCGTAGAGTGAGGTTAAAAACGATACGATATCGGAGAAAAGTTGAGCAAAATTCTACTTTATCCGATGTCGTACGAAATTTAAAAATCATCGGATAAAATATTCCGCCAAAACATTATGACCAATCAGAAGATTGTCGGATCATCGTGTCGTCGGATCACGGACGCATGGGACTCCAGCTTAAGGCCGGTCCATATATTTAAAACGTCAATGGTGTATATTTACCTATAGGTTGGTAATGCAGGTACCTGTTGCATGCAGTTCAAGGATGCTATAGTTTTTTTAATTTTGATCATAGATGCTACTGTCAAACTCCCAGTTTTTAGGATGGTGTGATTGTAAACAGAATGACCGGCAAATTAGTTTGCTTGATGTTTTCAACTAAGTAGGTTTTATACGATTTATGTTTTTTTGAATATTAGTGACGACCTTGTGTCTGTACGTCTCTAATTTTGTGTAAGTTTGTTTTTGATAAATATCCTAGTTGTTATGGAACTATTGAAACAGAATTTTAGTTTTAAATATGAGTAAACGTAATAAAAATGACAGTAAGCGATCTTTGACTTATGAAGAGCTTATTGAAATTGCAGAAGACTTTTCAGACATCGAATATCTCAGTGACGACAATGATGACATTGCTGAAAAAGCGACTGTTACTTTTCAAGAACTACAGGATGACAGTAATGTACAGGGTGCTGCATTTTCGATGGTTTTACGGGGTACAGAGAAAACGGTAATAGATAGAAAAAAAGTAGCATACGTGTTCCGATCTCATTTTCCGAGCTGAGATGACTGGCGAAGAGTGGGCTGCGCAAACTTCTTTTGTTTCAAAGATACGGGGGGTTTTTGAAAAATGGTAATTTTTCAACCTTCTCTGTATTTCATTTGCTATAAAAGTTATTAAAAAAATAAAAACGATAAATAGCGGTAATATTTAGTAGTAATGAGCTGACGAGTATAAAAGATGCACCGTAGCTCGGCTAAGGCACCGAACTCTGGGGTCATCCCCAGAGGGAGGTCACTGGTCTCTAGGTCCGCCGAAAATATGGCAGTAAATTTATTTTATTTTTTTGTGTTGTTGTTGTGTGAAAGTTAAGGATTTTATTAAAACATGGATGACTAGAATGACGAATTACAGCTCCGTATGATTGAGCTGTATGAATCGAAACCAATTCTCTGGAACCCAACCGATTCGAACTATTTCAGAAAAAATAAAAAAATTGACGCTTGGGTTGAAATACCCCAAGCTTTAAATTTAAATAAAACTTGGGAAGAAGTGAAAAAGAAGTACGAAAGGAAGGAAATGACAAACAGTCTTCTCCACAATACTTTATTATGACCTTAGATGGTAAGGTCTGCTCAACAAGTTTCGGTCACATAAATGACCATCTTCACGAGCTCAAATCAGTCGATCAATGTGACTACTGTCTTTTAACAAGGGGAGAGACAGAGAGACCCATGTTATAACGAATTAGTGAATTTAACATAGTTAAATAGGTGAACAAAGCTCATTATGGAGAAAAAACTAACTATAGCACATTAAATTAAAAATTAAACAAAAAACTTAAACTAGACCCATTTAGGGCTGGGTGAGACCCTAGGGGGAAAAAAGAGCTCTCAAAAAGAAGTGTAATTCGCTATTGGCAACCTATCGCAAAGAGAGGAAAAAAGTCAAGGACCGTATTACAACGGGATCAGGTAAGTGATATTATTTCTTAACAAACACTTATTAAGTGAAATCAAAACTCAGAGTCGATCTCCACAAATATTTATTAAAAAGGTTGTTAATTGCCTAACATGTTTCGGGTGTATTCAGACACCCATCTTCAGAGGCTGTAAGTTATACAGTGTGTTAATTAAAAACTTATAAAACTAAGGATATGGAAGCCTACCTTAACTAGATCACTAGTCTGTTGACTGTCATTCTAAAAGGGGGGACAGCTGAACCCAGATGTACCAAGGTGGTTTTTTATTCTGCACGGGGGAAAAACCTTGATCAAAAACCCAGTTCTGGTACAGAGGTGACAGGTTGCTCCGTTTTTTATTCTCGAAGGGGAAAAAAAACAGGAGGGGACAGGGAACAGTATGACACTAAGGTTCTTGATTTCTTGAATACTCCCTCTTTTTAGGTTCTATCTACATCCCCTCTTGACAAATTCCTCTCCAAGTTTAAATCAGTTATCAACACAGCACAAACCACCCTCTCTTCTTTGAACTGCAACAAATATAGACTCCTCCCTGTCAATCCTTCAGTTCCTAAACTCTATGGACTACCTAAAATCCACAAGCTGAACACTCCAATCAGACCTGTGGTCTCCTTTTGTGGCTCACCATGTCACCGCCTAGCGGAATGGTTGAATAACTTTATTTTACTTACTTCTAACTTTAAGAGTAAATACGCCATTAAAAATTCTACAGAACTTTGCGGTCTACTCAAAGACATTAACATTCCATCTACAGCGCTTATGGTCTCTTTTGACGTGTCCAGTTTGTTTCCCAGTATACCCCCCACACAATGCATCCCCCTTCTAGAAAATATTCTCTCCCATCCCGGTAATCTCGCTCCACCTGTCATTAATGACATAATTGCCCTGGTTTCACTTGTCATCGATCAAAACTTTTTCCAATTTAAAGACAGATTTTACGCTCAAAAGGACGGTCTGGCAATGGGCTCTGGTCTCTCTCCTCTCTTATCCGAAATCTTTATGTCAAACATTGAATCATCCCTTGATAAATCCCCTTTATTCTCCAAAATTCACACATCTTTTGCATCTTTAATGGCACTTTGCCTGAGCTCCACCAATTCTTTGACTTTCTTAATACCTTGCATAATTCTATTACGTTCACTATGGAACTAGAGTCTTCACAATCACTGCCCTTTCTTGACATTTTGATTTCCAGAGTAGACAACAGGATTGAGTTCTCAATATACCACAAACCCACTAGCACAGATAGTATCATTCCTTTCTCCTCTAATCACCCTTTTTCTCAAAAGACTGCCTCCTTGAACTGCTTTTTCCACAGATTGTTTAGCATACCCCTGCTGGAGCCCAGCTTTAACAGGGAACTTTCATGGATCAGAACGGTGGCTACCAACAATGGTTTCCCTCCTAGTTTAGTTAACAAAATCTACTACAACCACTTCAAGAAATTTGTCAACAAAAGGCTCACAATTGGAGAGCATGACACTGAGACTAGATACTTCTCAATACCTTACTTGGGGCCTTTTTCTCTTGGTTTCAAGTCCCTGTTCAAGTCCTATGGCATTTCCATCTGCTTTAAAGTATCACACTCTGCATCCCGTTTTCTTGTCAACTCCAAAGATCCAACTCCGCTCCTTAATAAGTCTGGTGTTTACCAGCTCTCTTGCTGCACGGCCAACTGTGAAGCTGTCTACGTTGGTCAAACAGGTAGAAAATTTGCAACTCGAATACATGAACACAAGAGAGAGTTTGAAAAATTTATTAACAACCCAAATTTGAACACTAGCTACATGAAATCACTATTTTCACGCCACCTTCGCCTTAATAACCATACTTTCAACGTTGATGAGGGCTTTAAGCCCCTCCATTTCTGTGGAAAAGGCAATCTGCTGGACCTTCTGGAGGTCCTTGAAATCCACAAGGCTTCATCCAACGATAAGGTGGTCTGCCTTAATGACCAGCTTAGACATAGCTCCACTCCTTTCTTCAGATCCCTCAATTTCTAGTTCCCCAGACACTTTTTCCGGTCCCCCTACATTAGATTTCAACCCCCATTTACCCTTAATCAATTCCCACTGTTTGATACTTACGTTTGCTTTTGCCTGTGCTCAAGAACGGTGTTTAATCTGTGCTTTTGTGTCCCCAGGTTGAAGGTTGCTCATTACTTAACGTTAATCTAATTTTAATTTTGTTTTTTTTTTTTTTGCTTTCATTTGTTGATTAACCATTGCATTATTTGTAAAACCTATAATTAGGCCGTCGGATAATTAGTGTTAAGTACTAATTTAACCTAACTTTATTTGTTTACACTGTATTGTTTTGATGAGTGGACCGATCACACATGTATTGTCTGCTGTCAGCTGTCTGTCATGTCCGGCTCTGGGGGTCTTGACCTTTTCAGTTCTCTGGGGGATTTGGTTTTTTGGGTTTTTTTTGGGTTTTTTTTTTGGGTTTTTTTTTTGGGGTTTTTTGTGTTTTTTGGGTTTTTTCGAATTTGGCAATATGTTGCTGCCCCCTAGACTTCCGCTTCCTGCAACCTGCCCTTGGCGTGGGTTGGAAGCCATTTTGGCCACTCCATGTCCTGCTGCACCCAAGCCATGTTGCCCTGCACGGTCACACCTCCACAGTGACAAAGGGAAAGTCGCCCCCATTTTAATCTGTTAAATGTTGAACTTGTGAGTGTCCACCGCGGTTTTTTGTTGTGTGACGTCCCTTTCGTGTCCATTTGGTCTCCTTCAGGTAAGATATACAGTTTAGCCCCTTTTGACTTGCCTTTCATTTTATCTTTTGACTTTAATTTATCTGCCGCCCTCCCCCCCTCCATTACATATACACCCCTTCAGGACATCCTATTTCTACTCATGCTTTTTATTACAGATAGACATGCAGTTTTTCAGGACATCCTACATCATTCAACTTCTTCGGGTTTTGATTAAGTTTTTTCCCCCTTAAAGAATAAAAAACCGAGCTAGTAACTTCACTTTTTGACATCAACACTGGGTTTTGATTAAGTTTTTTTTCCCCTTCGAGAATAAAAAACGGAGCAACCTGTCACCTCGGTACCAGAACTGGGTTTTTGATCAAGGTTTTTTCCCCCGTGCAGAATAAAAAACCACCTTGGTACATCTGGGTTCAGCTGTCCCCCCTTTTAGAATGACAGTCAACAGACTAGTGATCTAGTTAAGGTAGGCTTCCATATCCTTAGTTTTATAAGTTTTTAATTAACACACTGTATAACTTACAGCCTCTGAAGATGGGTGTCTGAATACACCCGAAACATGTTAGGCAATTAACAACCTTTTTAATAAATATTTGTGGAGATCGACTCTGAGTTTTGATTTCACTTACACTCACTACTCCACTGTGTGCATATGGACTACTACTTTTCGAAACACTTATTAATCTGAGCACTGTTTAAACAAGAATATTATTATTCATTATTAATATAATTTACATTATTAATTATTATTATCAGGCGCAGACGACATATACGTAAGCCGCTGGTTGCTTATGAAGCATTTGCGTTTATTGAGCATCGGGATCAACCCAGGGATAGAATAAATACGGTATGTTTTTTTTAATCTGTTTATTGAACATGAAAAGTATATACATATGAAAACATAAAATATATACTAACAACCAAGTACTTATACCGGATGTTCATTTTTTATATCAGACCTTAGTTTTTTTTCTGTACCTGTTACTGCGTTATTTGTTAAATTGATAATTAATATAATATTTGTAAGTGAAGTCGATCTCCACAAATATATATTAATACTAAGTTGTTATCTGCCTAACATGTTTCGGGTGTATTCAGACACCCATCTTCAGAGGCTTAACTAGATCACTAGTCTGCTGGCTGTCATTCTACAAGGGGGGACAGCTGAACCCAGATGTACTAAGGTGGTTTTTTAATTCTACACGGGGGAAAAAAACCTTGATCAAAAAACCCAGTTCTGGTTCTGAGGTGACAGGTTGCTTGGTTTTTTATTCTCGAAGGGAAAAAAAATTTCATCAAAACCCAGTGTTGATGTCAAAGAGAAGAAGTTCGTTGCTTGGTTTTTTATTCTTGAAGGGGGAAAAAACTTAATCAAAACCCAAGGAAGTTGAATGATGTAAAAACTGCATGTTTATCTGAAGGAGACCAAATAGACACGAAGGGGACGTCACACAACAAAAACCGCGGTGGACATTCACAAGTTGGACATTGAACAGATTAAAATAGGGGCGACTTTCCCTTTTTTTTTTGTCACTGTGGAAGTGTGACCGTGCGGGGCTTCATGGCTTGGGTGCGGCCGGACGTGGAGTGGTTTTGCCCACTTTTGATTAAGTTTTTTCCCCCTTCAAGAATAAAAAACCAAGCAACTAACTTCTTCTCTTTGACATCAACACTGGGTTTTGATTAAGCTTTTTTCCCCTTCGAGAATAAAAAACCAAGCAACCTGTCACCTCAGAACCAGAACTGGGTTTTTTGATCAAGGTTTTTTTCCCCCGTGTAGAATTAAAAAACCACCTTAGTACATCTGGGTTCAGCTGTCCCCCCTTGTAGAATGACAGCCAGCAGACTAGTGATCTATTTAAGCCTCTGAAGATGGGTGTCTGAATACACCCGAAACATGTTAGGCAGATAACAACTTAGTATTAATATATATTTGTGGAGATCGACTCTGAGTTTTGCTTTCACTTACACTCACTACTCCACTGCGTGCATATGGACTACTACTTTTCAATATAATATTGTCACACCCGTGTTAGTAGTTACGGTGCACACCCAGTAACCAGCACAGTCAGCAAGGTTAGCATAATGAGGTCGCTGACGAATATAAAAGATGCACCGTAGCTCGACTAAATTACCGAACTCTGGGGTCTCCCCAGAGGGAGGTCACTGACTGATCTCTGGGTTAGTCTGGGTATGCCTATTGTGTAACGTAACGTGGAGCAGTAGGTGACCAAGTGCCACACCCTAGATCAGCCCTAGCAAAGGAAATAGTGTGGGCGAGCAGCTTAAGTGGCCGTTCCTCCTTACCTCCCTTTGTTAGGTCCTTCACGTCTTTACCGGCTCGGTGAATGCCCTCGGACCTAAGTCTAGGGTTCATTCACCCCCGCTAAAGCGTCACCCCCCGTGTTCCTTCTGCCTAAAGCCGGATCCCATCATGCTCCCCGCCATCTTGGCAATCTGGGGGTAAGATCACTGACTTATCACTAAGGCACTATAACTTAATAAAAGTGGGTTACCTGTGGAAACCTGTGTGGTCTTCCCCCTCAACTACCCCTTAACGTGACAATATTTGTTTGTTTTTTTTGTATATAATGATAAAAAATCTGATATAAAACTACGAACGTTCTGTACATGCAAGTAAAATGTACAAACTACTACATAATTAAAACATTACATTAACAAAAACCTGTTCATATCAACTATGCGTATTGTTTGCCAGTCTACTGCGCCTTCGTTAATACAGTAATCTGCAATTTCGTCTCTAAGTTTCATTAGACAAGCAGAAGATCTTTTGGGTATGTTTTTTAATGAAATCATAGACGTACAATTTTTCTCATTTCTCCAGGTACCACGCCTACAGTTCCATTATTTTCATGATCTAAAGCCATAGGCGGAGAGTAAACATTAGGAGAATGTTTCCTTAGGTAATTATGTAAATAGATAGTGGAAGATACCACTAACTCTGCTTTATTGGGCTCTAAAAGCATAGGCTTTCGCATTACTCGAAAAACAGAACTTACGATTCCAAATGCATTTTCAACAGTTTCATGTAAAGCAAGGGCACTGTCTGCTGCGAAAAAATACGGAATTTTTTTTGTACGACCAGGAAGTTCTTTAGAAGGAGGTAAATTGAGCATGTTAGTGGACATCATTTCGTAGAATTTAGTAGCCTTAAAAACTCCACCATCAGAAATTCTACCTTGACATCCGACGTCAGCAAAAAGAAAATTATAATTTCCATCAACAACAGCTAACAAAACAATACTAAATTGTGATATGTAGTTAAAAAAAATCACTGCCTGAATTTATTGGGTTCTGCATAAGAATATGTTTTCCGTCAATAGCTCCCACACAATGTGGGAAATTCCATAGTGTTTCAAATGTGTCAGCTATTTCCAACCAGGCAGTCGGTGAGGAGGGTATCTGCAATAATAATAATAATAATAATATAATATAATATATATATAGATATATAACTTTTGCGAAGTATCGACGCAATATCTTAGCAAACATTTTATTACATGTAACACACTAGTTTATACGGAACCTCGTACGAGAATATGGCAAAATTAAAGTAAAATGGGATGACGTAACAAGGTTGTTTCTTTATTTGTCACATTCAAAACATTTCCTTTTCTCTTACATTATTACATCATCTACTTTTACTTTTGTTTTCGCCATAGTAGGAGTAGTATTGGCAGGCAATTTTCCAGTTCAAAGAAATTATTTCTGTACACAGGAAGAAAGTACGCCTCCTAATGATGAACCTGTCCATTCGATGGAAAATATTGCTGGCTCACAAAACATCGTGGAATCAAATGAAGTACAATCCGTTATCCGTAATACTTCGGTTCAACCCATCCAGTTGCAAAAATCCAATCCATCCAATTGCCAAAATGCAGTCATTTCGGAGACATTGACAATGATGAAAACCGCTACTGACGTATTGAGAGCTCGATAAACTGAAAACCCAGCATCAACAGAAGTAGCAGCATTTACCAATTTTATTGCTTCAAAAATGATACAATACCCGAGTAACATTCGGAAAATGCTAGAATATGAAATTATTGATGTATTTAAAACGGCAGATTTGCAAAACTATTCTAACACTTTCAGTCAGGCATCATCTTCTACGTCAACGTCGTTTCCTCACCTTTCCACAAGTTTACCTCATTCAAATATTCATTCGTTCTCTCCTCCTCAAGAAATTCCTATCAATACATATCCTCCACAAGCTCCTATTAATCATTTGACTTCTCCTTCTTCTGTCAGTTCAATTTCTTCCTGTTCTAACTTTGTTCATAATTCCCCAAATACATATCAGGCACAACAACATGAATTAACGCGAACGATTTGCATTCCATCACCCTCTCCCAACTCTCAATCATCCCAAACCGGATCACAAAGTTCTGACAGATATTCTCCTCACAATTCTGTTCCATCTCGTCCACCTTCCTCGCCATTTGAGTTTTCCCAAGAATTCCCTAGTTTCCCATAAAAATGTCACACTGTGCATGCACTTTTAGTTACTTTTACTCATATCGGTACAATGATACATATCTTCTTCAATATACTTTACAATAATTCTATTTATTCTTTATTTCTTACCTTAATGTATTCCTTCAGTTCTTCTATAAGTGCCCTGCAGACTTCGGGAATAATGGTAGAGATTGCTTGCTTGGATATTCTGAAAAGGTACTGTTAACTACTGAAAGAATCTCCTGTTGCCAAAAATCGCAAAGTTACAGCCAATCTAAAATTGTTTTATTGATATTACCACTTGTATTCCTTTTGTTTTTGACACCACTATATATTTACCGATCTTGAGCCGAAATTGGTTGTCTTAACCACGTTTCCTGCTTCGAAATTATCAGTCCAATCTTTAGAAGAAGGTTTTCGAAGCCAGTTGGAGTCATTCGCGTAAAGTTTTTATAATGTCCGCTAATATGTTGAAACTTTAAATCGTTCATTAGTCCATGACCAACCTGCTTTTCGTAAAACTTGGTTCGCCACCATCTTCGTTTCTTTTTTTCATTCTGCATATCTACCAACATTGCACTACCGCACAATGGAACCGAAATCGCAACTTGCTCCTCTGGGTAAGACATATATGTGGATAAATCAACTTCTAAATGGAAAATAAACTCCTTGTGTCGTCGAAGTTTTGGAATTGTAAAAAGCGCGCGAGAGTCTCGCGAGGCGCTCTTTAGTCAAAAGTATCGTACGAAGCTCGTCACGAGCGCGTCTCGCTAAGTCTGTACGCACCTTTAGGGTGATGGCGGGCTTGGTGTATCGGGAGTGTTGCAGGGATAGTTTGGTTGTTCTTGGTGTCCTTATCATGCCTTGTGTATACAGGGTGTCCCGCGAGGTAAGGGACAAAATTTTACTATGAGTTCCTTAGGTAAATTCGAGTCGAAAATGTCCTATGAACATGGGTCCGCAAATGCTTCCTTACCAAGATATGATTTTTTTAATTTACTAGTGTTATTGTGCCAAAAACTACAATAATGCTGAAAAATAATTTTATTTAAGAAAAAAAAATTTATATTACTGTGAAAATAACTGTTTACAATAATTGCTCAAAGTGTCCACCTTCACATTGTAAGCATAGTCTAGCTCTTTTAATGATGTGGCTGATAGCTTTCCCAATAACACACGATAATACTATTAAATTTAAAAAAAACATATCTTGGTAAGGAAGCATTGGCGGACCCATGTTCATAGGACATTTTCGACTCGAATTTACCTAAGGAACTCATAATAAAATTTTGTCCCTTACCTCGCGGGACACCCTGTATATACTGTACATAAAAAAGAATTTACAACAACTACAGCCTTAACTCTGACCATCACGATCATAATACCAGAATGGGTGACCATATAGCGGTTGTATTTAGCAGGACTGCCAGAGCGCGGGATGGGAGAAATCACTACGGCATAAAATTGTTTAATGTGCTTCCGCCACACATAAAGGACCTTACATTTAAGAGCTTTGCAACAAAAATTCAACTGTATCTAAAGGTGAAGGCTTTCTACAGTGTGACTGAATACCTGGAGAGTGACTTCTCCGATTTGTAGCCTCAGAGTTGTACTTTCCTGCGCTGATCATTTTTAACTCTGTGACTGTCTAAAAGATCCTTGATTTTTAAGTGTGTGAAAATTATGTTTTATCTCTAATTTTAAATTTGTGAAATTGTATTAATGATTTGTACTTGACTTGTGAAATTGCTGTTTGGCATGTGCTTCACCAATAAATGTTCATTGATTGATTGATATCATTTTTGTTCTTTGTTTTTTTTTAATATTCACACTTATACAGGGTGATTCCAAAGTTGGTGCTTTCCTTTCACCTGCGAATAGGGCTTCAAAAAATAAGTTTTTTTTCCTTTGACGCTTTTTCCAAAGATGAACAATAACGAAGATACAGGGTGTCAAAGTTTTACTGAAAAAAAAAACAAAATAAAAAATAACTTAAATTTAATTTTACTACAGGTTATTCCTTATCAATAGACATAAACAAAAACAAAAGATTTCAGCCGCCTTTGAACTAAGTTTTAATAATTTGACATTTTAAATTAAAACAGCATTTAATTTTAGGCACGCATTAAGACGGTTTTTATTTTTTTACTCGAAAGCGGTGCGTCGTAGCAAAAAATAATACAAGGGGTTTTATTTTTAGAATTGAACAAGGAATTCAATAATAAATTTTATGTTGAAGAAAAACCAGTAGGGTATGATTTTTTTTCGAAAATGTTTTAAAAAAATTGTACGCGCGCCACTGTTAAATGCAAGGAAATTGTTGTTTCTTGGAAAATTTCCTTTCCACGTAGCTACTGACACCTATAAAATTTTGTCTAATTACTTCAAGTGGTTTGGCCAAAATCATTAAATTTTAATTTTTTCAGTAAAACTTTGACACCCTGTATCTTCGTTATTTCGAAAAAGCGTCAAAGAAAAAAAACCTTATTTTTTGAAGCCCTATTCGCAAGTGAAAGGAAAGCACCAACTTTGGAATCACTCTGTAGACTGTTTTAAGAATTAATTACTTGTTTGGGGTGTGGGGTGGCAAATCGTTCAACTTTCGGTGCGGTTGGTTTTCTTTTCGTCTGCGTATTTATCATTGTTTGCAACCATATATTTTTGTCTAGTTTGTTGGTTGCTTATGCTGCATTGTACACTTAAATGTTAGGTCAATTACCAAGAATTTTGATAAACTTAAGGATTATATTGTTGCTCATGGCCACGAATTGTTCCGAGTATCGGAGACTTGGCTCAGCTATTGTTCTGATGTTTTGGGATCCGAAGCTCTGGACATAAGAGAATATAATTTTGTTAGAGAGGACAGGCGAGGTCGTGGGGGAGGTGTCGGGCTTTACATTAAGGATAGAATACCGTTCAAATTAGTCATTAGCAAATGCAATGACGTTGTTGAACATATGTGGGTTGAGATTGAATATTGTCATAAAAGCATTGCGGTAGGGGTTGTGTTAGACCTCCTGGCTCTAATTGTAGAAATTTTATAAATTACTTTGATAACACGTTAACTGAAATGTATTCAAAATTTGATGAGGTTATATGATATATGCATGGGTGACTTCAATATTGATATGTTGGATACTGATAGTTCGATACTTACTTTGCTGAGTAACATTTTAGAATCCTTCTGTATTAGACAAATCATATCTCAGCCTACTAGAATTGCTAAAAATAGTTCTACGTTAATTGATTTAATTTGTTGCAAACCTACTTTAGTTGCCGATTCGGGGACTGGGAACGGGGGAATATATGACCATTTACTTACATATGCCATTCTGCGGATTGCTTCTGATGATCCGAACCAAGATGTTAAAAGCAGGATTTAATCAAATATACGATATAAATGGCATATATGACAAGATTTCTTATATTACAGATATTATTTTGGGGATTTTTGATGTTCATGCCCCTCTAAATCCGAATGTGGTCTCTAGAAAACCGTATCGACCTTGGGTAACGAGTAATTTTTGAGTAAACAAATTTCAATAGACATGCCGTTTTAACATCATTCAACTAACTTGGGTTTTGATTAAGTTTTTTCCCCTTTCAAGAATAAAAAACCAAGCAACCTGCCATCTTCGAAACCAACACTGCATTTTGATTAAGTTTTTTCCCCTCCAAGAATAAAAAAACAACCAACCTTATGTATACCTGGGTTCAGCTGTCCCCCCTTGTAGAATGACAGCCAGCAGACTGTGACTCTAGTTAAGCCTCTGAAGATGGGCGTCTAAATACATCCGAAACATGTCAGGCAGATAACAACTTTTGTAGAGTTGTACAAGTACAAAAGGAAGGGAATGACACGCAGTCGTCTCCACAATACTTTATTTCGACCTTCAAAAGGTAAGGCCTGCTCTACTAGTTTCGGACATATAAATGGCCATCTTCAGGGGCTACAAGAATAACTTACTCCACTTATGTGTAACAGATGTTTAAAAAACGAGAAAACCTACCTCAACTCAACAATCAATGCGCCGGCTGTCTTTTTAAAAAGGGAGAGACAGTGAGACCCACATGCTGGTGAGGGAGGGGATGGTGGAAGAGACTGCTAGTGGTGTTTACAAGGGATTAGGGAGCATTAAAAGGTTAGAGACCTAAAAAAAGAAGTTGATGTATGATGATGGTAGCTGATCATTCAGGCAGGTGTGCCCACTATCATCAGAAGCCTTGTTGATCTCAAGCACCTCAAGGTGGTTGAGGAGGCTGCTCTTAGCACACACGTGCATAATCTTGAAACCCTGTTCAGCATTGAAGGTGTGGCCATTCAGACGAAGATGCCGAGAAAAATTAGATTTCTTATAGGTGGTATTTAGGTTAAGGTTGTTGGTGAACTTCAAGTACTCCCGAGTGTGCTCGTGAATACGAGCGGAGAACCTCCTGCCCGTCTGACCAACATAGAGAGCATTACATCCGGGAGTGCAACAGGACAGTTGGTAAACGCCTAATTTGTGCAGTCGGGGAGTAGGATCTTTGGAGTTAAAAAGGAAATGTTTGGAGGTATGGGAAACTTTGAAGCAAATATTTATGTTATTTGACCTGAAAATGTTTTTCATTTGAAGTGAAAGAGGGTCTAAAAAGGGAATGGAAAAGAATTTTGGATTTTCAGACGTGTCTTGGTGTATTAATTTCTTATTAACAAATTTTTTTAAATGGTTAAAATAAATTTTATTGACTAGTGTATTGGAAAATGTATTGTTGGTTGCAACTGTTTTGATCCAAGAAAGTTCTAAGTGAAAGTTTGTTTCAGACATTGGTATGTTAAATAGGCGGTTAAAGAAACAGTTTAGGGACGCAACCTTCTGATTGAGAGGATGATTGGATTGGAAGGGGATAATGCAGTCAGTACTGGTGGGTTTGCGATAAATGGAAAACTCAATGTGATTATAAGACCTGTAAAGCAAAATATCAAGGAAAAGTAGTTTATGGGATGACTCTAATTCCATGGTGAATGAGATTAATTGGTGTAAATTATTAAGAAATATGAATAGTTGTTGAAGGTTATTAGGGGACCCGTCAAAAAATGTCATCCACATATCTTTTGAAAAATACTATTTTATTGAAGGGGTGGTAGGATTCTAGGGAATGTTCAATGTTGGACATACAAATTTCTGCTAGTAGAGGGGAAAGACATGAACGTCCAGTAAACGTTTATTGTATCGCGAACATTCCATCCGATGCGCCGATCCAAGTTTAAAGATACCAGGACATGTCCAAAAGTAGCTGTTTTGTGGATTTGCATTTTACATGGGGTTAAATGGGTAACTTCCTTATTTTAAGGCCTAGAGGGTTGAGACTTCGTATTAGGGGGGTAAGTTTGGGACACCCCTAGGATGCGGTGTTGCCACGTTGTGCACTTTTTCCCTAAATTTAGGGACCCCCTCGTTTTTCCCTCAATTTCAGGAAATCTTAATCTGGCTATGAGGCCTTTTTAACAGTATCATTGAATGGTCGGTTATTGGCTGTTGGAGGTTTTAATAACCGTCATGACAGTTTAAAATCGGTGTAAGAGTTTGATGTTAAAACCAATAAATGGACATTAGTCCCATGTATGCTTTCCCAAAAAGGTGGATTTGGAGGAGCAGTGTTGGATTTGGTCAATTTAGAGCACCTCGTGGACAAACTAATACCTAGTTAATGAGAACAATGTGATATGTACACGGTGATCATTTATAATGTCTTCCCTCTCAACTTTTTTATTTTTCACATTAGAAAAAAATTATGAATAGAAAAGTTGTACGAGATGATGTATTATTTGCAGAATATATTGTTATTTATACAGGACGTTTCAGAAATGAGTGACAAGTCAAAGTTATATTTTTTCAAATGGAACACTCTATATATTTTCAATTTTCTAGAATTATCAAACAATTCTGAACATTTTTTTATAATATGTCCTATACCTAAATGTAATGGTTTTCGAAATATTCGCATTTCCACTAAGCTGCTAGATTCTAGAAAATATTCGATAGATTCCAGTTCTAGGTGTGACAGTAGTGACAGTTACACGTTGCGGGAATATAACATTATTTTTATTAAAATGCCTTATTCCGAAAGAGAAAAACAATTTATTCTGCAAATATTTATTACTGTTGTCGCGGAGTGAGTTTACCCGTGCGTCATCACCCTGTGATTTAGAAGTAGACATGCATTATTGACTTCATCCTTGTCTATTGTTCACTTTCAGAAAGGGTAAATATCTAAGTGAATGTCTTCCAAAATAAACATTTACTGATTAGCGCTTCTATTTCAGTCATTGTCAGTTTGAAAACCATTGACATTTATTTGGTTTGTTTACTATTAATTCTTTTCCGTTTCTTTGTGTTGTTAATCATTTATAAAGTTTTCTTTTTACCACACCACCACAGTTCTTTTAAGAGCTATTGTTTCTACGCTTTTAACATTCTGTAAGTACTTTCATATTATTATTATTAATATTTTTATTTTTTTATATCGGCTGTCACGGTCTAACCAAAATTGACACAATTACTAACCTGTTTTGAAAAAAAAATGGGAGTGTCTATTATGGTTTTTATTTTGCCATTTGGTTTTAACAGAATTAATATATGTCGTAAATTCGGAATTACTTACTATTACAGTATTTTTTAGAAAATGCCGGGAAAAATTCTCCACAGACAAGCCCAGCAGTTAATTCTTAACCTTTGTGAATATTTTGAATTGGAAAAAAACAATGGAGGGCCTTTAGAAGCTTTATCATCTGTTCAGGAAGTAAATAACAAATTTTAAGACCTTATATATTCTTAGTGATGTATTTTTTTGATACTAGAGGGTTGCAGCTGCTTTGAAAATTTCCCGCAAAACTGTTTATTCAATTCGGAAAAAGCAAGCAAGCAATCTTATGATATCCTCACCTAGAAAACGTAAATCGAGATGTTATCGACGGGCCAAGACCACTGATGTATCTGAAAGCATTAAAATGGATGTTCGAAATACATTATATGATATGTACAAAGATAGTGAGTTAATAATAGTAAAACATATCTACTTTTGTAAGAAACATCTATAAACATTTTATTTTTTCAAGAGATTTTTGGGTTGCATTAGATTTTTCATAAAAATTTCTTCAAACATACATTTTTACAAATTTTATATCACAAAAGCTTCTTGACAATGGCACCCATTAAGTGTGAAAGAGTATATTTTTTGTGTAAAACATATTAATAATAAAGTCATAGGAAAAATAAAATATGCGTCTAAAATGTTTTCCAGCGGGTTTAAAATAAAATAAGTGAATTGCAACCTGAAAACTTCCGGCTCTGGCATATGAGATACTACAGCATCACTCAGAATGTCTTATTGAATTTTTAATTTGTTGTATTTATTTTAGAGAAACATGTAACCATCAAGAACCTAAATCAAGAGCTTAAGGTTAAAGAAATAATACATATTGGTGATACATCTCTGCGAATTTTGGTAAATGAATTAGGTTTCAAATTTAGACGGGATGATAACAGGAGAGCTCTAATAGAACGAAGCCATATTTCTTCCATAAGGGCTTTTTTTTTACGCAAATATATGGATAATATGACCAGTGAATACCGACGACAAGTGATTTTCCTGGATGAAACATGGATTTACTCTAAGGGAAATAAAACAAAGTCATGGCAGGATGAAAGTATAAAAAGTGTGCGTAAACCAGAAGGATATGATGGCAAACGTTTTATCATTGTTCATGCCGGATCTTCAAATGGATTTGTTCGAAATGCCAGTTTATCATTTTGTTCAAAATCAATGACACTAGATTACCATGGTGAAATGAATAATAGTATATTCACTAAATGGATGACAACACAGCTAATCCCCAATCTGGAAGAGCATCTTTAATAGTAATGGACAACGCGCCATATCATAGTGTACTAGAAGAGAAACAACCATCATCTGCCTCTACAAAAGGAGACATAATAAAATGGTTAAAAAAGAACAACATTACATTTGACGAAAAACTACTAAAAGCTGAATTGTTACAATTAGCTAAAAGGAATAAGAAGGAGAATATTTATATAATTGACGAGCTAATCAGGCAACATGGTCATGAGGTTTTAAGACTTCCACCTTATCATTGCCAGTTTAATTCAATAGAATTAATTTGGGCCCATGCTAAGAATTACTACAACAAGCATATTGGACGCAATGGTTATGGTGATGAAAAGGTCCTCAGCATGTGGAAAGAAGCTCTGGAACAATGCACCCCACAAGTATGGGAAAACTGTGTACGACACACTGAAAAATTGATTAAGGGGTGGTATGAGAGGGAGCAATTTATAGTAAACATGGAAGTTGAACCACTGATTATAAGTGTTTCTAACACTTCTGATTCAGACTCTGATGATATTTATGATTCAGAATAATTTTGTAGATGTTTATAAATTTTTTTCATTGCCAATGTGAAAACTCCACTTTATATACTCATTTGAATAGTTAGAGTGTTACTTTATTTATTTATTGTCAGCAATAATGAAACAATGATAATAATTAGGAAAATACGATAGGGCGACATATGTTTTTTCTATGATCCAAAGGGAGACTTCTCATAAATAAAAAATGTTATTTCGTTCAACATATTACAATATTTTTGATTCACTTTGGTATAAGGTTGTCTTAGTGCAAATTTGCAGCCAAAGATCTCTACTTTCTGACTGATAACACACGCAAAATTTTAAACGTGACGAAGCTTTAGACACGCCCGTTTCTCTAATATGAACACAACAGGTTTGTTGACGAAAACTTGATTTGATTCATATGATTATAAATGACGTAGCCTTTGTGACGCACGGGTAAACTCACTCCGCGAGAACAGTAAAACAAATAATAACGTTAAAATTGCTCAAAGGGCACTACATAGAATTAACCCCCGGATGCATATTCCAGATAAGAAAACATTTTATAGGATCTATGAAAAGTTTCAAAGAACATCCAGCCTATTGAGACGAAAACGAACAATGGAAAGAGATGAAAATATGGATTTGAATATTCTGCTAAAAGTTGAAGAAAATCCAAACATTTCTCTGAGAAAAATATCGAAGAAATTGGAAGAAGAGCATGGCGATTCAAAAAATACCTCTTATGGGAGGATACAAAACACTATCAAGAAATCAGGATATAAAGCATTCAAAATAAGGCCCACAACAAAATTAACGCCGAGACAAAGGAAAAAAAGAGTTGAATTTTGCCAAACCAAGTTGGAAAAAAATAACTTGAATAACAATTATTTGAAAAATGTATTCTGGACCGACGAGTCATCATTTGCGACCAGCGGTATGATTAACAGGAAAAACACCAGACAGTGGGCCACAGTAAATCCCCACTGCTACAGGGAATTTCAATTTCAAGGTCGCCAAACTGTCAATGTTTGGTGTGCTATCCTGTATAACAAAATAATAGGTCCCCCCATTTCTTTACCCTTACTTTAAACGGAGATGTTTATTTGAATTTTCTCAATCAAGAACTAGAGGACTTTTTTGATGAGCTTCCGTTGGAACAAGAGAGAAACATTGTTTTCCAACAAGATGGCGCTCCACCTCACAGTGTCGTAGATGTTAGAAACCATCTAAGTCAACGGTTCAATGAATGGATTGGGAGGGATGCACCGATAAAATGGCCTCCTAACAGCCTGTAACGAAGTTACTAATTTTTCACTGTTTCTATTGAATTTGTTTAAATGCGCCTGACCTTCACTGCTGGGTGCTAGACCGCGGCCGTCATGGCGTCGATTTTATCGGGGCCGTCCGGGGCCGTTCGAAATGGTTCGGTGGGCGCTGGGAGTGGGTACCGCCACTAACAGCCCCCACCGTGGGTTTTGTGTATAAAAGAAGGCCCCGCACCGGAAAACGGGGATTCTTCGATCATCAAAAGATCGAAACCAGCCAGCTTAGCCGTTCCGTGCCGATCGATAACTCTTATCTCCGCGAATCTGTAAGTAAAAAATAGGCACATACCGACCGTCCGGTATTTGTTCTGTTTGCTGTTTTAAACCCGTACCGTTAACTGTAGTTATTTTAACAAACTGTAAATTGGGGCATCTTGAGTATTTTTCCGGGGATTTCCGTTTGGGGCATTTACAATATCTTTCCGGGGTTTTCCGTTTGAGGGTATTTCTGGTAAGACGGCGCCGGCTACAGTTACTTTATTTTGAAAACAGTTAGGTAATCCTTCTGGTCCTGTTCCTGTTTGTTGGACACCGGGGAAACGGTGCAGCAAGCGGGAACGGTGAATCCTGTAGCTCGTTTGCTTGGCTCCGGGGAAACGGAGTAGTAAACGGGTTTGGGATACTGGAGGGATTAGCGGCTGTGTGACTGGCAACGTCACGAGACTTGAAACTTCTGTTGCATGATTGGGAAAACAGTGTGCAACGGAGGCTCTATTTGTCGAACCCCGGGGAATCGGGGCGGCACCTAGAGGTTAGGTCGAGTGACGGGAACACCGCTGGTCACGTAATTGAGCCTCTTTGGGTTTTTGGAACAAATTCCGGCGCCGAGTAGTCAGTTTTACATAACCTTACCGTACCGCCGTACTTACACCGTGTCACAGACAGTCTTAATCTACAGTAGTCAGGCTAAACAGTAGTGAAGGGTCCGTAGTTAGTTTTCATTATCGTTACACGCTTTCCCCGTATCACCGAATAAGGTAACTTCCGTTTCATTGGGTATCCGTTACCGTAAGTATTTACTGTAAGTACCGAGAGCCGCAATACAGTGCATTTAGAGGAAACAGTTGTTTTAATTTTGTTTTCTTCCCGAACCCTTTGGAACTTTTCTCCAGCTGTCTAAAGGTACCGTAAAGTGGACCTTCAGCCACTATAAATAACGAAGGTGGCGCCCGAGGCAACGTAACCGAGGAAATCCGCTAGAAAAGCGCTACAAATTTGGCTTGACGCCGATTGATACATTTTGATGGGGAATGCTAAAAGATCGAGTGAATGCACATAGCATTGAAAATACTGAACATTTGAAAGAACTTATTAGAATGGAAATTCAAATTCTGGATGAAGATTATAACCAATTGCTCACTCCGCGTTAGAAAGGTTACGAAGAACGTATATCAAATGTATTGAAGAAAACGGGGGCCAAGTTGAGCAATTTGATTTGTCAAAACTACCTGCTTTATTATATGTTATTATATCTATAGTTGTTTCAGATATTGAATTTCACTCCAAAATAAAATCATTGATATTTTCTTTATAAAAAGGTCATGAATAGTGGTCTCGTATTGTTGACTAATTCACCAATTCACTAATTATTCACAGCTACAAGAACAAGAACTTATTTTTTTTCGAATGTAGCCGCTTAGTGGAAATGCGAATATTTCGAAAACTATTACATTTAGGTATAGGACATATTATAAAAAAAATGTTCAGAATTGTTTGATAATTCTAGAAAATTGAAAATATAACTTTAACTTGTCATGCATTTCTGAAACATCCTGTATAAATAACAATATATTCTGGCTATACATAGCTGGCATCATCTCGTACAACTTTTCTATTCATCATTTTTTTCTAATGTGAAAAATAAAAAAGTTGAGAGGGGGGGACATTATAAATGATCACCGTGTACACGGCGTTAATTATTTTAACCCATTAGCGCCCACGGATACCATATGGTATCACAAATCATCTCCCTCTTCTACAGCGCGCCGTAGTGTCGTTTGAAGTAAGTACCTCGTGTGGCCGCGTTTTTTCGTTTCGTACACAGTCTGTTTCACCTCTCAGCTGCAGGCAGAGCCCTTGGAAACAGTTCTGGTATTGGTGTGCACGTGTTTTGCATCGGCTGATTTTATTGTGCGCGTAAATATGGACATTCGATGGGCGTAAGTACTTTTTTATGTTCCCTGTTTTATTTTATATTGCATGTAATACATTATGTTATTGCTTATCAATGACACAATACTTCTGGATTGGAATTAAATAAATTTCCGCAACATATTGTGAACTATAGGGTCCTAAAGATCACTGATACCATATGGTATCTGTGGGCGTTTTGGGTATAAATAGTGACATGTTTCATAATTGTAAAACTGTTATTATTTTTTTATTTTAGAAAAGGTTTTTCACTCTCGCAAGCTTTGGATATGATAAATGAAGATGATGACTTGCTTCAGCAAGTCGACGAAATATTTCTGGAACCGCCAGAGCCTACTGTCGACACAGACCAGGATTCTGCGGACGAAGACGAAGGGGGCATGCTTTATAATCTCAGTGGTAATATAAATTTATTACTTTTTATAATTATTCTTTTTCACATTTCGCATATTTCAGGTCGTCAATTGCGAGCTCCTGCTGAAATAAAATTACTGAACAATGACAGAGTAGGTGGAACCAGTGTAAATGACGAACCCGAAAATGTAGGTAAAATTTACATAACATAAATTTAATACTCAAGTAATTTCTTTTGTTTTCAGGAAAGATTGAGAGACCCAGTAAATGTAATGCCTTCAACTTCAGCAACAACAGATAATGTTTTGTTACATCCTGGAAATCGGGAGTGGATTACAGATCGCCTATCTCAAAAACCCATTCCAAAGTGGATTTCTGGTGATATACAACCAATGAATCGGCAATTTCTTGAGTCAGATTATTCGATGTATAAGGATATGTCACCCGTTCAGCTATTTCAACTTTTTTTCGATGATGGCGTTTTTCAGTTCCTTACGGAAGAAACACGAAAATATGCCCTATTTAAAAATGAAGCAGATCCTGGAATTAGTGATTCAGAAATTCGCTGTTTTATCGGTATCCTTATTCTTAGTGGGTACAACAATCTACCATCAAAGCGATCATTCTGGGATATGAAAGACGATGTTCACAATAAAATGGTATCTGATGCGATGAGAAGAAATAGATTTTTACAAATTCAGAGGTTTATTCATATGGCAGATAATACTGATATAAATGAAGCTGACAAAGCCTGGAAATTGCGACCTCTTATGAATGCAATAAAAGAGAAGTGTTTGGCCAATTTTCAACCAGTTCAGGATTTATCCTACGACGAAACGATGATAAAGTATTATGGACGCCACGGATGTAAGCAGTTCATCCGTGGCAAACCTATTCGCTTCGGATATAAGATGTGGTCCTCAATTCTAAAGATGGATATCTGGTTAATTTTGATTTATACCAGGGCAATGACCCTAAAGCAGACATCGACATAAGCAAATTAGTAGGAAAATGCGCAGCACCAATGGTATTGATGCTAAAAGAGCTACCACAACCACGTTTGCCGTATAATATTTATATCGATAATCCATTTACCGGCTTCAATTTGTTAGCTTACCTAAAAAATTTAGGATATGGGGCAGTTGGCACAATTCGAGAAAATCGAATATCTAAATCATGTCCAATTACCGAAAAAACCAGTTTCAAAAAAAGAAACGTGGAGAGTATGAACATATCATCGAAAAAATGACGGTATATTGTTAGTACGATGGATGGACAATTCAGTTGTCACTATAGCCTCTACAAATGCCGGTGTTCAGCCAGAGGGAACGGTAAAAAGGTATTGCCAAAAAGAAAAAAAAACATGTGTTGGTTCCTCGCCCTAACTGTGTAGCTGCTTACAACCAAAACATGGGGGGTACCGACCTTATGGACCAGGCAGTTGCTGCCTATAGAATTGGAATCCGAGGCAAGAAGTGGTACTG
This sequence comes from Ips nitidus, assembly GCA_018691245.2. Taxonomy (NCBI): domain Eukaryota; kingdom Metazoa; phylum Arthropoda; class Insecta; order Coleoptera; family Curculionidae; genus Ips; species Ips nitidus. The sequence continues at coordinate 4,496,627 of CM042803.1, read as the reverse complement.
GCCAATTTTTACATGGCTTATTGATGCCGCGTTGCACAATGCTTGGTATATTTGCAGAAAAAATAAACCAATTTCAGCATTGAATTTCAGAAGGGAGATAGTCCAAATATATTTAACAAAATATAAAACTCCAGCAAAAGCTGCTGGACGGATCAGCCTTTCAAGGAATTTAATTCCAGACATAAGATTAGATCGAATGGACCATTTTGTCATCTCGTGTAACCGACGTAGATGTGCCGGAATAGGATGTAAATCTTTTGGCAGAACAATGTGTCAAAAGTGTGACGTGGGTCTTTGTATCAAGTGCTTTGCCCCTTATCACACCAAATAGATTTTTTTTTTACATATTATTGCATGTTTACATTTATATGTATCTTTTTATTATTTGTCAATAAAAATGTTCTCAAACGCCCACGGATACCAAATGGTATCAGTGTTTTTTTCGAATACTAAAACAAAAAAAAATTAGGAAATCACGATTTCTTGTCTTGACAACACCAATCTTCCGTAAAAGTGTATCAAAAAATACATATTCAAAAAAAAAAAATCTGGGCGCTAATGGGTTAACAGATTGTTAGGCTAGTTGCTATATTACAAAACCATAGCTTTCATTTTGCAAAAGAAAAACGAAGCGGTGTGTTAATTGTGTAAATTCCGCTGGCGCATCTTCTGGAGGTACATTTGGACCACAAACTTTTATGGGACCACCTGAATCCCACGCAAGTCAGGTTGTCCGCAATCTGCTGAGCACTGTTCCTAAATCCGGATAACCAGGCGCAAGTGCAAGCAGGGGGGCCCATTAATCCTCAAATTAGAGAGAATCCTGAGCAAGCGGTAGCACAGCCGTTTGATGCTCAGTTGGAGCCTTTTGGAAATATAGGGCCATATTCTGCTTATCAGCAGCAATAAGGTCTACTTATCGATTATTCTTGTTGGAAATTATACATTAATGTTTACGAGTATAATATAGCCATGAAATTAATCTGATTATTTTATAGTGCTTTACACTGAGAAGGTGCGAACCATATACGATGTTTCGCTGAAGATGCGAATAGTCGCGAACCAATGCTCCGGCAACTTCGCTGGTTGATGCTAAACTACTAACATAAAAATTCGAGTTGTTTGCATGACTAATTTTGTTCGCGCGGTGTATACACGGGAAATTACATCCCAATCCTTGCTTTACAGCGTTAAGGAGATCAATTCAAACGTTCCATTTTTAATTTTGAGAATGGAAAATGGATCGTACATACTAAGACATAAATAAGAGTTAAAAATGATGCTAAAAATAATTTTGTTATAAGACATGATATTGTATATTAAGCCTTAAGTAGCACATATTAACTTTTGTTCTTATATTTCATGTAACACTGAGGACTATATGAGAAGGAAGCCAAAGCAGACTATGATGAGCCATTATTGTTATTGGAACTCACGGAGGGCTTGGACATTGGACCGTATACTGATAAACTACACGTAAAGAGTTTATCGATTGGACAATCCACATCACAAACATTAATAGGACATAGAAGATGATGGTGTTAAGTGATGTGAGGTGCGAAGTTTTGCTCATAAGAGTAAGTCTTGTCAAACTTTTCCCAGTGTTGCGTTATTTTGTTCTGCTGGAAGCAAAGCGATTACGGTAAAGTTCATAATTTGAACTATGTATGTTTATTACAGAAGCATAACTTTATTCTATAATATTGTTAGAATAAGTACTAACTTATTATTAAGAAATTATGGTAAACAGTGTCTTTGGACAAACTTAACTGAGTACTATGGAATACTCACATATGTAAACCTACTAACCATTTATTATAATGTCTTCGTATGTACACATGTAACTTTTAAATTTGTGTTAGGCTAAACGATATATTTTTACTTGTTAAATTACGTGTTAAATTTTTTTAATTATTGTTCATATAAAACTGGGGACCAGTTTCTCTGGGGCGGAGGCATATGTCACGAATGGAAAATCCATTAATTCAAAAGATGGACTTATTGACTTAAAAACATAAGAATATTCGAGGATTGCAAAATATTAACCGCACGAGGCAAGGTCGCACCATGATGCACCGGTGATGAGTCACCACCAGCTGCTTTGCAGGAATATGAAAATAGTATCAATCGGGTATAAAACACGCCGATTTCAGCAGTATAGGATGAGTGTGAACCAATCGACAGTAGTGCGACCAGCTGAACCAAGAAGTCGAGATGTCGACTCTCTTCGGGAAAAGAAGATCAAGTTAAGTAGTCCATTCTCCAGAACTGTTCCAACACGAAAGTGACTAAGCCAGCCGCCAGAAAATACTAAGTCGTTAGCTTACCACCAGGAACCAGGAATAGTGTATTTGGGAGTCACAAAGGCGTTACTAGGACTTTGGACCCAAATAATTCACATGGAATACCAGACGATTCTTATTGATGCAATGATGAGACAAGGAAGAAACCCTATGGAAAGATGTGGTTGTGCAATTTGCGCACCTCCGAGGGTGCCATTCTATCAACCAAGACAATTTTGGGAAATTTGGGGAAATCTGTTTGTAGATGGTTGCGCATGCAATGTTTGTGCGTAGAAGGAATTCCACAGTGACTGGTCGAATTTCAAGGTTCAGGCGGAGTGAACCATATCAACCTCCCCAACCCCATTTGCCACCTAGAATGATAGGACATTCATTTAGGATGCCATCAAGACGGGAACCGACGTTAGTTGAAGTGCCGAGGGTGACTTTACGATCGAATTGGAACCCCGTTGTGCCGCCACCAAATACAGCAAACATGCCAAATTGGATTCGGCAGGTGACTGCCACGCCTCTTCGAAGACAAATAAATCGTACACGTGTACGTGGTACGGCACCATATCAAGAGCCTATACGTGAAGAAAGAAATAAAAACCAGTTGAACACTGATCAGGAGAAACCCGGAGGGACCCAAACCGAACAAGACAAGTGAAACAGTTACTGTTCAATGTATTATATCTATATTATATATTGTATATTTAGATTTTATCTATATAATAATGACTATTGTGGCACAAAGAAAAAAAATGATATTTGACCATTTTTCTTGTTTAATTAAAGGTAGGATGGGTATGACGACACAAGCGTTACCCTGACCTACCTTAAAACCGGTACCAAGACAAAATAAACCGAGTATAGTTTGTTTACACTACTTAACAAAGTAGAGTGCAAACCATACGGTCTTTAGACAACCGTAAATTTGGTTTTGTGTTTACATTTTGATAACTTACTTTCTTATTTTTGTTTACAGATAATCTAGGGGAGAAGCAATCAAACGTTATCGTCAATTTAGTTTTTTTTGGATAAATAAAATATTTCTCCGCACGGATTTGAAATAAAGTTAGAGCGTTCAATATGTTCCAGTTTTTAGAGCAACTTAGTTGATATGGAAATTGGGGCATTAGTTAAACATATGCAGAAGTTATTGCAATCGGTTTGAAGTTTACCAGTGAATAAAATTAGTGAAAGATATTCTTCTAATGAATTGATTATTTATGCGGATAATTTACTAAGACATTTTATAAAAAATTGCATCAATATTTATGGGTCAGGCTTTGTTACTTTAAATGTTCATAGTCTTATTCATTTGACAGACTGTGTCAGACGTTTTGGAAAGCTTGACCACTTTAGTAGTTTTAAGTTTGAAAATTCAATGCCATGTTTGACAAGGAAGGTAAGAAAATCTTCATTGACAATACAACAAGTCGTTAGACGTACTATTGAAGAAAGAAATCAATGTAAGCTTATAATAAACAGACACAAGACAGAAAAATTTTCTTTTGAGCATTTCTCAGGCCCACTGATAAACAATTGTAATAGTCCTCAGTTCAAAGTGTATAGTTGTTCATTATTTACAATGAGTGTTTCAAAAACCGCAGACCGTTTTGTGGAACGTAAAGATTTATCAATTATAGAAATAGTCAATTTTGCAACTTGGAATGCACATGTGATTGAGTAGGGTTAAAATATAAAATAATTAAAGATTTTTTTAAAAAACCTTGTTTGTCAACTATGTTTCAAATTGGTTATATTGAACTAGATGACTCAACTCTTAGGTTAATTGAAATTGAAAATATATCTAGAAAATTATTTATTTTACCCTATCAAAATAAACTTGTGTTTTTTCCAATTTTGCACTTGTAGTTTAACTTATGATGCAGTTACATATGCAGATTATTGTGTTTCCACTTGTGTGTGAAGTGTGTGATCTATAGAAAGGTGTGAAAAAAAGATGTCATTTTTCTACAAACATCAAATCATGATTGAATTGCGACATTTTGTGTTTCCAAATCTTAACAAAAAGTTACCCTTTCAAGAGGAGTATAAATGAATGCTAATTTTGACAATGTTTGTAGAAAACATGATGCAAATATGCATTAGGAACAAATTGACACCTTTTTACACCTTTGTTCTCAGCAAATGTACTTTTCACTCTTAATACATAAATATCTATTTTAGTATGCATGGGTTCTCAATTTATTTTCTCTAATTTTGAAAATAATTTTGATGCAGAAGATTTAAGAGTTATAAAAATGTCAAAACTTCCAAATTCCATAAAATCAGATCTAGGAGCTCTTGATAGTAAGATGACGATCTATCAAGATAGTTTTCTTAGTTAAGTTGAAATTTTCTTCTAAATAAATACAAAGAAAAAGTTAGAAACAAAATAGCAAAGTTAGAAAAGAGTTTAAATAAAATTTTTGCCTATTTAAAACTAATATTTAGTAGACATTTTGGTCCATCGATTTTATAGTTTACTGGCTTATAGGTATCTCATGCTAATTTAATTTTGCATACGTTTCTCACTTTTTCAATTGAGCAGTTTAACCCTTTTGCTTTTATTTCCTTCATTTACTTTTGTTGTGATGTTGTTTCACAAACTTTGTAGGTATTTATAAATTAAATTGGCCATAAAATATTATGTAGTTATTGTAAAAAGTATACTTATATTTTGTTGAAACATTTAATTTTAATAAATTTTTTAGTATGTGGCTAGTAGTTAAGTTTGTAGAAGAAGATTATGTAGAGATAGTTCCTACTTTTTGGTGCAGCAAAGAACATAAAACATGTGCATGGCCTACTAATGAAAAACGCGGAACCATAGCTTTTATGATTAAAAGCAAAGTCTACCCAAAAGACAACTGGAAAAAGTACAGGGTAAAAATATTAGGAGAATATGGAAAGTCACCAACAATATTTTTTTCATAAATATAAAAAAAAATTTGCAGAAGATTTTTCAGTAGCACAGAGAAAATGAAGAAAGGCTCAAGGAACATCTGACTTATCTTCCGCACAAGAAACCCCGAAAGGAAGAAGTTTCCGAAAGATTTCAAGAGTGAGAAATTCTTCTTCATAAAGCTCTCTAAATGAATCAGAAAATGAATTAGATGAGAACTCTTATCCAGTGCCACCCTTTTGTATGAAAGAGTCATCATCAGGTATTTAGATTACATTAATTTTGGGTAGTGACTTTTATTGGCATTTTACACTTTTAAAAATTATAGAGTTTTGAAAATTGATTTCAAATTTTAAAGATTTTAAATACTGAAAAGGAGGTAACCAACACTACTGGATTAAGTAAACCATCTTCAGATTTAGGTAAGGATATAGGGGAGAGCGGGTCACAGTGGCCATTGGGGCACAGTGGTCATTTTCAAATAAATACTGAACGCACTCCTTAGTTGTGCTGCCCTCTCGTATATAGAAACATTACTAAGTACGGAACAATGGGATGTTTGAGTTTAGTTGGTAATTTTGCTTTGGAGAAGATAGTTGCTGCTTCGTGATTATAAAGCCTCACGTGTAAAAGTTCGGTAAGTTTTACTTTTTGTACTACTTCACTTTAAAATCGTATTCCACCACCTTTTTTTTCTCTGAATGATTGGTGTATTACTATGCTAATAAATGGCGCAAGCTTGGATTCGTAACGTAACAAATTATTTTTAAAAAATAATATTTTTGTAATGGTGCCATTTGTCCACAGTGGCCACGGTTATTTGGGACACACTGGCCACTACTATGTGGATTTACTTTTGGGTGGCCATTGTGACCCTTTTTTAGTTAATTTTTTTTCGGTGACTTGAAACACAATTTTAGACAATTAGCTATGGTGTTAATTTCAGAATGACAAGATGCCACGAAACAGAAAACGCAAAAGTGACATTGGTTTAACCGATGAGAATGTTATGAAAACTGCAGTTGCATCTGTACTAAATGGAGGTTTAGCTGCTAAAGCTGCAGCAGCACGTTACAATATACCGCGCACCACATTACGTAGATATTTACAAAAATGCCGCGATGCAAACATTAATTGGAACGATCCAGCATTCCCAAGAATGCGACCTAATTACGAGTGCCGGAAAATTTTTACTCTCAAAGAGGAGGAGGAATTATCTAAATATCTAATAAAATGTGGAAATTTACATCACGGTCTACCTCCGAAGGCTGCTAGAAAACTGGCATACGATCTTGCAATCGCTAACAACAAAACTGTACCAGAAAATTGGCATCGAGACCATTCTGCTGGAAAAGAATGGTTTACATCATTTATGAAGAGAAATCCAAATATTTCTCTACGAGAAGCAGAAGCAACTTCCATAGCAAGAGCAGTGGCGTTTAACAAACCGGTTGTCTACAAGTTTTATGATGATCTCAGAGCATTATATGAAAAATATCCAACCTTAAACGCAGGAAGAATATATAACACAGATGAAACAGCTTTAACGACTGTGCAGGGATCAAACAAAATAATAGCACAAAGGGGGCAAAAACAAGTTGGACAGATTACTTCTGCTGAAAGGGGCACCCTGGTTACCATGTGCGGAACAATAAACGCGATGGGAAACTGTATTCCGCCTTATTTAATTTTTCCAAGAGTTCACTTCAAGGAAAACATGATAAAAAATGGTCCAATAGGTGCAATGGGCGGCGCTTCGTCTAATGGTTGGATAACTTCTAAATTATTTGAAAACTGGATGCACCATTTTATTAAATTTGCCAAACCATCATTAGAAGACCCTGTTTTACTAATAATGGATAATCATGAAGCACACCTATCTTATGAAGTTATCCGGCTTGCAAAGAATTCAGGAATCATTCTTTTCACACCCACCGCATACAAGCCATAAATTACAGCCTCTTGATAAGTGCGTGTATGGCCCTTTAAAGCATTACTACAATGAAGCATGCAGATCTTGGCTTGCCACAAATCCTGGAAAAAGGATAACAATTTATGAAATTGCTGAATTATTAAGCTTTGCATATCCCTTAGCATTTACACAAAAAAATTGCATAGCGGCTTTTCAAAGCACGGGTATTTTAACTCTAAATAAATATATTTACGATGACGATCAGTATTTAGCAGCAGAAGTTACAAATATATCGGAAAATGATCAGCAACTTACACCTAACAAAAATTCTGAAAATCAACGATCAGCGACACTACCCAGCCAAATCATGCCATCTGGTAGTAAGGACATTTCTGAACCAGTAAATAAAACGTCCACTTCCTTTACTACTTTCGTATCCCCTGAAGTGGTGAANNAACACNANGGNGACNTGNGTGTAACGCNTGTGGATACGANCGNTNCCAGTGNTGGGAANGCTCGNTGGGNATCGTGACCCGTGTTGTCNNNCGTNGGCCCCGNCNNCACCATGTCNATTTNTGGGTTATNNATTGATGAGACTTNNTTNNTNANTGCANAGCTCTNAGAAATAGNNNGNANGCNAGTTTNAGNGTGAAANTANGGGTTNACAGNCNNAAGANCGTTCAC